>KK116427.1:61989-152070 GCA_000611955.2 Stegodyphus mimosarum
GAAAATACTTAAAACTTACATTAACTGAATTGCATTAATCTGCACCTACTCTCCGAAGAAAGAACGTTGAATATTTTTCTTGCAAATTCATATTTACTGCGACATGAATGAAATGTATGAACTTCCAAATTTCTTATATGTGATATAATACAAAAATATTTTACATTTTATAATGTTAATTACATCCGAGCTTCTGAGAATTTATTATAAAAGTTAACTTAAATTCAAAATTTTATTTTAAAGCTCATTTTTTTCTAAATTAAAATCCGTTTGAAACTAAGAGATTAATTTTTCATTTGATTATAATAATTTTGACCCTTTTTTTATAAGATCAATTATTTGCTTTAACGTTTGTATTTCTTCAAAGTTTTACAAATTTAAAAATTTAAATGAATCTTATGTTAGTGTTATAAATTAACAATTAAGTACATATTTTCACAATAATTTTTTTACTGAATTTTAAGCTCTCGAGGAGTCTTACGAAATGCAAACACATATATCAGCAAAGTATTACAAAGTTTAAGAATGCATTTAATTCGATATTTTGTACAACAAAACAAATAAATTTCTATTAGTTGATTGAGAAGTTCTTCTCTGTAAAAAAACATACTCTGAAGAAAGAAATATAAAAACCAGAATATTTTTGTATCACACACTCGACGCAGAGCATTGAAAATGTTTACCGACAACCGAAAGCACTTTGTTACATTTCTCTGGGCATTTTCGCTGCTCACTGCTTTAAGCCTTCCAATCCAAGTTTTCTTTCATTTTCTTTTTACATGAAATGTGATGTTCTCCTTCAAGAAGGTGCAAGATAGTGATGTTATATATGTTAATTTATTTTGAGGAATCTGTATATAAGCTAAGACAATGAACAGTCTTTATTTCTTTTTCAAGTACCACACAAAAGCCGTACATATATATATAATTATATATGTATGCGTATGTATAAAATAATCAACCTCGCTGTGTTATACAACATTTCAGAAAAGGTTGTGTTGCCTTTTGAACAACGTTTTCCTTCTGCAATCCTTGCCTGCCTAATTAGGTGCTTTGCTTCTCTGTATAAGGGTTACCAAACGTAGAAAAATTAACTCTAATTATTGCAAAACAAAATTATAAATTAGAATAATTGAAAGTGTTAATATAATTAAGCAACTGTAAAAAATAATGATTTTCTTGGTGTAGTTTCTCTCATATTTCCGAAATTAAAACTTAAAATTATATCTGTTCGTTGAAATTAATATGCATTTATTTAATTATCAATTATATATCAAATTAAAAAAAGAAGATAAAAAACCTGAAAGCCTTCAGATTTTACATTACGCCCAAAGTGGCGTTTTTTAACGTTTTGTGTGTTACCTTTTTTACCCCAAAGGGCGTTAGCCCAGAAGCACTATTAAGAAGAAGGGCATTTTCCATTGGTTCACTATAAATGTCGGTTCACTTCTCGAATTGTTGCCCCCAAATATTAGAGCCCTGTGTTATATTTAAAAAAATTAAGTAATGAAGAATCTGCATAAATATATGTATGTTTCTTGTATTGTGATAAAACAACGGTATCTAGAGTCATCAAATTTTGAATAACGTAACTCTCCACCGAACATGGGCATCTGGAATCCCAAATTTGGAATTTGGAATTTCTTTTATTATCTATTTCATATTTTGTAACACTTTAACGAATTTTTGATTAAGAAACTCAAAGATTTCAAAGCGAGCAAAGGCAACACTGCACAGGAAAAAAAAAGAAATTAACTCCAGCGCGCGAGACTGTGTATCGAAAATTATACTGTGTATTATACTCCAGCGCGCGAGACTGTGTATCGATTTTTGATATGCTAATTTTAAAATTGTTTTCCGATATTGCTGTTGAATTGAATTTTACGGCTCAATTGCGAAGAATATGATCTTTAATAAAACACACGAAACGTTAAAAAGTCCCTTTGAGAGTAATGTAAAATCTGAAAGCGTTCGGAGAGTTTTTTCCCCCCTTTTCTCTCTCTCTCTCTCTCTTTTTTTTTTTTTTTTTTTTTTTTGTATGTGTGTGTGGTGTGTTTGTAGAAGTATTTTTTATTAAACATCATGGTGTTCGCTTTGAAATCGTTGAGCTTCTTAATCAAAACCTCATAAATGCTTTACAAAATATGAAATAGATAATAAAGCAAATTCCAAATTTGGGCTTCCAGCTGCCCATATTCGGGTGGAGACGTACATTATTCAAAATTTGGCTCTAGGTACCGTTGTTTTATCACGATGAGAGAAACACACAGATTTATGCACACACACATAATATAAAATACACATTTATGCAGATTCTTCATAATTTAATTTCTTTAAATATAATACAGGGCTCTAATATTTGGTGGCAACAATTTAAAAAGTGATTCGCCATTTATAGTGAATCAAAGCAAAATGCCAAAACAAAATTAATAGTCCTTCTTTGGGCCCTTTGAGCTAATAATATATTATTTTATAAAGCATTAATGTTTTAAACACTGTCTTGATTATTCAGAAGTTAATACGACAATATGCTTAAAGGCTATCTTAAAGCATAGTGTATTAATGTATGTGTAAGATAGTTTATATTAATTTTTCCATTTTGAATTTTTTCGTTAATATTACGGCTCAGTCACAGACTGATATACAGATATTACAGAACAGTCGCAAAAATATTTAAAAGATAAATCCTATTACAGCTTTTCTTGAAGATCAGAAAAACTGAACTGTGACAATTTTAAATAGTTCTGGTGTTCTGTTTCTTACATATTTCAAAAAGTGTAAATTCGTACACTTTTTTACACAAGCATAAATTCTGGCTCTATACTTATCATTAAATAGGCAATTAAAGTAAGTTTTCAATACTGTTTTAAGGATTTGATTACTCTGTTTCCGATTTTATTTTAAAATATGGGTTTAAATCAAAAGCTACTGCATGAATTTCTAAAGGCTAAGCAAATGTCAGAGTAGTGACAGTAATAGACGTAATAAACAATAGTATTAATAATAATAATAATAAATGCTATAAATAATTTATTTTGTACAGTAAACAATAAATTCAGTATTCGAAACAGAAAATAATTTTTCTAGATATTTGTATTTTCAAAAGTAAAATGATAATATTTCGCGAAATGTATTGTTAACAAGTTTCACATACACAAATTTATCTTTTAGAATTAGTATGTGCAAAGATTTTCTAATTTTAAAGTTAAATGAAGTCAAAGTTTAGCTGACTTTTGACTTCAGCACAAAATGATTTTCCCGATCTCAGAATACCACACATTCCTAATGTTCCCAGAGGTATTTTCTAATCAGGATTGACCCCATTTAAACTGTACATAATTAAAAACACGCATAATAATAATTAAATCAATTAGTTAAACTTATTAAATTTTTCTTCAGTATCGACATCAATCTTTTTATTATGATAATTTTAACGTTAAAAGGCATTGAGTTCAAAATGATATTTTTTTCATTGAAATTAAAAGTAAAATTGATCACGTTACTCATAAAAGTTTGTAGTGTGTATAAAATATCAAAAACACTTTCACCAAATTTAAAATTTTGAAGAAGAATGATTCTTGTGGGTTGAATAAAACGAAAAACTTTGAAAGCAATAATAATTTTAAAAAATTATCTAAGAGAGAGAGAATTATACCAAGATACATGTATAATTAGAACTAATATCCAGTCCTAAATTAATGCATTCTCAATCATTCTTCTGCAATCATTCTTCTTAACGAAATATTGATAATTTTTTATCATCTTTTGCCGTACAGCCATCTGAATTGAACATAATTTATTAAATGCAGACGGTCGCGCATGAGCTTATGGTATTTCCAGATGTCTCTAATTTATTTTTGATGAGAAGTAAATTCTTAAAATGATTTCTTGCGTCCGCATCCGAGCTTATTGTTTTTTGCTACTGCCCTTTTTAAAAAAAAAATGCAAAACAAGATCCCTGTATTTTTATGGGATTGAATATTTGCGTGTAGTTTTGTTAATAATCATTTTAGCAACTGGCAAAATATAGCACCAAGATCACTTAGAAAATTTAATTACTTTTTTTATAAACCATGTATTTTTCGAACAAGGTAATTTTTTATACACAACGATTACCATTTTAAATAAAATATTTACAATTAAGTTCATTAACATAAATAATGGAATCGAATTTTATCTTTTTAATACTACAGTTGGTTTTTATTTTATTTTGAAAAGAAGTCTCATTATTTTTGCATTTCACCTGCATACTAACATTCACACATTTTTGCTGCTATCCGCTTTTATAAACCGTCTATTTTTTGCTGCGGGTCTATAAGAGGAAATACAAATTTTAAAAAGATACATTTAATGAGTTGATTTTTAAAGGCATACAGTAAAAGCATTAAAATTATTTTAATTATTTAATATGGCACATAAGCTGTAACTCAAATGCTTGTATATTTGAAAAATTAATTTTATGCGCTTCTGATTTGGACAGCAGAGGCAATTTTTACAGAATTAACTTTTTTACAGCAATAAGACTAACAACTTGCTCCAAACGATTTATTTTCTGATTTTCAATTCACATGGCCTACGGAATATTTCGTCACAAATAAGGCTGCTCAAAAATCAGTTAAAAAATATTTTGCTTTCAGATAAAAGGCATCTTTAAAATAGCATTTTTCTACAGGACAATAATAAATGATGGTTAATTCTTCATATTAAAATGCAATTTCAATGCTGGACGTAATAAAAAATCAGAAACATTAGCATGTACTACCTTTCTAATGGTAATAATGGTTTTGAAAACAAGACGCACGTTTGGTAACCCTGAAGAGATAGCGCCTTACACAAAAACAGCGATGTAACGAGCTTGATATGAAATATCTCCATAAGGTAAAACTATACCTAAGACCATCGTATAAGCAATTCTAATATAAAAAAGTATTTCACCATATTTTCCTTAAAAAGAATTTGTACATGATGAAAAAAAAAGCAATTTACAAGCTCATTATTTCGTTAAAAAAAAGTAAATCTTTGTCATACCTTGAAACAAAATGCCTATTATGCAGAAATGTTCATATAATAAAAAAAGTATCTTATTGTGTGTTTAGCACTCTATGTGTTAAAAGCTGCTAGAAAAGGCCTTTAATAAATGCCTGTTTTCCGTTTTCTTGTCTCTTTCTTTGTTGTAGCCTTCCTAATTTTTTTATTAATCCATTTCTTTTGTGTAACGAAAACATGCTTCACAGGAGAATAAACTCTCTCGTATATTGCATATAAAACTTAGAGAATTATTTTTTTTATTGATAATTAATTTTTAATATCATTTTGAAAAGATAACTTCAAATGCAGAAGAAAGCCAACTAATAGAAGGGCAGAATTTAGTTAGTTAATATTTCGAAAAGTCAATCAAACACGAAACCATGAAGGAAAGAACTTCATGAAGATAAATAGAAGTCATAAAGTAAAAGAATTCGCAATTTATAATATGCTGTCATACTTCCGTACACACATGCTCCATTTTTATACAACTGCCGATCAGAATTTCCAACTTTCTTCCTTACGTACTAGAGTTTTACACGAGTTACTTTACAATATCCCTTTCCTCTTAAAAAACAAGGAATTGTGTTATCGAAATCGACAGAATTTTATGTAAATTCTACATCAAACTACAAAGACGTTTTATGAATAATTTTACAAATTAGAGAGCGATTACAGCTTCTTCAAAGGCCTAACAGCAACCGAATTTGTGATACGAAAGGCAACCCCAAATGTAATTTACAGTGAATAAAGATTTATTATGGTAAGGAAAATAGCAACTACAAATAAAAATCAGCATAACGTGCATGACATTGGAGTGTTATAATTTCAAAGGATAATTAGTACCTACTTCTTAGCTGCAGATGATTAAATACTTCTGCAGCAATGATTATTTGATGGATTGCGCAGAGAGACTGCCGAATGTTTTATTGTAAAAGTTGCAGGCTGAAATGCGACTCAGAATCCTGCAGGATTGATGCAAAAGCAACTCTGGCATGCACAGCGCCAACTTTCACAGTCGATGGAAGAGTACATAAGTACTCAATGAATGTCGTTAGGAATTACAGTCTGACGATAATATCTTACAAGGAACCTCGGATACGTGAAAACAAACGTAATCATACTCCTAAATTCCTGAATATGATATTACAATGTATATCAAAAAATAAATAAATGCATTTCTTAATTTATCAAATATAGATATATATATATATATATTACCTAGAGCACTATTTAATTCAGATTACCTCAACAAAGAAACTTACTGATTGATCGATTAAAAAGACAAATACCGTTTATTTTTAAGCAAGTCTGTGGATTCGATTACCTGCCTTTTGCAAAACAATTTCCGTGTATATTTCGTCTAACAATGTTATCAGCCAAATTCACTACCATTACAGCTTCAAAATATAAAAGCATTTTTATCCCACGGAAAATCAGAACCTTGTCATTAGTGAAAGCATCGGAATTCTTTTCCTAAGCTCATTAAGATCATTAAAGGAAACTTCCCCGACAAATTGAAAATCTGAGATCCAAAATCGTGATTTTAACCGGATTTTCTTCAGTTATTGAAGAACTATTATATCAGGTCAGTTATCGAAATGTTAAATTAAAAGGAAAAAAAAATAACTTCTCGGTTTAAAATGGCAAATCGTTCATGTTTTTAAAATCGTTTTGCATTGTAAATTTTTAATTCAATTTATTTAAAATTATAACGCAAAAGACTTTTTAATTTTTCTAAAATAGTATTTTCTTAACTTGTAAATAACTCAAAAAAAACTTCGTATTTCTTAACTTAAAAATAATTAATTAAAAAGCTTAACATTTCTTAACTTAAAAAATAAACTTGAAAATTACAAATTTTAAAATTCGTATCTCTCACTATTCATTGTTCTAAACATTCATTAAATATCTTATTTTAGCACATTATTTTAAATTTAATTAATGCATCAAAAACGTTTATTTTAGTTTTATTTCTCTTACGAGTTTTTAAACGTTTTTATTTTAAAATTCATTTTTATACATTTCACGATACTTCGAAATTGTTAAAATATTGCAGAAAGAAATTTTAATAATTTAATCCAAAATAATATTTTAATACACATGGCGATTCATATTTAGTAAGCATTTTTAAAATGTATTTAAGTGAAACAGCTAGCACAAAAATATATCAAATTACAGTTTTTAAAGAAATTTTTATATGTAATTTTCTGACTGAACTATCATTGTTAAAATTCAACATCACACTGGCAAGTCATAAATTAAAATTACTCTTAATTTGAAATAATACCAAACCTTAGATCTGTGGCACGAAGCCCTATATAACTTTTGTCTTCGAGAAAATGGCGTAACAAGAAGTAATTTTCAGTATGAATCCTCTTCCAAATCTTCAGACCAGATGGTGGATTGGTACAACACCAAATGCTAGGGCTATACGAATTATGATGAAAAACGGTTATTATAAGTCCAGAAATTGCTGTGTGTCCAATGTAACACAGCAGATTGTTCAACAATAGTTATGCTTATCCATGAGAACAGTTAAGATATACTTAGTAGTGTGGAAAATTTTAAGCTATCGAGCTGTTGAACATGGCAGCTCCAAATGAACACAAAACACGAAAGATACAACAACGAAAAATAAGAAAGAGGCATAGAATACTGCTACTCAAATACTTAAAAGTTGCAGAAAGTATATACGTGAGAAATACCATAAAATATTTATACAAAAGTTGCAATTAGTGTAGCCCGAAAGCTAGTTATTTTGTGCTAGTTGTTATGTGGATATCGCAATCCCAGGAACTGATACGATCATTAATTGTTATTACTGTTTGGCATAAAATTGAATTCCAGGCAGCTCTGGGTTGAGCAATATTTAGCTCCTCATGTATCCGATTGTTTCTTATCATAGCACATTACAATTTGCCATAGTGCACAGTTTTGCGCAGTTTGGAGCTGCTTTATGTTGATTTTGCATGAGTATGGCCAGGTAGGTCAAGCATAACAAAGCGTGGATCACAGAATGTATTTAAAAATGAATAATATACCATCTATGGATAAAATGCTGTTTCGAGCAATTAGTTCTTAGACTCTAAATTCTGCTTTATCATCTAGCGTCACAGGAAATGTGAAAAAACCCGAAAAGACAGTAAAGGATGCATATGTTACAGGCAAAGTATGAAACGCCGGCATTCTATAGAATGCCTAGGCATTGTATAGAATACTGGACGTTTTTAGGCAAAGTAGGAAATATGAGAATTATTACATACTTTCCTTAGGCATTGTACATAATACCTAGGCATTTTATAGAATGAAAAGGTTATGATAAGGCTATTATTTAAAAGACGTTCATTCCTCAAAAATACAAATGTTTTTTTTGAAAAATTAATGAAAGAGTGCCATTAAAAATCTCTTATTCGAAATATGTAAAAGAAAATAGTAAGATGACCTTGATACAACATAATAAGTTCGTATTTTCTATCTGGATGAGACTGGAAAGCAATGAGATCTGCCTGACAAAAGAAATTAAATTCAGAAACAATGACAAGTTTCACATCAATGCCATTTTTAATAACCTTTTTTTTGGCAGGGCTCACAAAGGTGGTTATACAGTTTAATATAATTACGTGTAACATTTTTCTATTTGGTTGGGAATTCTTTCAACATTCTGCCACGTCGTCCGTAAGCAGTACTCAAATGAGTTTTCGTGAAATACGAAAAATAACAGCGTCCGTGACATAATACTGTATGGTACTGACGCTTTCTACAAACATCACATCTTAGCAATTCAGCATCCAGTAGTAGTCCCGTGGTTCCTTCTTGATAGTAATTTTGGCTTTTTTACGTCATTCACTAACTTCTGGTAAGTAGTTTCGGTGTTTCGAAACGAATAGGAAATATATTTTATACTTTGCCTATTTGTCATTTGGCATTCTATAGAATGCCTAGGAAATGTGTGAAATGTGAATCGTTTCATACATTGCCGGCTAGTTTTAGGCATTATATGCAATGCCTAGGCAATCTATAGAATGTCCGATTTCAAACTTTGCCGGTAACACATATAACAATAATTCCTGCTAGAACAGTGGTTATAAAAAGAGAAGATTTTTTTTTACACCTACGAAGTTTCCACCTGCGCTACGCGAGAAACATAAATGTAACAGGAAATGCATGAAAATATAAAATAAATCTGCAGCAAAAAGAAAACGTTCTGAATACAAGCGTGCGAGCCAAAAAAGACCAAGAACCACTACTCTACGTGATAATTATTAATTATTGCTCGTGTTAAAACATTTAACTTTTATCCCTCAAAACATCCAGATACTTGGTCAATGCATAAGAAAAATTTAAATAACAATAACGAAGAACCTATTTAGTTGCAATTAAAGTTCCGAAAACTTAAAAAATAAAATTTAAGATAAAAAATATATAAATCATAAACTTTTTTTAAAAGCATTTTATTGCAATTTAATTTTCACACGCTAATCTCAGTTTAACTCGTAAACAATTTCGGGCTAAATACTCGTAATTATGATTACCTTATTAGTTTAATAATTAATTTTCTAAGAATTCAAAACATAAGTGATAAAACCACATATTTATAGCTAGTTGTTAAAAAACAGCAGTGCCAAATGGGAGGAGGAAAAAACTTGCCATAATATTATTTCATTATAAATTATTGTCACGTGAAGATCCATACACCTATTTAATAAAGGAAAGATTTTAATTATTCTAGACGCAGCTGTGTATTTATTTCATTGCATCGCTTGCTAAAGAAGATAGCAATAATTATTTTCTTCAAGTAATAACACCTTTATTTTTTTATTTATTTTTTTTTTCAAGATACAAAATACGCTTACTAAAAAATAAACACCTTGAAAGAGGTTTCCTTCGATATGTCTAACTTTGCTGTAATAGCAAACAGCTAGTACTCAATCTTGAATACAAAAGATAAAACTAAGACTGCTCAATTAAACATTTGCCCCTCAGGGGCTCACTTTCGTGAGTACGGGTGCGGCAATCCCGAGGTACCCCAATCGTTCAGGGAATCATCTTCTTGGTGAGACGGGTGTCACGATCCTGGAGCCCCAGTGATCTATCCTTTTTTCCTTCTTCTCTCCTCTGAGCTGAAGTTTTTTCCTTTCTTTCTCCCTTGTGGTTTTCCTCTTCGGAGGTTGGGGCTCGTTATGAGAAACTGGAACAGCCCTTGCCTCTAGTTTTCGAATGACGAGAAAACTGCCCACGTGTTTTCTGTGCGTGGAGAACCGTGTCGCTGGAAAAGAGGGTTCTGGTAGTTGAGGAGCGAGGTACTGTTCCCAACACACTGCTTTGGCCTCTGCTTCAGCTAAGCGGGAGACACCTTGTCGTCCTCACGGGTGTCAATCGGCTGGTCACTAGTCCTTGTGTCAGTGGCTTGAGGATAAGCTCTCGGGAGTACCTGCTTTCGGGAAAGCCGACTGTGGGGCTTCAGTTTGCGTATAGGTCTGGCTAGTCCTAACACAGAAACCTGTGTTCCCTTGTTGGGCTCCGTGGTGGGCGGGGCAGTCGGACCCGAATTTTTTCTCTTTCAAATATGGCTCAATCAAATCCCTTCAACAGAACACAATTATGCATACAAAAAAGCGAAAATGCCAATAGTCAACCTCGTTTTATAGTCATAAACAACGCTACCGGGCAGCTTAAAAATATGTCACCATTCCTGATTCAAAAATATATACAGGCATTTGCAGGCGAACCAAAAAATATAAAACGACTGCATTCTGGAGACCTTTTAATTGAAACTGCTTCTTCAGCCAATCTACAGCTCTTCTTGCCTTAACCAAACTCGGGAATGTGGAAGTCTCTGCCTCAGCGCATAAGACACTGATTATTGCCGAGGAGTGATTTCAGAGAGTGATCTTCTTTCTATCTCGGATGAGGAATTTGGCTCTGAACTCTCGCATCAGAATGTGTGTGCTGCGAAGCGAATCAAGATGCGTAAAGAAGGTCAGCTGATTGATACAAAGCACGTCATCCTGATCTTCAAGACGCCTGATTTGCCAAAGAATATAAAAGCCGGTTATTTATGGTGTCCTGTAAGACCTTATATTCCAAACCCAATGCGGTGTTACCAGTGTCAGCGTTTTGGCCATTCAAAGTTATCCTGTCGTGGTAGCCCTACATGTGCTTGGTGCTTTGTAGTGGGCCATGACAGTGAAAACTGCATTGCTGAGCCACTGTGTGTAAACTGCAAGGGAAACCACACTGCATTTTCTAGATCCTGCCCAAAGCGAAAAGCTGAAAAGCAAGTTCAAGTCATCAAGATAACGCAAAATATTTCTTATCCAGAAGCTAAATAATCGGGTCACACATGCAACCAGAACAAAGTCTGTCATATGCCGAAGCTCTTCAAAGCACTAAATCAATAGCCACCCAAACAGATATCACCACGCAGAAAAAAGCTCCCCTGGTAGAGACACCAAAAATTATGATCATTCCGAAAAACACTAAAGATACTAAAGCAACAATAGATACGAAATCAGCACAAAAATCAGAAAATAAACCAAATAAAATACGAACGAATCACAGCATCAGCTCTACTGAAAACCTGAGCTCTGAAGGCATAGATTCCAAGATGGATGTAGAGGGCGGAATGGAAATTCCAAGACATCTCCTGCCTCGTCTGACAAAATAGCAGCACAGACGAAATAAGCAGTCATAAAGCTACCATTATCTCTTGGAACTGTCGTGGTTTCAACAAAAGTCTTGTTCATATAAAAGAACTAATTAGCATACATCATCCTATTTCTTAGCAGCCCAAGAAACCTTAGTGAAACCTGAACAACAGCTGAAGCTTCGGAGATATTGTTTTGTCAGAAAAGATCAACCAGTTAATGAACGTGTCAGCGGAGGCGTAAGTCTACTCACCTCGCTTGACTATCCTTCAAGCGTTCTTTCTCTTTCAACTTCCCTCCAAGCTGTTGCTGTGCAGATTAGTACACGAAGGTTAATTTCAGTGTGTTCGATATACCTGCCTCCTAGGGAACGCATTGAGCAGCAAGACTTAAATAATTTAATTGAGGAGCCGCCTGTTCCCTTCATTCTCACTGGTGATTTCAACGGTCACAGTCCTCTTTGGGGAAGTAAAGATAGAAACTCACGCGGTAGGCAAATTGAAGAAATGATTAATGACCATTCTCTTTGCCACCTGAATAACGGAGAGCATATTTACTTCCACCTGCCTACAAAGACATTTCACAGCATTGACCTTGCTATCTGTCCACCATCTCTGCTTCCATTTTGCAAGTTTAAAGTAGGAAATGATCTGTATGACAGTGATCATTTTCCTATCTTCATAAACTTTGCAGATAAAGAGGTAACCCCAATTTCTAGACCTGCACGCTTCATTCTGTGGAAAGCGGATAGGGATCTTTTTTCATTTTGTGCAGAGCTTACAGAAGAAATGGTGAACAGCGTACCTATAGATAATGCAACGGAAACTGTTGTCGAGGTCATTATTCAGGCAACAAACTGGTCAATTCCTCTCTCTTCAACGAGATTACCAAAATACTCCAAACCATGGTGCCAGGAGACTCAAAGACTGCAAAGAAAAGATTGGGGAAAGTTTCGCCGGTATCCTACATTGTCCAACCTAATAGCCTTCAAAAAGGCCAAAGCAAATGTACGAAGAGTTAGAAGACAGAGCCAGAGAGACTCTTGGGTATCCTGTGTGTCAGAAATCACATCTTCTACATCAAGTAAACGAGTGTGAGAAAGAGTAAGGTAAACAAATGGAATGTACAATAACAACTCAATTTCCATTTTGGAAAAAGATGGCAGAGTGATAAGCAACATAGAAGTTGCAAATACAATTAGTGAGAATTTCGCTGCAGTTTCTGGCAGCAGCAGTTAGCATTTTTTCTGTCAAGCTACGCTCCAAAAAACTTCCAGTTGTTTTCAACTCTCCAAACTCCGAGTCATATAATGTGGATTTTACCATGTTTGAACTAAGAAGAGCTCTTATGAAGACACATAGCTCTATTCCAGGTCCTGATGCAATTGCGTATGTCATGATAAAGCATCTTTCCTATAGTTCACTGAATGTCCTTCTTAGTCTATTCAATACAGTGTGAAAAGAGAATACAATCCCCAGTACATGGAAGAAAGCTATCATTATACCTATTGCTAAACCAGGTAAGGACCCAAGAAATGCGTCAAACTACCGGCCAATTGCACTTACGAGTTGCATTTGCAAATTGTTTGAGAAAATGGTAAATCACCGTCTTGTCTACTATCTGGAGAAAAACAGTATAAACTCTCCCTATCAGAGTGGTTTCCGAAGGGCAGGTCAACAGTAGACAACATGCTTCATTTAGAGACATCTATTCGCCAAGCCTTTATAAAAAGAAACCACTTGGTTTAAATATTTTTTTATATGGAGAAGGCATATGACTCTCAGGGATCTCTATGATTGTGGCTTGCGTGGTAACATTCCAATTTTTATCTATAACTTTTTGAAGCCTAGGACATTCCAAGTGAGACTTGGTTCTATATTATCCAAGGTCTTTTATCAGGAAAAGGATGTGCTCCAAGGTAGTATTTTAAGTGTAACATTGTTTAGCTTAAAAATAAATTCTGTTTTGAAAAGCTTCCTTCTTCTGTTTCTGGTACATTATATGTTGATGACCTCCAAATAAGTTGTCAAGAAGCGGACATGAGGTATATAGAGAGACAGCTGCAGCTTTCAATTAATAGAATCATGAGCTGGTCGAATCAGGAAGGATTCACCTTTTCAAGCCAGAAGATCGTCTGCGTACATTTCTGCAGAAGGCGAAATTTGCATCCTGAGCCTAAACTCTATATTCATGGGTCATTGATTCCTGTTCTTTCAGAGGTAAAATTCCTAGGAATGACATTCGACCGTAAACTGACCTTCCTGCCCCATATACTATACTTGAGCAAGAAATGTTTTAAAACATTAAATGTTCTTAAAGTCTTGGCAAATACCTCTTGGGGTGCAGATCTTTGCGCTATGTTACGTATTTACAGGAGTCTCATCTATTCTAAATTGGACTACGGCTCAGTGGTTTATGGTTCAGCACGGCCTTCTGTGTTATTGAAACTAGATCCTATTCATCATCAAGCCTTGAGAACATGTTCTGGAGCATTTAGAACATCTCCTATTGAAAATCTGTATGTGGACAATTTTGAATCATCTCTCCGTTTAAGGCACGAGCAGTTGTCTCTCTGTCATTATTTCAATATGCAATCACAACCGTTACATCCTAATAAGATCACATTATAAGATGACATGTTAAATCGCTTATTTGAAGCACGGTTATCTTGTGTGCCTTCTTTCCCCATCAGGGTCCGATCGCTGCTTGATGAATATGGTTTATTCGATCTAAATGCCAAGCCTCTGAAGTGCTTTGACATCCCGCCTTGGGAGAATGCACAAATACGAGTTCTTGATGTTTTCAGCAATTTAAGAAAGAAAATACAAACAACATCATCTCCAATCCAATCAACTGTTTTTTGAGCACAGGCAAAAATACAGTAGTTATACACCAATTTATACAGACGGCTCCAAAGCAACTAATCATGCTGGAGCCTCCATCGTGATTGGAAATCACATGGAGGGTAGACGTTTGCATAAGGCGTGCTCAGTACTAACTTCTGAATTAACTGCCCTGTATTATGCCTTATCATACATATTTAGCCTGTGCGAGAAAAAGTTCATCATATATACCGACTCTTTTAGTGCACTGAAAGCATTGGAATCATACTCCGACCCCATTACTGTGGAAGTTCTTCAGCTAAATTTAAACTTGTGGAAGCTTGGCTATCAGATTTTGTACTGCTGGGTACCTGGACACGTGGGGATAAAAGGAAACGAGTTAGCAGACATAGCAGCCAAGTCCGCTATTGATATGTGCAGTCAGCTCGTTCCAGTTACAGATATCTACAAGGTCATCAACAGCGAAATACTTAACAAGTGGCAAAAACTATGGAATGCACAAGTCAACAACAAGTTTTAAATCTGTAAAACCCCCGAGAGAATATTGGAACACAACTAGAAGTCGGAAGGAGGAGGTCCTTTTAACTCGCCTTCGCTCGCCCTGTCGAGCTACGCCTAGTTACCTTCTAACAGCTGAAAGTGAACCTACTTGCTTAAAGTGTAATGCTATTTTATCAGTCCGCCATATTTTAATATAATGCTCATATTTTAAGGAAGTTCGTTTCAAATATTTTAGTACATGACATCCCTCTTCATTGCTTGATTGGGAAAGAGGTGAATGTTAACCTTTTTTCATATCTGCAGGAAATTGGATTTTATAATTTGTCTACAGCTTTTAGTTTTTCTGTATATTTTAAAATGTATTACGTAACTAGATTTTAATTTGTTTTCATCCATGCATTCATTTTTCATCTTTTAGTCATTCAGCTTTTAAATTTCTTGTCAGTGTGATGTTCATGTTTATATAGATATGTATATATGTTCAACATCGAAATCCAATCACCATTGGTCTGGCGCATTATAACCTTGAAGGTTATGTGCCATAGAAAAATAACCTAACGTTACCTAATAATTAAACATTTGATTATTTTATAACCGTGAAGAGTTTGTTGAAAAGTCGATAAGAGTTAAATAGTTTAATCAATATATTTATGCTATAAAACTTCAAAATAGAAAATAAAATAAGACTTTTTCCATTTCTTCATTAAATTAAACAAAGTATTCATGTGGATAGTTCTCTTAAAACCACAGTTTTATGTGAAAAGTTAACGAAATGGTTAGCAGTAAACTGGGCTTTATTTTAGCGCAAAACAGTTTCATGAGAAGTTGTAAGAATTTCTGAGGGTATTTCGATGATAATCCAGGCAGCTAAAATTTCCTCTTGGTGGTATTTCAATACATTTGCTTAACCATAAATGAATTAATTTAGTACTAGAAATTATAACTTATTTCATTGTTTTGAATCAAGAGAAAATTATATTTGCGCAAGTTTTAAAAGTTTTGCAATTTTATGCATCAAAAACGAAATATAAAATGTCATTTTAATATGTTTTAATTATGTTCAGCTGCATATTAACTATTAAACCCTGAATGTTCAATTAAGCATTAGAAAATATAATGTAAATATATTCAAGTACCTGTGTACAAAATGAAAATGAACATATAATGGAACCCCAATTTATCGTTTTTCAGTGAGCTCAGCCGGAAAAAGGTGAATGCGGGAAAACAATTAAGCCGAGAAACTATCACTTATCGTAAATAAACAATCTTTATTACTTTCAGCATGAATACCCTACAACAAAATATCACTTTTTAACAAAATAGAAGCCACAAATACCCTCCTTGTTTTTCTATTATTTTTGTATTTTACCTTGATTGAAAATACGACATTTCGAGACTTAAAATGCTTTAATGGTCCACATCTTTCCTATTTTGAGCATCAAACTTTCGAAAAGTACTCGCGCAGCTTTAAATCTTTGTAAAGCTTCATAAATCTCACATTAGGCAAACAGCCTTCGCATGCTTTGCCATTTTCAAATAAACCAAATCATAAATCTCGGCAAAAACTCTTGTCACCACTTGTTGAACGAAACCGAAATCGATTGCATAATTACTTAAGGCTTAAACATAGATCGATGAAATGTTCCCCTAATTACTGTATGTGTACAAGATGTAAAAAAAAAAAAAAAAAAAAAAAAAAAAAAACCTATTGGCTTTATTTTCTGAAATATTGTTGTCCTAGACTTGTACTCCTAATAACAAAAAGAGGTAGAGAATTTTATCAAAATATTACTAGTATAGGGCTGGAAAGATTTTGTAAATAGATATAAAGCATAGCTTTTTATATATGCTTTGAAGTGTCAATTAGTAAATTATGCAATATGCATTAAACTAAAAACAAAAGGTTCCTACTTTTAAATAGAATTTATGGAGATATTCCCAAAAAAATTTATTGATTTAGATCGCATTTTACTGCCTATTAATGACGGTAATTCATAATTTGGAGAATAATTACAAAACAAGATTTTCATTCTTGCGATTAGTAGTTATGTATTAGGGAAAATATTACTCGCTATTAAATTTGTACCTGGCCCCATCAAAATAATCATTATGCATACCTCAGCAGATTCACACTTAAAGGTATGGAAAGTTCTGTACTGAAATGTATCAACGCCTAATAAATATTTTCCTAATTGGAATGCTCATCTTTCGGAACTATACCAAAAATTGCATTTTATATAAAAAAAATTTCACCCCACAGGGTAAGTTTAGAGAACATCTAAAGGGTCGTTCAGACTGGGGTTTACTGAGCTAACAGAGACGACTGACTTAGCATACCCATCGCCAAAATTAGCTTTTCTTCATAGCACAGCGAGTTGAAAAATCTGAACTGCACGCATAGCGAAGCTAGTCGACACATGGAATTGACTCCGTTAGCTCAAATAAACCCCAGTCTGAACGGTCCTTAAGTGTTATCTGAGAAGATACACAAAGCTTTGCAAGGACCATTTCCATCAGCCCGAATGCTGATGCTATTGGTCACAGTTACTGTGCGAAAATGGTACTAAACAGGTTTGAGCTGCAGAATATCACGATATTACCGTTTGATCTCACTTAGAAATGCGCTAAAGGCAGTGCACAAAAGTGAAACTTTTTGGCTGGGAGAAGACAGCCACAGCACAAAAATAGTCCGACAAAATCGAGGAGGCGGCTCAAAAACCCATTTCGACTTTATGACGGTGTCGAGCTTATGAACTGTAGACTGTGCACCTTTACAAAGTTGTTACAGACTTGCTAAAACAATAATCCTTCTACTCATTATTACATCATTAACAAAATTTTTATTTTACCTTGACGATTGTAGGGCTGGTACCGTCTATGTATCTTTGTATCGTATTAACGGAGCAAATTTAATAACTTTAGAATACACATTTTATTTTTACCCAGCCGGCTTGCCTCATAACCATGGTAACGATAGCTGCGGCAGATAACAGATTTCACTGTTCCTTTCGAAGTTCATTTCTGTTCAGCAGTTTTTGTTTCATGAAAAGAGCATGAATGAAGGTTGATTGAAAAACAGTCTCAAATAAGGTATAGAAAATAAGTGTGGTACGGTGATGACACACGTTATGATCATTAATGAGGAAAAAGTCAAAGAAATTGAAGTATACATTTTAATGTAATATGTTATGAAAATGTCGGTCGAAAACCGATATCGATCCTGCTGGTGTCGGTTCTATCAGTTCTACGTTCTACGTCTAATTCTCTGAATGCAAACTAGGCCTCCTACGAATGTGAACTCACTTGTCTTGTATTTTTGAAACTTAATTCTCCTTTCTTCCAGTTCCTAATAAACCCTAGGTACCGAATTCGGTAAGATGACAGTTAGACTGCATTTAATGGCGTAAATGGAAGACAGAGTATTTCTTTGGCATTGGATCGTTGAGGCACGTGAAGAATAATGAGATTCTGAATTGCATACTGAAATAAATTGAGAGAGAAAAAATGGGTTTTATTTCAAGCAAAGTATTTAAAAAAAATTCACTCTGAGATTTCAGCACATGCATACTCTTATTATACTTCTTTTATTCCGTCAAGACTTTTGAATAAAAAATACTAAGATCAACTAAATTATCATCACGGTGACATTAATTATGAAGAATTCTTTGTTAAGAGAGGAAGTATTTCAAAAGTTTTATTTCTGTAATTACTAGGGAAAACGAAACAGGAACGTAGAAGTGTGGTCCTTCTGAATTTTTGCAGTTTATTTCTACAGTACAATCTCCATAACAAAGTTCCAAATATTGTAAAGAAAAAAAAAATCATTTAAAACGTATTTTAGTACTATTTAGTTTGCATTTAAGAAATCTTTCTATACTGTCTTTATTACAGCAGTTGAAGCAATCAAGTAGACGTCTACAGTGCTATCGAAGGTTTTGAAGGGGAGGAGCAATATTATAGTTTTAAAATGTTGGATTTAAAATTTTTCTTCAAAAATAAACAGAGTTTAAATTTATTTCTCTCTATGTCATTTTCAGTCCAAAGGGGCTTTGTCCCTGAAGGACTATTGTTTTCGTTTTGCGATTTTGCGTCGGAAATATTAAAAGTCTGTATCACTTTTCAAACTTTTGCTCCCAAATATTGCAGACCTGTATTATATTTAAAGAAATTAAATAATAAAGAATGTGCGTAAATGTATGTGTTTCTCGCATTGTGATAAAACGACGGTACCTAAAGCCATCGAATTTTGAATGCCGTAATCCTGCTGCGAATATAGGCATCTGGAAGCCCAAATTTGGAATTTGTTTTATTAACAATTTCATATTTTGTAAAACTTTAACGAATTTTTGATTAACAAACTCAAGGATTTCAAAGCGGGCAATGGCAACGTTGTACAGAAAAAAAACATTTTTATCTGCAGGGCGTGAGACTGTGTGTAGGAAATTCTAAAGATATGCTCAGTTTAAAATTATTTTGCGATATTGGTCTTTAACTGAATTTTATGGTTTAAATGCGAAGAACATGATATTCAATAAATAAAAGTAACATACAAAATGTTTAAAAAACGCCCCTTTGGACATAATTTAAAATCTGAAACCTTTCAGATTTTTCAAATTTTTTTACTTACTTGTCTGAATATTAAATGGGGCGGCAAAAGCTCTAGTTACACCATTGATTACATTTGACGAAGATCTATATTTAAGGAAATAAAACCTGTAGCTATATTTATAGAACATTCTTTATAAAATTTCGGTAAATAAAATATTCAGTAATAAAATTTCAGTTTCCTTTAAAACTGAAATGAAATAAAGTAAAGCCATACTGTCACCTAAATGATTTCCAATACTAGATGCATTCTAAACTCCTTGCCATTTTAAAATTCACATACTTGATTTGATGCTACTGCCCAACAAGTAGGATAAGTCACAACAACATATGTTTCTTTTACAGTAAATAACTCTTTTCCATACACTTCATCATTAAGAATTTTTCATGAATGAATGAGATTCATTTATTAAGTACAGAATACATAATATCAAACAGCAACTAACAGTGCTAAAATTCTTTATACAGCTTTTCAAGACAAATAGTTCCATATCCAGTTCTTAATATTATTAAAGGCAACACATCCTAAAAATACAGATT
Source organism: Stegodyphus mimosarum (assembly GCA_000611955.2). NCBI lineage: Eukaryota > Metazoa > Arthropoda > Arachnida > Araneae > Eresidae > Stegodyphus > Stegodyphus mimosarum. The sequence goes on from KK116427.1 coordinate 82,154, forward strand.
CAAAATTTTTAATTTTCTTCTTAAACTCATAATTTACTATAAAATTTATAATTCACTATTAAATAATAAATATATTCTATATATTTATTTAAATAAATTTTTAATTCTGCAAGAAATATTAAGTAATGAATATCAAGTAGTATCTATTAAGGAACATATTTAATCGTTAATATTTGACTAAACATTCTTACACTGAAATATCTCATACAATAAATATACATAGTATTTATCGCAAGTATTACATAGAAATTACAGTAACCTATCTGTCAAAAATTTTAAAAACTTAACAGATAACAAAAGTCTCTAGAAAACATTAAATATAAATCTAACAAAAACGGTTAAGTTAAAAATGCCTTTATACAGAAAAGTAGGAAAATACTTCGTTTCAAAGTATATAACAGAAATATTTATTTAATGTATTTAAAACGAACAAGAAATCCTTAAATTAAAATTCAACGAAGAAACTTATGCAAGAGGATAATTACTGAACCCAAATTAATTAACAATACCTGTGAACCAGGATTTACATTTGTAGTTCAAAAATATCAGCTTTATAAGATTTTATTACTAAAAATTCCCAAAAAGATTTTAAACAGCAAGTACAAAATCACTGGTCCCGAGGAAACTGTATATGCTTTAACTCTTTTGATAATGTCTTGGCCAGCTCTTCAGATGCAGCACATATTAATCTTCGAGACATCAGATCTAAAGGTCCACCTAGAAGCGTTTATTAAACAATTTATTACTTTCCTTGTTACAAACTGCAAAACTATACATACATTTTAAGATCTGTATTAATCCTCGGTATTTAACATATTATCCCGTGGGCCGTGAAAATTGGCTAGGACTGAATCGTGGGAGTTGGAGGTCCATATTACTCATACAGAGGCTGTTTGCACAATTTTAAACGATTTTTTTGCTGACAAAAAAAAGTATTTTGCTTGGAATTTTTTTAACTGCAAGAATATTTTTAAAAGAATAAAATATCGTCTGCTACTTGACAGTTTTGTTTTCATGCAAAATGTCGCTTTTAAAGAAGAAATGGATGAAAGTTACGTTTGTGTTGTTTCCGAAGAAAATTATTCCTATATATACATTGTGAAAGCCATGGATTTTTGATAGCTAAAGCTACAATAGGTAGTGTTGTTAACAACAAACGTGAAAAGTTAGTTTTAAGTGGAAACATTGTTCCAAATCCAAGGAAAAAACGGAATGTTCCGAATGTCGCAAAAATAAGATCTTTAATGTTAAAATAAAATCCGCCAAATCAAAGTACAGCTGCAAAATCATCTATATGCTAAGTGCCAATTGTAAACAAAGTAATTGATGCTGAATTGAATCTTGAAAAGGGGGAAAAAATATTGTGTATCGTCTTTCTCCACAACATATCGCCGAAAGCAGAACATGCTGCAGAATTCTTTATGAGAAACGTTTAGAAGGACGAAAATGGGAAAATATGTCACAGTAGAACATGGGTGTACTGAAATGACTGCGATAAAAATAGATCCATTTATTATCATCAAAAAGGAGAGAAAAAAATCTTAAAACATGGTTCAAAGAATCTAAAAAAAGTTTTTCAAAGGAATTTATGATTGTTGCTGATTTTTCATAAAACGGCAAATAAAAAAAAAGAGAGTTGAGAAAAATGTTAAGATTAATTTCACATATTATCGAAAACATATTTTATACCTAATTTTCAACTATGAAATACCTTCTCTTTACACACAGTATGATAAATCAGTAGAACAGCATCAAGACAAAGCAGCGACACGTCAAAATCTAACGTTAATTTCCTGGAAGAAGCAAAAGAAAAGGTATCATAGCTCCCACACTCATATCCCTACTAATTCTCCTGATCTATCACCAATGTATTTTTGGGCTTTTGGACTTTTAAAAAGCAAACATGGACTTACAACCCTCCTTGAACTTGTTCGAAAGCTGTTCGAAATCAATGGGATAAAATAACTCTCTTAATACTAAAAAAGGCTTCATTGTCTTCAAAATTACGGTGCACAAATACAATGAAGAATAAGAGTTATCAAATAGAACAATTAAGACATGAAAATTTTACGTAAAATATTTCTGTAATTACAATGAAAATTGTCTAAAAAATGTGTTAACAGCCTCTGTGTTACACATAATACTCGCTTTTTTATGATAATATGCCGCAACTTTGAAAACAATGCGCTGGTTGCTGTTCTGTAGAAGGCAGGTCCCAAAGTTTATTTAGTTCCAACACGATTACAAATAAGTTCGTTAGATGTAACCCCGACTGATTCTCAATAAGCCATCTTTAGTTTTTATGAACACGGATTTGAATTAACTGTCACTGCTCCATTTTTTCTTGCATTTTCAAATAAATAAATATGTAAGTTATTAAATTTTGATACCTACTTTCTACAGAACAGCAACCAGTGCATTATTTTCAAAATTATGGCATCCTACCACAAAAAAGTGAGTACCAGTTAATACGATATAGTCAGCTGAATATGGCAGACAAACCCCTAATACATAGGAATAATTTATCTGCTAGAAATTTGTACTCATAATGTTCTACATAAAGCTTCTAGTAAAATCCGAAATCCAAACAAAATAGAAATCGACGAAAGTCTTTTAACGAAGCGCAAAAACGAAGCGTATCAAATACCGATTGGTTATTAAATAAAGAGGAATAGTTCCTTCAGAATTTCGCAGAAATAATTGACGCAACTTTTGTGGTATTGCCACCAAATTTCATGTTTCGATGAAGTCAACTTTCACGGTCAACGTAACTGACTGTACACTTTTTTTATTTCACTAAAAATCATGAATTAATATGCATCACACTCACTTCAGTATAAAAGTTTCTCCCCTGGCAAAACTAAACAAGTCATTGCACTAAGAAATTTATTAGTTTGATACCTTATTAGTAACTATGCATTTCATAGGGTACGAAGTCACTTATACTTGCTGCCTGTGATGAACAAGATACATCCTACACTCTAAAATGAATATCAAGTGTTTAAGATGAATACACTAGGATGACTTTCTCAACCAATAAGTAAGTAGTACGTAATTTATTATGGCAACATATTTAAAGGTTACAACATCTTAGGTTGTATGAGGTATGGCTTTGTGAGAAATTTTATTGAAATGCAACAGTCGTACATTTACAGTAGGAAAAAATATCTAGCAGCACAAGATAAAACAAACCTAAAGTACGTGAAGTCTCCCATATATCTTGGGTTATCCCGGTTATCTTGGGTGAACTGACATAACAGTAACAGTTTAGGTGCTCTTCACTTGCTTTGGGTTTGCTTTTCTTGCATCACCCTGCATATGAATCAACTATGATTTTATTAGACTAATATGATTTATTAAACAATATTATATTTTAGAAAACTTAACAATAATATTTATTAAAAAAATCTACACAGGTGTACTGTCGCTTCGGTCACATCGATTTAATGTGTCAACATCAAGTTTCTGATTAAGTAAAAGAGGAGTGGCGATATTAAGCCACCATGAAATCCAAGGTTGAATGGCCGATTTTTTGCTGGTGAGATTCAATATGAATAAATATCAATAAATATTAATCTTATCACAGTCAGATAAATATTATTAGCATATCCTTACATGCTAGAAACTTCACAGAGTTTTGTATATTATCGAGGAATGAAAAATACAGCTGACAAAATTTTTATGATCAAAATCTCTACTTAATATTTAAGATCTCTATTTAATTATGTTCAGTTTTTTAGATAAGAAATTCAACCATACAAAGAATTTTTCATATTTATTCATTCTCATAAAACATCATGTGACAAGCATTTTCAACAAAGAAAATACACTTTTTACTTCTTCAATTGTAAAATCTAATAGGCATTTCAATACAGGAAACATAAAAAAGGAGCAATGTTTTTACTAGGAATCGAACTCTGAACCTTACGTTTGCTAGCCAGATGTGCTAATTATTACACCATGAGGGCATGCAGTGAGGAAAAATGAAAAAACTTTAAATGATGACTGGGGAGAGAGCAGACTCAGTCACCAAATCTAGGTCATAATGAATTATCCTTCACCACATTCTAAATAGGCATCACTATTAGGCTTTTTGAAATTGGAAACATGAAAATTCAGCAATACCCTCACCAGGATTTAAACTCTGATAGCTAGTTGAATGTGCTACCAGTTACATCATACGGGCATGCAGTAGGGAAGTTGAAAATTCCTTGCATAGTCTTTAAAGAATATCAGAACTGAAGAACTAAAAAAAGCACTTCTCAAATTTGTAAAATATTTCAGAGAAATTCTGAGAATTAATAACCATATATTTTCCTCTGTTTTGTTAACTCGATAAATATAAACACCTTATAAAAAATAATAGAAGGATAAATGATAAAGCTATTCTCTCTTCAACAAAAAACAAATATGTATACATGTTTAATTTTAGAAATCAAAGGAGAGAGCTTTTAGTAGTCTATATCCAAAATTTATCATGTAATTTTTTTGTTGTTGTTTTGAAGAATTTATCCATATACGTACTCCTTACGGAATATTTTTTTAGTCATGTTGGAAATCATATATTTAGATCATTACGAGATTTAAATAGCTATTGCACAGCTATAAGTTTCTTCAGTTAAATAAAAATTATACAGATTTTTGCTTTTGACACAGTGTGCATTTTAATCACTAAAAAAAATTTTTAGCAACTAGAAATTATTAAGACAGAATAAAAAATAAACTTTGATTTACCTTATATTTATTCTAATGCAAGCAATTGATCTGTTTCTACTTCCTTGTATGAAGTAAAAAGGAAGTACTGTAATTGCAAAAAATTTCGGGTATCATATTTCAATGAAAATATCCATTTTGAGCGCTATCGAATGCAATTTAACAACTTTTTTGCATGATATCTGAACATAAGGACAGAATAAAGAACTCTTTTTTCTCCCAATAAATTAAAAAACTGATTTAAAATGGATTCTGAAGAGATTTTTTCGTAACCCCATCTGTATGTATGCACGTATGTATGTATGATCCCACATAACTCAAAAACGAATAGCCTCAGAACCTTGAAATTTTGTATATAGGACTGCTATAACATGTAGATGTGCACCTCCTAGTTGAGTTTTCTCAGTTGGCCACACCAAACATATATAAATATATGTATATATATATCCACTCTGTTACTCGGCTCAGTGAGCTCAGTTTCTTTATATGTTTGTAAATTGTGCATATTTTTGCTTTAAAAATTATTGAATTATGTTGTTCTTATCTTCTGGTTAAGGTTTTTATGCCTTTAGTTAACCTACATCTTATAATTGCAAAATTATCAACAATTCAAAAGTTGTTTAAGTGTGGCTAAGCCTATTATTTTGGCCATAGCGGCCATATTTGTCTACATTTGAAACTTAGCAGAATAGTGGATTTGTTGCCAATCTAAACAAAACTAAGCTTCGCAACAACAAAGATAATGCCTTCTTTTATTATTACAAATTAAATCACAATCAATTATGCAATTTATTCGAGGAAATAAGTGTTTAAGATATATTTCGTAATTTTTAATATAGATATTTTGAGTTTTTATGTATTTTTGCCCTGTTGGGAAGTGAGATCTGAATTAATTGAATGAGAAATATTGAATCATCAGTGAAAAACTTTTTTTTTAAATTTCTTTTATACATCATTTTAGATTTATCATAGTATTTGAATAGAACATGTGGCAATGATTAGGTAATTCTCCAGATGATATACATAATTTTTGTGCATTTTGAGTTATAAAATGATGAGATGTAACTCTGTTAAGTGAACTTAGCGCCAGATTGTCGCTAGGTTAAATAAATATAGTGAATTTTAAAGAGTGCATTTATTCTATTGTGGTTTATGCACTATCGACGAAGTAGATTTAATTCAATCCAATAAGTTTAAATGAAATGCAAAATGTGTATAATTGAATATTCGGTACAAGGAAGTCATGTGGTGTATACATAAGATTTTTTTAAATTTTTTGTTACACATTCTGCATGTAGAAGCAATCACCAATAACTCCTCGATTTTTTTAAGGTTCATGCTTCCATTGTTTCTAAATTTAAAAACATCAAATTGTTGTTTAAAGACACTTTGTAAGCTCCAGTTTTGGTGATCATACTATGCCACAAAAATATGTAAGTAAACAGCTCATCTGTGCAGTATTATCAGATTCAAGAGCAAATTTGAAATTTAATTGAAAAAATTTCCATCCCAAGAGCATCTGAAAGCATGTATGTCTGCTGTTGGTATTACAAAATAAATTTCATAACATATTTTGCATACGTTGTCCAGCACACAATAAAAAAAATAAAACTACATTTTTAATAAAAATCTCATTTTATCACCCAAACATCTCACATTCAACGATATGTGGATCCAATAAGATGTTTCTAAGCATTTCTGAATATTTAGCATAGCAAGTGCAGCAAATTGTCTCTTAAGTTCCAATTTATATTGTTAAAATCATATTAGTGTAACTATTTCTGCACACCAACTCAAAAACGCTCATGTATGTTTATTTCAACCCAACCTTGGGTCAATGAACAATCAAACAAAATTTTGATCATGTTCTTCGAACCATTCCTTAGCTTTCTTTGCAGCACTAATTAGTTGAAAGATGTTTTCTTTGTTGAAAATATACAGTTGACCCTCTGTTAATAGACATTCCACCTTAATGACCGGATTCTGAACCTTCAAGCATTCAAGACAGAGGACTAATGAACTCCTATTTACTATTCCCTGATAATAAATGGGAACCTTGATCTCATGAGTATCTGCTAACAAGAGGTTTGAGGGTAATTACCATAAAGAGATACTTGGTCACCCATGAAACATTTATACAGTTGATCTGTTGCTTCATATGTACTTCCTAAAAATTTATTAGTTGATATTTATAAATAGTGCACAGATTTGCTCTGCAAAATAGTAGTAGGAAATGTGGCACAGATCATTAAATTCTTTCCACCTGCCTAGATATGTTTTGCTCTGAATCCAAGCTCATATAAAGAAAAATACTATTTATATGGCCTTCCTTTTCTTCTCATAAAAGGTTCAGTATTAATGACTACAGGTTCTTTTCAATCATTTACAAAGATAAATAGTAGCTACAGACACATAAGCATACAAAGATTTTACAACTATTTCCAGTAACTGTAAGTTCTTTACACCTAGGTTTAGTTTGCATGCCTAGCTCACATCAGATTACAACAAATGGGTTTACAACTGTGACAAACCCTTTCCCAAGAGCATAAAATATTCATATTTGGGCATCATGAGCCCATCAACATTATTGAAATTACAAAGAGTGCCAATCACAATATACCTCCTCGTCAGCAATAATCTCCAGAAACAAAAACAATGTAAACTGACCCACACCCTTCTTGGCAATCTGATGTATTATGTGTTTTAGAAACTTCATAAGCAGAAATCTTATGTGCTTTTTCAGATATGCTCTTATTAAACCACCTTGTTACAATGATTAATTGTTTTTAAAATTAGAATCATTTGCTTTTCCTGTATCACAGTGAAAAAGATACTAATATTGATATATATTTCATTTACAACCTTTGCATATGTTCTGCTTTACCATAAAAGAAAAATTTGCATAACCCAACAATGATTTTAACAGTTTGTTTTACTTTATAATAGAGATTCCTATGCCTTTCCTGAATCAACTCCTTCTAAAAGAATGGTTTTCTATATACAAGACAATAATTAAAATAATTCCATATAAATAGCTTAAAAATAACAATAACACTAAGACTACAAATAAAGATTTTGAAAATGAAAAAGGCTTATCAGTTTTGTTTTATTGTTTTTGGTATTATTATCATTTTTAATTTTACAGGTTTCCAAAAACACTATCACAGATTCTAACTGCTCAAAAATTTGATTTTAATTAATGTGATTACTGCTCCAGATGTATTGATGCTTTTTTTATATATATTTGGCATAAAACAGCTCATCTTAATTCTTAATTCCCTTCATTCAAAAATAATAGATGTGTTTGTTATTCTCTGCAGTGAATTATTGATTTCCCTAAAGCTTGCATACTCTATGTAAGAAGGGAGAAAAGTTATTAATATTGGTTCAGTAACAATTTTATTTTCAGATAACTTAACTTTCAAAACTTGCTAGATTCATGTGTTTTGAGTAAGATATTGTATGATGTAGCTTTGCATTAATGAATAATTAATTGCCAATTTTAGCTTTACACCAATGAATAATTAATTACCAGTTTTATTAATATTTTTTGTAATCAATGAGTTCTTGATTATGCTGATCAACTGCTGGTTCATATTTGCCTATTGGCTTCCAGTCAACTCCTTAGTGATCACTGACCCCCTTTAAAGTTTCATTATCCCACAGGGAGTTAATGTTGACCCCACTGGGAATCCTTGGTTAATAGTCTCTAGAGATCAGTTATATTTTATATTATTTTCAGAGTCAGTATCACATTTACATTATTACACGTTTAAAATATGAAACTGTTGGAATATCTAAATTATTCATATCATCTGTATTTAACTTTTCTGTATTTAACTTTGTCTTTCCTCTTTATAATTCAATTAAGACTTCTTGGACTACCACACCATCTATTATGTATGTATACTCATACATTTCCCTATATGATTTTTTTAGATTATATATACTTTTATTCTAGATATGGATAGAGAAAAATCTGAAAAAGATATAACCTTGACTTAGCTATATTTCTGTGTAAAAAACATTATTAAAACTTGAGATAGAAAATTTCTGAATTCTAAACAGTAAAATTAAGTAAGAAAAAAAAAGATAAATTGAAATCTGCCTACCTTTAGAGAATACATATAAAACGAGTAATCCAATAATAATAAAAAGTTTAAAATATTTAAGGTTTTCACTTAAAATAATTTTAGAATACTATTAAAATTTACATATAACTATATAGTATTATTTTCTGGTTTACATTAGGATTATTTTCAATGTATTACCTTCTGGGTCAATTACAACACCACCTGCTTCTTCTACAATAATTTTTCCTGCAGCCATATCCCAGCAGTGAAGAGAGTACTCATAATAAGCATCAGCATGACCACTAGCTACAGCACACATATTCAGTGCAGCAGAACCCATCATTCTTATTCTACACAAGTTTAAACAAAATAAATTTTTCTTATAAAAATTCAATTACAGCTTATCCTTTACAATTACATTTTTATGACAGCATGATATAAAGAATATATTTTTACCTAGTACATGAAGCAGAAAATTAAAAAATTTCAGCATTTATTGCTTGAAAATTTATTCATAAGCATATTTTCACAGAAACATTGCATACATGACATATTTTTATGGAAAATATTTTGAATAACAATCTCCCATTACTGTAATGTATCAGCTGTAAACATTTATGAAATCATTAATCTGGAATTATTCATAGTTTTGACATTTATTGAAATGAAAAATGAGTTTTTATTAAATTGCATTTACATTAAATGTTAATACACAAAAACAGAAAAATTAGTTAACAAAAACTGAATGGCTAATATAAATAATTATATGCCAAATACCATAAAAGTCATATACATGAATAAAGAAATGTCTAAATTATAAGGCAGTGTATGCATAGCCAGTAAACTCAGTTTTTTAGATACACTGAAAACCAAGGTATGCAAATTTCTTCCACAGCAAGATGATGAAAAAAAAAGAGGGGGGGGGCAGGGTAAAACTGACCAGAAAAAATAGGTAAATGGAAAAAACTATTTTGTGTTTATTTATATTACTACAACTTATTCATATGTCCCACTATTATATACTAGCTTTATTTATATGACTGCAGTAATCTTTTTCAGTAAATACAGAACAAAATCTGAAATACAGAATCATCAGGACTTTGGTGATTCCAGATTATCAGTTTAAACTAGCAAGATGACGTGTAAACATGATCACATTGGGGCTTCTATTCTTTTTAATTTAGATAGAAAATTGCTAACTTTCAACAGGATTGGCATTACAGCAGGGGCAACGAGTGCAGTGTTTAGGTCAGATAGAAAAATGCTATCTTCCCATGAGTATCAGGGTAGGTGCAAGTGGTGCAGCTGCACCTGGTGTCAGAATTTAGAAACAGAAAAAAAATTAGAATTTACAGAACTATGAACTAACAAAAATTAGGGATGACAGAATTTTTAACTTTAGAAAAATCACTGAGCAGTAGAATTTACAAGCAGCTAAATTTTTAGAATTTAAGAAAGTACAGGCAGCAGAATTTAGGACTTGCAAAGACTGCACCCTAGCAGCAAAATGCATAACACTGGCCCTGCCTCTTCCACAACCATTCAAGGCCTGAAAATGTGATACTGTCCAACATCAATATATCAATTAATAACATTGTTACTGGCCACAGTGCAGCTCCCCAGCTAGCAGTCTCTAAAAGTGGCATGTAGGAATCTCAGTTATACCAGAGAAAAATTACATTTATGACACACCTGCTTCCTTTTGTTATTATATTCTCCATTTCTAGACTTTGGGAAGAGTTTTTTTTTTTTTTTTTTTTTTTTTGGCTGTTGGTTTTTGGCATTCAGATTTCAGACTTTGTACTGCAATTATATACTTATGCATAGCATTTTTTGCTCTTGCACATGGTAGCATATTTTACGAAACTAAAGGGATAAACTGAAAAGAAAAACAAAATACTCTAATTCTGTTAAACTTTAATCTCAGCTACATTATACAATTTATGAGGAATTCAGAAATGGCACATTCCTTTCTGTTATACAAGATTTAATATACTGCAAATGGCACAAGGGAACAATAAAAAAAGTGTATTCTCAGCAGGGTGGAGAAAATCAGCTAGAACAAGTTAATTTTTTACTTATTTAATACTGCTATTATATTTACATTTTATTCATATGTAACACTGCTGTATACTAATCAATTTAAATATTTTCATTTTATATTTACTGTGCTTCATTCATATGTTTGCAATACTCTTTGGTAATATATATGTGTGTATATATATGCAGGCATATTTCTCATTTGTGAGTTTGGGTGGATTTTGAAATTCTATTTCAGTTTACAATAGTTATAAAAATACAAAATTAACATATTTTTTCAGAAGCAACAGGGAAGAAATGAGTAATTATTACAAAATTAAACATATGTCACCATTAATGCAGTGCAAAACACTATTATCCAGTATCATAGCAATCTATTTTGCAATTTTGAATGGATGATTTTAAAAGAAGAGAAAATTTATTCTAATCCTACTGAGCTTGAAGAACAGCTTAAAAGTCTAAATTTTAATAAATTTTTCATGTGCAATTTCAAAAACTGTTTACACTCTTTTCCATCATATAACAGAATCTAATTCATTGCAAAGGCATTAATAAAATAAGGTTTTTGAAAAGAATATACTCTCTGCTTCATAAAATATCCAAAAAAAAAACAATAATCATTACTTTTATCTATTATCCAGCTACTTGCTACTTTTTGTTCAGAAGTTTCTTCCCTATAATAATCAGTAAATCAATAAGCTGTGGTGATGATGGATTTTATGGCATACAACCTGAAAGATCATATGTGCCTAACACAAGTTAGATACCTCTGCACACAAGTTATCACAAATACAAATTTAAAACTACAGCAGGCTTTTAAAATCAGATGAACTAATATAATGATGACTATGAGATGAACAGTTCCAGAGAACTCAAATAATGATTTCAGATGTAAAACAGGAATAAAATTAAATGACATGTGATGCATTAAAATACACAGTATTAAACTACTAAGAAACAACATCAAAGCAAAATTAAATTAAATTATAAAGTCCTGTTCCTTTTAGGTCGTAAAATAAATTAACATTGGCCTCTTTTCCAGCTATGTGAACAAGAGGCAAGTCACTGTCACTAAAATGCTTCATCCTGAGCCTATTAAAAATATATAAATTCAGTTAAGAAGTGACACACTAAAAGAACACTATCACAGTTTGAACACACAGGTTCATGCTCAACCTTCAAAAGCTAATTCTGCATGGCATCAAAGTGTACAGTACTAAGATGGGTTAACATTGCTTTCTTCCTCTGGTTTCTAACTGCATTCCAGTATTCTACTACAGGTTCCATGCTTTTAAGCTTGTTATGGACCAGAGCATCCCATAACATCTGCCACCTTGTTAAGGATTCCGGATTTTCTTCTCGATCTCCTTGTGGATATCTCTAAGTGGAACAAGCTGGCTGCACAAAGTAATGAAAGACTTAGCTGTGAGGTCTGCCAGCTCATAACTTTTGATCCCTACATGTCCAGGAACCCAGCAGTACAGAATTTCATTGCTTTGCTAACCATGCATCTGTAACTTCAATTTTAGAACTACAAAAACTAAAAGATTTTGAGTGAGAAAAGCTTTCTAGAGTTTTCAATGCAAACACAAGTCAGTATAAATTATTAACTTTTTCTGTTAGAGCTGTGATATGAACAAAACTGCATAATATACAGAAATTAGTTCAGAGATCAGGATTGAGCAAATGTCTGCCCCATGTTATCACCAATTACAAATGCTGTTCCAATATGACCAGTTGCTTTTGATCCATTTATATATATGGGAACATAACTGCTATATTTATGTCTGTGCTCAAGAAAAAGTTGTTTGTATATGATCTTGTTAGTTTTGGGGGGGGGAGGGAGGGGAAGGATTGGATAATGTAAAACATCAAAAACTTGAATTCGGCAATATTCCCAAGGTGGAATTTCAAAATGCTCTATGGCTTGGGCAGACATGCCAGACATGGAGAGGTTTTCAATCAAATAACAAGTTTGTAAAGAAAAAGAAGGCACATAAAGTGGCCTGCTTCAAATAGAAGGTGACACATGTAATCATAGCTAACTAGGATAGTCAAGTTATGATAATATATCAAAATAATGCAGAAGAGACAACTGCTTATGCCTTAACTGGAATGATGATTCATAAGAAGTCAATCTACTGCCTCTGAACAATAGGTCCTGTACAAATCTGCAAAGCCTGATTATGAAAAGGGTCTAGTTTCAACAAGACTGGTTACTGGTGATGGAGGGTGGGGACACCTGACGTCTCACACTCTCTCCAATCCAGAGCAACAGCTCCCAGAGACAACAAGAGCACCAGCCCACCTGAAGACTATCTGTACCCATAAATGATCAAGCCACAGTCCAGCCTAGAGTAGACAAGTGCTCTGTAAATGCAAAGTAAAGAGCAGTGCTCTGCAATCCAGGAGGTGTTCGGCAGGATTTTTGAAATATTTAGTATTTAGGTACACTTCTTCCTCAGGTATAAAACCTGAAGAAGGATAGTCAGCTTTCAGTCAAACATTATCCCTAAAAATTTACTTCAGGTATAACTAAAATCACTGATCTATGCAGATGTAGCTCATTCTCAGGATGAAGACCTTACTTTTTAAAAACAGTCTTCTGTTTCAAAAACATAAATCCTTATTTGTCTGACCATTACTGGGTCCTGTTAAGAGTGACCTGTAAATACCTAGAAACTTCAGGACTTGATTATCTTTAATTATTTATTTATTTATTTATTTCATCAAGGGTGAAGTTGGACTTTATTGAAAGTTTTTATGCTGGATTTTTGAAAAACATAGTTTTGAACTTCTTATGCGAAATGTAGAGTTTCAGCCCTTGATATTCTATGTAGTTATATATATATAAGTCCCATTCCTTTTGATGATATATCTAGTTCTGCCACTAACAACCAAAGCAATGTTATCTGAAAATGTGAAGACTTTTGCAAGACAACAAAGGTATGTAACAGCATCTCACTTTGAGCCCTGCCTGCCAAAAAAAGAAACCACAAGTGAGGAAAAAAATGGAAAAGTAACCAATAAGAAGGTATGAAATGGAAAGGAAGATAAATCACTGGGACTCTAGAATAGCGACCCACTGTCTCACCAAGATGGTGATCCCCTGAAGGGCTAAATAACCTCGGAGCTGCTACACCCATATTCACAAAGAGTTTCTGAGGACAAGTCAGTAAGAATTCTACTGCATTTTTCATTGGATTTTTTTGAGAAAATTAGTTAACTATTTTGAATTTTATTGTAGAATGATAAAACAGTTATTTTCAATTATATAAAGCTGCACTTAGTAAATTTATCCCCTTCAGTAGCACCATGGATGCATGATTACTTATGTCTTCTAGTTTCTTCCAATTTCTTTCCTTTTCTTCTTGTTCCCTTCCCCCAGTTTCAGTTTCTTTCATTGTCCTGAAAGAAACATGTCTCTGCTACACGAAACCCAACCCTGTTGAAAATCTTAACACATTAAATGTTCAATCAAACTAATACACAGAAAATTGTATCATTAAAAAATATCATTTTGTTATAATAATAAGCATATATACAATGTACGAATATAAATTTAGAAATGCCAATTTTTTGATAAAGCCAACATTTAGATGACATTAATAACAACAGCCATGCATGCAGTCGGCTTAACATCAGATATCACATTTACATGCATTTCTACAATGAATGAATTATACTCCAACATTTATTTTTAAAAATACCTTAATCTGTATTAAAAAACTTAACAACATCAGATAACACTAGTAATATGTCATAGTAATTTAGTATTTCTCTTAAGAAAATTTTGAGGAAGACTGAAAAAATATTTATTTGAAAGCAGTCTAAAAAAATTATATTGAAATAAATAATTAACTATATATATGAAAAAAATTTTAAAATTTGGAAAATTAAGTGATTCAATTAGTATCTAATTTAAAATTATATTAATTTAGATGAAACATATAAATTAGAACAAAACTAAACTGTTTTCATTAAATATTAAATGTAAAATATAGAAATCTCAAAAATTACTTAATGAGAAAGGTTATCATACAATTAAAAAATAAAATTGTTACCCATGAACTTTTAAAGCCATATTTGTAAAGTTTGTAAAAATTTGCTGCATTACTTCGGGATCTCTACAGCCACCAAGTTCATTGATTAATAATGTACTTGATAATTCTATATGAACAGAGAATAAGAAAATTTTAAAAACTGAGGATGAATTCTAAATAGTGTTTAAGAGATGCATGTATTGCTTGAACATTTACTTCATGTTTAATTCAAATTCAATTAAATTTCTCAAATAATAACTCTTTTATAATTTTTTTATACAATTACTATTCAGTAATATTAATGAAACTGTCTCATACTAAGTCTTTCTTCTCATTTGTTCTTGAATAATGTGCTAAATATTAAACTATTTTTTAAATAAATGTGAAACTGAACTTATCTGTATCAGAGAAAAATTTCTATATCTCAACATTTCAAAATCAAGTTAAAAAATAAACAATACCTCAATAAACACTATCTGGTTGTGTTTACTCAAAAATAAATAACTTTCTCAGGGACATGGCTATCTCCAATGGGTAATGAGATTCATTGTAAAGTATGTAGTATTACCTCGTTATTTAAAGTATTTTGTTTTTCATTACTTCCCTTACAGATTTAATTACCATCTTAATGAATGGATCATTAAGCAAACAAAGCTTAAAATAAATAATTATATAAATCTAGTCAATAAATGTTTTTCAAACACAGCTTATCATGAAAAATCCATAAAGCTGTCTGCTCAGAAGGTTAATAAATGGGCCAAAAATTAATTTTAATTATTTCTTAATACTTCTTTTTGTAATTAAAAAGAATACCTCTAAGAATTTTAAAAAATTATAGTAAAAAAAAATTAAGATGTCAAGTGGCAATAAAAGTCAAATCATAGTGAACTACATATTTATATGCACATACATGTACACATATATAAATATTTCATAAAAGGTTATCAAAATATTCACTTAGTCATCTATTATATCTACTAAATCACTAATTATGAAATTTTTGAAAAGATGTTGCATATAAAAATATTTATAGGCAAATCATCTATTTACTTTATATGAAACAAAATTATTATTATAACTTCATTCAGAACAAACATAATATATATCATAAAATAAAGTTCTCAACTTTAAAAATTTTTTGCAAAATATATAAAAATATGGGTTGAAAATTATGAGTTTAATTTAATAATTACCAGTAGTCCCAGAAACACAGAGTTTTTTTCCATTACAAAATGAGCCTTTTCCTTTGATAGCAGAATACATTTTATCAAGGACTGGGTTATAAATAACTCCCAAAACTACCTAAAAATAATGCATGCATTAAAAATAATTTTGAATAATCGATTTGTATATTTTGCTTTATATTTTTAGCTCTGAATCACAAAAGAGCAAATGTTAGTTGGAAACCCTTTCTGATGGATCCAGCTTCATTTCAGCCAAAAATATAGTACAGAAAAAAAAAAATGTGATTTATAAAAAGCTCACTTGTAATTTAAAAAAAATTAATAAGAAGAAAAATTCAAATATTGCTATTTCTATAACTGATTCTTAAGCTTAAAATCATTCAAAACCAAAATTAAAATTACAAATACTAAAATAAAGACACAGAATAACTTAGCAAATGAAAAAATCTATAAACATAATCTACATTTTACTCACTGTTTTGTATTTATCTTCAGAGAAGCAAAATATTTTGCAGAACTTTATCATTATGGTAATTTGTAAATTTTTTTCTTGGACACAAAACCAAATTTATGGATCTGATGAAAATTCATTTTTGTGTGTAAACTACCTACATCAAAAAATAGTAAATCTAATGCTATTTTACAAAAAGTACATGCATATTTATATATAAAATAATTTACTCACATTTTTTTCTACAGTGAAACCAATTGATACTGCTGTGTATGGGAAACTGTAAGAAAGTTTAAATGATAATTTAAGTCTAGCATTAATCATTTATTAGGCATTATTTTAATAGCTTATATTTTTTATAAAAAATGAACAGTTGTTAGAAAACATACCCATGAACAAAATTCATTGTTCCATCAACAGGATCAATTATCCATGTAGGAGCATCTGTAAAATCACAGCCAGTGGTTTCCTCACCTATAAAACTTTAAATTTCTTTCAGACTAAAAAGTACATCATCTTTTGTGAGAAAATGACATTGTGCTTATTAAACAAATAAGGAATTAAAAAATATTAATCAAATATTATAATTTTTTTACAAATATATCAAGGCTCATAAATGAAAAGTTTTAAACAAATAGGTCAAAAGTTATCAATGTGAAAAAAAAAAGAAAGATTTTTTTTCCCATCTGCAACATATGCAACTTCAGTTTATCAAATTCATAAGCTATAAGAAGAAATCTAATTCTTTAATAAATAAAAAATTCATTTTTTGAATCATTTAAAAAATAAAAATGCATAATCTTTAACTTTACTGTAAGAAAGAATATGTTACCAATATGGTACTTTCTGATTATCTGCACCACCACCAAAAAGTTACAAACTCATTAAAAGCTTTGGAAAGCATTTACAAACTCATTGGCAACCAAGTTTTGCCAAACTAATGCACAAAAGACAACAGCTATTTTTAAAATGGCATTGATAATTTCATACAACAGCAACAAATCAATTAAATTAAAAAAGCAAGAAACATTCATAATAAAACACTTATCCTTTTTCTAGGGATTCTCTTTTTTGCACTCTTGTTCTTCCATGTACACAGTGATCAGTTTTTGTTTAAAAAGTTTCAGACAATTGCTCAAATTCGGCATCCATACAACCTGCACATTGTGTGCTGGTTAAAACAGAGATTAACCTGGATTGCCACAGAAGTAATTTTCATTCACATCGTGGGTTGCCACATAACTATTTTGGTAACTTACTGCTTTCCTTCATGAATACCTTTTTGTAACTTTTTGATAGGGCTGTAGGTAGTCAGAAAGTACTGAAAAATTTTATTTCATGTACAGAAGACACAGGGTGATATTTTAAATCAGTATGAACTTCAAAGTATACTCATGTGCAAATCCAATCATCTTTTTAATTATATTCAGTTATATAATTTTATAATACATAAATAAGAAATCAACCAAAACCAAGTTTCTATTTTCATCATCCCATTATCAAACATCATATGCTGAAATCATACTCAGTTACCTATAGTTGCATAATTGGTGATTCATAAAATCACAATGCTTTTTAAATCAATCAATTAATTAAATAATTAAAGGATTAGTTCAGTGTCTTTTACTGTAATAACACTAAAAAAAAAGGATATAATTTCGAAATAAAATTAAAAAAAATTTCAAATAATTCTTTCCAAAAAATAAAAAACAACAATGTAATCCAAATATTTCCAAACATTATATAATTCAATGCATTATAATGACTACTCATTATAGTGATCCTTCTGTTACATAGACCAATTAATGACAGTTCATTAAATCAATTTTCATTTTAGTGAGTGTTCAAAGTAATATGGTGCTTCACTAACATAAAATTGTTTTTTACCTTCTGTTTCTATAGGATGCAAAGTGTTAATATAGCAAAATGTTTTTCAAACTGTTGATGTTTAAAAATTCTCGGCCCAAATGCGCTTTAGCGCACTGCTTGGCGGCGATTGTTTTTGAATGAGCAATAAACGCGCCAACATGGGTAACTCCGTATATCCGCGAACATGGCTGACTGGGTATTTTGAAGCTACGGAAACATGTAGTTTTCGCGCATGCGTATTTCCTATTTCATAAAGAACGGTTTTATGGGTAATGTGAGATGACGTAGCGGTTTATTCGAAATTCTTACGTGTTAATTTAAGTAGTTATTTCAGTTGTCGTTGTATTCTTTGAATGCGGTGTTTTTGTGTTGAGTGTTTGCTATTTTCGTACCTTATATTTCGCTAAATACCGAGTCGGTATGGATTTAGCTGTGATGCTGAGAGAGGTGAGTGAATGTACATGTACATTTATTACTTTATTGGAAGTGCAAGTTGCTTAATTTTTATATTTTGTTGCCTTTTATTGAAATAATTTGTATCAGCTGAAGAACAGAACGCTGGTATCGTTTGCAATTTATTTTATTTTGTTGATTTGTGCACATTGCCTACATTGTGCAATTCGCTGATGTTTTTTTTAAGTTAAAACGGAACGCTGTGCACATGGCATTTTCTTGTAATTTATTTTCGTTAATTTAGCTTATTTTGTTCATTTGTGTACGTTGCGTATATTGTGCAATTCGCTGAAGTTTTTTTTAAGTGTAAAAGGAACGCTGTGCACATGGCATTTTCTTGTAATTTATTTAGTTATTCTAGCTTATTTTGTTTATTTGTGTGCATTGCCTACATTGTGCAATTCTCAGATTTTTTTTTAAGTTAAAACGGAACGGTGTGTACATGGTATCGTTTGTAATTTTAATGCCCTTTTAAAAAAAATTCCTTCTTTCTGGGATGCCATTTTGGTTACGTTTTCGCGGAGCGTGTTGGGAAGGTTATGTAACGCATAAAATGTGTAAGTATTACAACATAAAATGTAAATAATTAATTTAAAGGTAACTGACGAATATTTTAATGATCGTAATGTTCGTTTTGCATATTATTTTATTATATTTTTGTGGCAATAGTTTCCATACTAATTTATGGTTTAGAATTGTATGTTTTGTTTACAATAGGTTTTCGCGGAGCGTGTCGGGAAGGTTGCAATGAATTGCAAAGACGTTTCGCAGAAACGCGCCGAATTGGCGATTTTCAAAAAATCGCCAAGCAGTTCGCTAAACCGCATTTTCACCAAATTCTCTATGATTTTAAGATTATTTTGAATCTAATAGTGAATACAATTAATTATTTTATTTCACCTTATGTCTATTATAGAAACATTTTACATAAAACAAATATGGTTAATTCACAGATATTATAAACAGTTTACAAAAGTATTAAGGATAGATCTCATTGGATGAATAACCATCATACATGCAATTTTCTATCAGTGTTCATGCCCACTGTGATAAAAGCCGTAAACAAATGTATTTTTTTCGCAAGTTTCAAATATAAGTTGACAAAACCTTAAACAATCAGAGTTACTTATCATGAAAAATTATTTGTCTCGAGTAAGTTACACAACAGTATTTCCTAATATTTCTCATTATCTTTCTTTCATAATGTACCCAATTTTATTAATATGTAGTATTATTTATTTAACTAAAAAAAAAAACAATAAGGTGCTTTACTAACATAAAGTTGTTTTTTATATTTGAACTTCACTCCTTAAAATGCTACATCAAGTCAGGAAAAATGTATCATACTTAAATATACTACTTCATCTTCCAAATTATAAAAACAAATTACCTGTGGTCAGGAAAGTGGGTTTTGAAGCCTTTTTTCAAAACTTCTTCCACGAGTTTATCAGTCTCAGTAACTAAATCTACGTTACTGATTTTTGTTTCCACCTTTTTTGTTTTGTAGATAGCATTTCTAATAATCTATCAAATAAAATAAAATCACAATTTTAAACGTGACAGATAACAGAACATATATAAAAACTGTGATAACATTAAGGTAAGTTCTAGTACCCTTTAAAGTACTGATAAAAAATCCTGTTCTATGATACACAAATAACTCAGATATTACAGACAAAAACATCCATATTATAACAGAAAGCAACATTAATATTTTATAAATGTTGAATATAAATAATTATAAACTCAGCTAATACAAATTCTTAATTTACATGGCATAATTACCAAAATTAATACATTTAATAATTTATTTAATTGGAAATCAATAACCCAAATATAAATTCTAACACAGAAAACTAATTACATATTAAGTTAACACTGCAGAAAATTTAAAAAAGAACATTGGCTGGCTGTTTAAAATAAACAATAATCAATTTAAAAACAATTAGCAGCCAACAGATAACATGGCTAAACTCGATATTTAAATATATTTTAATATAATACTAGACATAAAACTATCTTTACAATTGATACCAGATTTACCTATAAATTAATTTTATTTAGGAACATTATAAATGTTTATTTTAGGGATGAAATTTTACAAAATATTCTGTTACATTATGTTCACTGCAGGAATCAATAATTAGTTTATACAATTACTTTTTAAAGTGTTACTTACTTTCTGGACAAAACTCAAGTGGGAAAAGTGCAGAATCAACCACTGCTTGGCATGTTTTTAAGATCGGCATCCATGTACACATCGACCGATTTTCACTTAAAAAAAAATCCCAGAATTGCACAAACTCGGCACTGCGCACTCCCTTGACTTTGTACACATCGATCGATTTTTCACTTAAAAAGTCAAAAGAAATTTACGAAAAATCCAATTCTTCTTACTATTGTAAAAAGCACCAAACAAAACACGCCAAAGAAGTCCGCGATTCTGCACTTTACCGACTCACTCAAGGGGGACTCAAGTTTTACAAGATCTCTATAAAAGAAGTCTAATGATTATAGGGTTAAGATTATATTAAGCTAATTTGTTTATAAAAATTCAATCAATCATCATTCTGTTTACTTTGTACTAGAATAGTAACTCAAATATTAAATAATAACAAATCTGAGATTATCCTAAAAATCTTCTACAAGGAAAAAATAAGACTGAACATAAGGCAGCTTTACATATGAATATGATATGCTATACGCATTCAAAAATAAAGTAAATTGAATAAAACAAACATATCTTAAAAAAAAATTGCTAATGTAGAAATTAAGGCTAAGTGAAAAACTATCTAATTGTCTTGCATTACATGTTAATGTACACATAAAATTTATAATTTAAAAAATAATAGTAGATAATTTATGACAGGATATCATTTCTAAAAGACAGAAAACTTAATTAAAGTACTTCTTCTCGTATAAATATATTATGCAAAGGAAAACCCATGAAAAGTCCCGTATAACGTATGTTTCGCAAAGATTACAGTTTGGTTTCTTTTTAACATTATATTCGTTATTTTCGTTATATTTTCAATATTTTAGAAATATAACATGAAAACTGATATTTGCACGGTAATTTACAATTTAAAATTCTAAGGCGTGTGATATTCACATCGATTCTGTTAAGTTGAACTGTTATTACAAAAGCAGTACAAATTAATCACGAATTTCTAAACGGTGAACTGCATTGTTATATTAAATAATATGATATTCTGAAAAACTATGAGTTCAATACATAACAGAAATATAAATTAATCACTAAATAATGCAAATGATAGCATTCTTGCCTCCCCAGCTTCTTGAGCAAGCTTAACAGCCACATTGTAACATTCATCAATATCTACGATTGAAGCCATATTAAGATTTACAGTTAATAGCAAAATCTGAAAATAATTCTGAAAGTTTCGTGTGCACTTGTATTCCAAAATGACTAATTAATTCGAGTACTCTTCGTGGAAATGTTACAACGTTGGAACAAGTTTCACCTTTAAACGGTTCAGCCGTGTTTGTTTACATCACGTGATCGATCGGTTTGTCATGACACCAGAAATATTCTGAAATCTTGATAATTTAAAAACGAAGAGGCAAATTTGTTGATTCTAATTTAATTAATATTTCGAAACAAATATTTGAATCTAAACCAGTTTAAAAATATATGTAAAATACAATTAAATCCTTTCTGAGAGATTAAACAAGATCAGTTTCAGTTATATCACTGCGTAAATTTACATTTAAATACTTTTGAGATTATGCATTAGATTTTTTATGAATTGTAGCTTTCACATTATTTAATTTAGATATTTATAATTTCGCAATTCTAGTGGAATAGAACACTCGTGTATCATTCTTACACCTAAAATTTCAGCTACCTATCCTTTCTTTTTGTTTGCAAACGAATAGTCTTTTTTCCTAACTGGCAGAAAGACGTAAGTTAAAAAGACTATTGTTGCTCTCGAAGTCGAAATTGTTAATAGATATGTCTGTTTGATGAATAAGGAATTAAAAATGTGAAGATCTTGCTAATGCTCCGTCAGAGTCTACATTGTAATATTGCTTGTGCTAATTTTTCTTTTTGACCTTCATTTTTTATTTAAGAAATTCGAGAACCGTGATCTAATTGCGATAGAAAATGAATGATTGAGAAAATATGTAAATATAGTTAATATTTAAATACTATTTGTTCTTAATAGTAAAAAATGACTGAATATAGAACTCAGTATAATATTACTGATAATGAATGGCGTGTTGACAATACTTCGAAATGTACAGTAGAATCATTTCCTTTTAGTGGCCAGAGTGGTGCATCTATTGAAACTCACAAACTGTCTAACTCCGTTATGTATCCACCCCAGTATAACTCTGCAGAATCGAATTTATCAATGCCTTCATTTAATCGGAAAGCACAAATGAGGTCTGCCGTTCATTCAAGCAACATTAGTACTGCCAATCCATTTGAAATGCCTTCTCAGGTTCTGTCTAATATTGGAAATAACTCCATGCCACTTACTTACGGACCTGGGGATCCTCAGGTATTTAATGTAAATCAAATGCAGCCATCATTTTCCAATTTTACAAAGTCAAATTTCTCACAGATTCAGAATAATTTTACAAATGTTTCTCAGTCTGTTAACTCCAGTTCTCCATATGTTCCTGTAAATGACCATAAAAGCTGTGCATCGAGAAGTATGCCTCAGTTACCTGTTCATACTGCACAAAGTTCATTTAATTATAATGGTTTACCTCCAGGCAATCAACCAAATATCTTAAATCCAGAAACTTGTCACAGAAATATAAATAGAGAAATTGGCAATGGAAAAGTGCCTTTTTGTGGTTCTGAAGCAAATATGAAAGAAAGTAGTAACTGGCAATCTTCAACTGGAGTTTCAGTTTCAAGGACACAACCTCAAGAACAATTTACTGTTTCACATATTCAAACTACTTGCAGTTCACCATTTGCTGTTAGAACTCCTCAAATAGATAATGTTGTTCCTCCAATACCATTAAATCAAGTGAATAATTTTAATAGGTTTTTAAATAATATTCCTAATAACTTTGGTCCTCAGCAGCCTATGAGATTTTTTTATACTCCGTCTATGCCACCTCCACCAATGCTTCCAAATTGTGAAATGCCACCACCACCAATGCCGTTTGAAAACAAAGTGCAGGTTGGTGCAGCATATAATCCTAAACAAAACTTTTATTCTAACACCAATATATTAACAGCACCACCTCCTTCACTTTTGAGTACAGCATATCCGCCCCCACAATTTTCTTCTCAAAATATTACTGTTGCTTGTGATGGTAAATCAAATACTTCAGTTACTTCTTATCAGAACAATTTCTCTGGAGCTGTGAAAGTATGTTCAGAAAAAGAAAGATTACTGTCAGAATTTTTGCAACGATTTGGTCAGAAGAAGCAGAAGGAAAAGAAAGATAATTTAACTGTGAGTAATTTATAGTTGTATAATAGTTCTTGCTTGTCTTTTTAAAAAAATATAATACTTTTTCATGTGTGTTTATTACCTAAACATATGAAATGTGTTAGAATGTAAGGTGAATGTGATATGCTATGTGTATTCAAAAAGGTTTCCATGAGCTTTCAGGAAACCTATACATTGAACAGATACAGGTAATGTCTAAATAAATGAATAGAAATGTGGTGTTATCTGGTTTCATAAGGTGCCTAACTAAATAAATGTGAGTATATATGTAAGGCAAAAGCTATGTAAAATTCTAACTGTACTTTATTATATTCTTTAAGTCACCTTTT
Organism: Stegodyphus mimosarum; assembly: GCA_000611955.2. NCBI lineage: Eukaryota > Metazoa > Arthropoda > Arachnida > Araneae > Eresidae > Stegodyphus > Stegodyphus mimosarum. The sequence goes on from KK116427.1 coordinate 106,750, forward strand.
TAGTTCGGTTATTTCTTCATTTTATTTTACAAATAGAAGTGTACTTATAATAAATATTTCTCAAGTGTGTCTTTTAAAATTAAGCCTTGTTATGTGATCTTATATAATGCTGATGACACATATGATTGTATAGTGACAAAAATTAAACTGAAGTCTTTTACCAAAAAGTAATGAAATTTTGTAACCAAAATTTTTAACCAAACAATAGAAATAAAATGGAATCATAAATTCATTATTGTTAATCTAGTATTGATATCAAAATTTTCACGTGCCTCTCACATTTCTGTGTGATGCTAAAATATCATCTACCACCCTTTTTTTTTTTTTTTGCCAGTATTCAGGATATGAAATGTATGTATGTATTGCTTTATTCCTTCGGTAAAAGTTTACAATTGGGTGCCCCTTGTTTATTGGCGATTCTTTTTTGATGCCAAGATCGGCGCCAGGAAGGCACAATTTCAGAAGGCACAACAAGATGATCGCTACACAGAACCAAAATAGGAAGTCAAAGAATTTCACAAACTCTGTGTCCATGTACACACTGACCTATTTTCACTTTAAAAAACATCAGAGAATTGCACAAACTAGTCATTGCACATTGCCTTGACTTTGTCCATGTGCACATCGATTTATTTTCACTTAAAAAAAATCAAGAAGCTAAAACCAAGTTGAAACTCTCATGGTAACCAGAAATGGAGTTTCATCAACAAAACTTAACAAAATTTTTCCCTAATCGAAAGGGCACCCAATTCTACACTAGAGCCATTCTTTCTTTTCACGTGGGAAAAAAATGCCCAAAATAAAGATAAGCACATAATTTTGTAAAATGCTTCTAATTGATAAACATCTCCAGCTGTTTCATTATCACAGTCTATGATTATAGATTTCAAGTTTTCATCACTTGTAGTACAAAGTGACAGATTCTAAATCATCAGGAGTTAAGCGATTCTAAATTTTGGAACTTGCTGGATTTTAGATCAGTAATTTAAATCTGGTAAAATGGTATGTAGAAATTATAAAATTTAAAACATGATCTGTTTGTAAAGTAAGCAAAGTATTTATGACCTTAAGGGATTCAGAATTCACAAAAAGAGTAATCTAAATGTTTGTTTTGTTTTGCTAAACATGTCTTTGAACATAAGTTGTTTAAGTAATTTTGTTTTCGTGTCAGTGTTTCTCTTTAATGTTATAAAGAGACATAATTTCTTATTCAAATACAAATTTCCAGTACTCAAATCCTGTAATTGATATCTTGAGAATTCTCACTAAATCACCAGTTGAAATTTTTGTATCCTCAACAAACTTTTTTTCATTATCGGTGGTGATATGTTTTCAAGATTTAAAACCATACTACAGATTCCTCATCTGTTTGTTGACTCATGATTGACTGAACTCTTCACTGCTCTTATTATCATATTAAAGACTTCAGTTATATAATTTTCATTTAGCATTTCTTCATATATCTGACATTTAAGCTGTCCTTCAAAGAATTCATGTTGCTTTTTCATTAAAGCCATACCACTGATTGCTTTATAGTTTTGGCATATTTCCTGAAGAAATGGACTTTAACAATTTGACTATCCAATTTCTTCTTAAACAGGTATTTTCTTCTGCAGAAAGAAAGATTGCATTTGAAAAACAACCTCTTCAAACTAAAATATGACTAAATTATGGTATTTTCTTAATTGAAAAAAAAGAACCTACAGAATTCTACATTTGTTGATTGATGATTGGAACACTGTCATTGCATTGGAAGACATGAGTCATGTAATCTTCATTTAGCATTCATTTGTATATTCCATTAATCATAAAATTTTCCTTTTTATGTGCAGTATGATGAAACCTTCATACCTTCATACCTACTATATCATGATCATCATCATGAAAGATTTCAAGTTTTATATAACTGGCTATAAATTATGCCAACCATTTTTTAAAAAATCTCCGTAGACCTATCCTCTCATGACCTTGTAGTGCTTTATACAACATATTTTATATTAAAATATTTAAAAAATTCTTGGATGGTCTAAATTCAAAAATTCTTGGATGGTCTCAATATATGTTGTCTGAATAATGGAGATACAGTTTAAAGGAAAGCGTAAAATGGAAATTTTGTTCATTATTTAAATATTAATTTCAATAAAATAGCAGTAATAATAAATGATCACAAAAAATAATAATCTGGATAAAATCAGAAAATTAAGAAAGAGCAATATTCACAATTCTAAGTGAGCTTAAATTCATTGGAATCTTTTTTTTTTTTTTAATTTTTTTTTTTCTTTCCCATTGTGCCAAGAGAAGGAGACCATTATGTGCAATATTTCACTCCAGACAAACATGTGTCTTTGGACTTCATTTATTGTGCTAGAAAGATATAAACATTGGGTCTTGCATAACCATTTAAGGTCCAGAAATGTGGCTTGCTAGCCAACAAGTGCTGAAACAGTGCTTATTCATTACTGCCATAGATAATGATGTTTCTCGGCTAAAGATACTTCACCTAATCAGGTCAAAAATAATTGCACTGTCTACTTGCTTTTTCATGGGTATCAAATTCTGCTGTATGAGGTCAAGTAAATGTTTTTAAAAAAATATGGGAATTTTGGATAGTATATCGTTCTTGTCACTGGATGTATAGATTTCAGACTTTGTACCATATCTGTGTATAATATATAAATAGCTAGATGGATTATAGATAAATGGATAATTTTGAATAGATGCAAAGCAGTTCAAGAATCTTATCCAATTATGCACATCTTTCATTGCACCAATCCTGTGGTACCAGTGTGGCAAAGCATGTAAAAACCATTTTTTTTTTCCTGCTTTCTTTTTTGATTTACACTTTTTTTGCACATTTTCATGCAATTAGTGTTCTTGATTTTATTTTGATTCGTTTGTGCCAAGTTGAATAGGGTATGGATTTAAAACTTTAGTTTATGTACACTAGTTATCATAAATCAAGGAAAAATCACAATTACTGAAAAAGTTACATGTAGAATTTTATGAAACTTACCCACAGTATACAACACACAGTAAGGTATCAAATAACATAAAAAGGAATTACCAGACAATTATGGTAGTGTAGAAAATAGCATATGTGTAAAATGAACAAATCGAAGGTGCCAGTTTGTTACAGGAAAAGTACCTTCAATATGGAATATGATTGCCCCGAGAAGCAATACAGCACATACAACAATGTGTGTTCAGTTATGTGGTCTATCAGTTCCATAGGAAACGAGAGCCATTGCTCTGCAAAGCAATTGCAAGCACGGCTAGGGTCCGAGGGGGCAGTTTGTGAGTAGCTAGATGTCTCCCTAAAGCATTCCAAGCGTGCTCGATAGGATTCAAATCTGGGGATCGAGCTGGCCACTTCATGCGCATAATTGTTTCCTGTTGAAGATAATCACCTACGATGCGAGCCCTGTGTAGTCTTGCGTTGTGGTCCTGTAACAGGAAAGCATCACATATTGTCCCGCATATGGGTGCACATAAGAATCAAGGATGTCATCTCTATAAACCTAAGCATTCATGGTTCCCCTTGGGAAGACATGGAGGTCTGTACGTCCACCCAAAGAGATGCCATTTGGCGATTCTTTTTTAATGCCAAGATCGGCGCCGGAAGGTACAGTTTCAAGATGGCCGTGACACAAAACCAAAATAAGAAGTCAAAGAATTGCACAAACTCACATCATTGCACATCAATTTATTTTCACAAAAAAAATTACAGAACTGCATTGCGCACTGGCTTTACTTTGTCCATGTACACATCAATTTATTTTTGCTTAAAAAAAAAATTAGGAAGCTAAAGCAAAGTAAAAAGTATCATGGTAACCAGAAATGGGGTTTCATCGCCAAAACTGAACAAAATTTGTCGCTAATCGAAGGGGCACCCAATTCTACAGTAAAGCCATAAAAGGTTTTAGTTTTTCAAAGCTGTAATAATTAAAATGATGCGATATTAGTATGTTCAAGTAAAATTTATTCAAGTTCATTTAAGAAGCATAAAGAATAGTTATAAATAGTGTAGTAAAGTAATGCATTAAGTTTTTTTTAAAGAAATTTTGTAAAATTTTCGAGCTATTTCATTCACATACAGCAAGTTTTTTGTAAAATTTTTATAACTGGCTTTATAGCAAAAAGCAGTTTTGAAATGTTTTATTTGTTATTTCATGATATTTTACTTCACCTGAAAAAAAAAATTGGTATAAAATTTATTTCGTATTTTCTGAGTACCTGTACCCCTATCAAAAAGTTGCAAACTCATTGTCAGCTTTGGAGAACATTCATGAACTTGGTAAAAACTAATTTTTCTCCAAATTAATGCATGAAAAGCAAGAGCTATTTTAAAAAATGACAGCACATGAAGAATTGGATACAAGAACAATCAAATCAGTAAAATTTATAAAGCAAGAAAAAGTGGTAGTAAAATACTTGCCCTTTTTTGAGAAATCCATCTTTTTTGTGCTATTGTTCTCCCATGTACACAGCAATCTGTTTTTGTTAAAAAAAATCAGAATTGCAGAAATTCAACATTCATGCAACTTGCATATTAACCATGCTTTGCACATTAACGAAAACAGATATGTGCCAATCTTTTGCCTATATAAATACTTTTGGGTTGTCACAGAAATACTTTTTGGTGGCATTATGGTTGCCACTTCAGCATTTTATGCATTGTTGCTTTGTGTTGTATATTTTTTCATGACTTTTTTGTTGGAAATGCAGATAATCAGAAAATACCAGTTTTGCTTAAATAATTGAAAGAAAATGCATGCAGAGTTGTTTTAAGATTCAAAACAAAAACAGAAAAAATGCAATACCATTTATCATTTGTATAACATATATGATTATTAAATATTGCCTCTTTTAATGGCATATTACAAGAGCTAATAGTAGCAGTTTGATTAAATAAGATATCTGAACATTATAAAATTTGTTTTAAAAGGAAAACTGCAAATTTGCAATGTGTTTAATCAATAAAACTAAGAACATTTAATAGTACTTACATAATCTTATCAACAATAATGATGGTGCATGAATTAGCCCATTAACTGGTGCTTTTTCACTAATCATTGAGACATAAATGAACTGAAGCAAAGAATTTGCTTATTCCTTTATTTTTTAGTACCTTGTTTAGTTTTTCTTACGAAATCAAGCTAACTGTTCATACACTTTTTCATCTTATTATTATATCCTTCACTTCAATACTTTAATAACACAATGTATTACAAATCAAATAATACAGCTATCCCAGTTGTTATTAAACTTTTGGTCTCAGGGTACTAACACCTGTAAGATACAGTGTCTCACAGAACTGTTTGTACACTTAAAGAATTTGCAGAAAAAGCTCTATAACCCGGAATTGAATTCAAATATAAAACTTAATATTTTTTATATCATCTCCATGAGACTTTGAATAAAACCAAACTTCTTAATTTTTAATACCGACTTATTTTCTTTTTCTAAAATTCAAAATGTAAGAAGGCTTGCCACCAAAGTGATCGTACACCAAAACATTTTCATAAATTAAATTATCGTCTCTAACAATTTTTTTTTTTCATTTTGCTGACATTTAAAAAATTGTTTGGCTTTTGTTATATTTTATTTAATGTTTAAAGATGGCTCATGGTTGTAAGAAAACAACGTATAGCATTTGAAAATTGATGATTTTTTATAAGGATGGAAATTCAATTCGGGAATCGTTAAATTAGTAAATTTAACCCGTTCTACGGTGCAGTATGTGATAATATGCGTTAAAGAAAAAAATCGGATCCAAAATCAAGTAAGAAAAAGTTGCCCGACAAAGAGGACTTGATGTGACTCAATGTGATCAGAGATTTATAGTTAGAAAATCTGTGAAAAATCCATGCTTGAGTGTTTTAAAGATTTTGATAGAATTTACTGAAAATTTTTCTACTTCAGCTTCACTTAAAACTATTCGATGAGTACTCAGATCAGGTGGATTACATGGGCACTCTGCTTGAAGAAAATTTTTTGGAAGTACAAAAAATAGAAAGCGTAGGCTTTTCTTCTCAAAATCAATTGTAAATAAGCCCAAAATGTATTAGAAGCATGTCTTATTTGCCAATAAAAACAAATTTAACATTTTTGATTGTGATGGGCTTATAATTGTATGGAGGCAAAAAAAAAAGAGCTTAATCCCAAGACTTTGGTTTGTACAGTAAAGCATAGCAGTAGAGGTGTTCTTGTGTAAGAGTGCATGTTAGCATCTGGATTAAATAATTTAGCATTTATTGATGTCACAATGAACCATATTCTTTATTTAAATATTTAAAGATAATTTTAAATTATCCACCCAAAATTTGAATACTAGAAACAACTTTATTTTTTATCAGGATAAACGATCCTAAGCACCCGGCCCTTTACGTTCACCTCTTGGGTGTCTATAATTTTCCACAAGTTCTGAAAACGCCACCTCAGTCACCAGATTTAAACTTAGCAGAACTTACCTGGAGAGAATTAAAGTAGGAAGACAAAATATTAAAACAAAAACCGAACTAAAAACAGTAGTGAGGGAAGAATGGAGGAACATTGATGCAGATATTACAAAAAACTGGTGAACTCAATGCCTAGCCATTTGAAAGCCATCAAAAATACTGCAGTATATACTACAAAATAATTACTGACAGAAATAGTACAAAATTTATTAATATGTGCAGATTTCTTTAAAGCATACGAAGACTTTTGTGAGGTAACTTTTCTGTTACTTTTTTATTATTGATTTTCCAAAAAGTTTTAATATATTCATAAAATAATTAATGTAGTTTTGCTAAGAGAAATTTATAGATATTAAAAAATTTTCATTCTAAAATATGAATTTTTATTAATAAATAAAGCAATATTTCAGTGAAACTCATAAGTGTACGAGCACTTTTTTGAGCCACTGTAGGTATTCTCAAACATTATACTTTCTCCCTTTAACAAATCTTTTCCTATTTGCAACAATGGTCCTTGTTTGTATTTTGATTCATCCTTAGAGGAGTGAATTTATTTAACAAAAAGAAAGGACTTTTAGATGCTTTCCCTTATGGACAGAAAATTTCAACGTGCAGTTGTTCCCAAGTCAGACTACTCAGTTATGTGCAGAAGAGAATGCATATTTCCAGAACAAGAAATGTTATTGTGTATCTCTGTCTTATGGTTTTAAAGTTTCCTTTTAAAAAGTTTGTATCTGAATTTTTAGATAATTATTTGAAATTACCTTACAAAATTAAGTGTCTGTTAAGGGCTTACAAGAATTAATTCTATTATAACTTTATAACAAAGTTATAAAATTACTTTAACTATTTGTTATTTCATAGTTATTTTTATTTTTTAAATTTAACCGGTCTCCATCACATATTTTTTTCTCACAGATTTCATGAACTAATTTGCCTAATTTTATAAGAATTCGTTGTTTTGCAAACTGAAAAAACACCTTGCAGATGTTGCTGTAAACAAATAAGTTATATAAGTGTTAAATTTCTTTAAAATTTTTTATTTGTTTTCATGCATTTGTAATAAAAAGTATCGAAAAATCTTCAAAAAAATTTTTGTCAAAAAAGTAGTTAGAAGTAAATTTTAGTGATGCAGAAATGGTTAAAAATTTGAACTATATTGAAATGTTAAAATTTAAACTTTACAAAAAACTTAAAATTTTAACTCTTAAGTAAATTTTAAAAATTTGCATGAAAACATTATGTTTCAATGGTAAAATTAACAAAAATTTAGAATATAATGTTTAATTCAAAAATAACTTCATTTAATTCTACTTTGCTTGTATTGCAACATTCCATTACTTGAGTGCCCCTGATTTATGTCCAGTTCAGTTTTCAAAAATATCAGGAAGAATAAAATAGAAGCTATGAAAATCTTTTCTGAATAATACATTTTAATTGAAAAAATTGGAAAATGCTGGATAATTTAAACAAACAGCAATTTACATTGTTTATTAAAAATTATCAATTTAAAAATTGCTTTGTGGTTTAAAAAGGTTTTTACAGTAATTATAATTGCTTTCTCATTTAAATTACAATAAAATATTTACAATTAAATTCTTTTTTTCTTTCTTTGCAGGTTGTAGAATTCCGCACAGCACTTAAAATTAGTCTCTCACTATCAAAAATGCTTTTTGTCGCAAAATGTAATTTGACAAAATTATTGCAGTCCGATGAAGATAGCTGGCAGGCAGAAATGAAACGTGTTTCACAAATGAAAGTAAGCATTCAATCACAACTGTTGTGACTCAGTTTACTTATTTGTATTTTGGAAATTTATTATTTATATTGTTATTTTATTTAATTTCTTGATCATCTTGAACTATAATGAGATAATTCTGTGACAGGAAATAGAATGTTTAATTTTATTAGATATGGAATTTAAAATTTTTTCTTCAACAAAAGTAGCATGAAGTGTCATTTTTATTTAGTTTTGGTGCTTTGCTAATTTACATGTGAAAGATGACTTATTTGTATAAAAGGAACTATAATGTGAAAACAAAAGCATTGCTTCCATGTTCTGTTAATTTCTAATTTTGTCAAAAAGTGTGAGAGAAAAATATTTTGCAAAGCAATTTTTCTTTCATATGGTGGCAGCAAATTTTTTGACATCTGTCATGGTAAATAATATTAAATAATTAATGCAGTAAGTCTAAAAATTGTGCTGCTATAGTAATAAATTTACAGAGATGAAAATTAATATAAATGAGCTATTTAACAAATCCTAAAATTCAGCCTCATTTCATATTAGTTTAAAAGATTTGCTTGATGTCTGCATTGGTCTAGCTTTCAATTTATATTCTCTTCACAGATCTTGAATCAGATCTGAATTCTTGGAAAATTAATTTTTGCAGTAGACTGATATTTGTTAGTTAAGCTAAGGTGATAGAATAATTTAGAGGAAACTCATGTTATTTGTGTAAAGTTGCTGATGCTATGTATATCAAATATTAAATTAATCAGAAGTATTATTAAAATTCATAATTCCAGTTATGTAGATTAAAATATAAATTTTTATGTGTAAGTAATATAACATAGATTAAAAGTATGTGATAGTACTAGTTTACTGAAGTATTTACAACTGCTTTTGTGCTAAGTAATGAATATCAAATTCTGTAAGTGGAAATTTTTTTATCCTAAAAGTATCCTAAAGAAATATTGATCAAAAGGTATTTCTTTTGCCTTTTACTGATCTTTCAACACCTAAATTTTTTCCAAATGAACAGCTTAATTTATAGGTGTTAGTTGTGACAGTTTATTACTTATCACTCTACACTAAAAGAAAACATTTGCATATAATCTCATATGCAAATCTCTTCCCCCTCTCTTTTTGTAAAACATATTCAAAATTTCTAGGATAATCCATTAATTTAAAATTCAGATTTGATGGCTTTTTATATTGCACACGAGATCCTGTTTTGTGATTTTTAAAATTTCTAATATTAATTATACTGCATTTCTAAGTTCATTCATCTTGTGATGGTAAATGCATCCTTTTGATTTATTTATTATTTTTGTCTAAAGAAAAATTTTGAACTGTCAGGTGATGGTAGTCAAGTTGTTATGTTATATGTTATTTTAAAGATTTTTATGGGTGTTGTTTTTTAATATAAATGTTGAAATTTGAAGTATGTAAGAAGTTTTAGTTTCTAATTCTAATATCTATTTCCTTATTATTTACTTTAGAGTCAGCTGGCAGATATATGTAATATGTTGAGTAATCCAAATAATATACTAGTTATACAGAAGAAACTCAAGAGGATAAAAAAGAAAAGAGTAAGATTTTAAAATTTTAATGTATAATGTGTCTCACTGTACACTGTGTAAAAAATTTTGCTTGCTTTTTTTAAGTGCAGGTATTATTTTAGAGTGTTTGCATATGCATATTTTTACTTCTAAATATTTTGGGTCCCTTATGTCTAAGCACAGCCATCTTGGCAGAACTTGCCAGAATTTCAGAATGTGCTGATCTTTAGACATCATATCTATTTAAATTTTAACAAGCAGTGTCCCCATTTTCATATGTATTCTTTTTTTGCTGTATTTCAAGCTCAGTTTTTTATTCCTATATATTGGTAAATATATAGGAAATATATATCCTATATATTGGTAAATATATATATTTTTGCTTTAAAAGTGATTTAATTATGCTGTTCTTATGTTCTAGTTAGGTTTTTGTGTCTTTAATTAATCTGGATGCAAAGTTATAGAATTGTCAACAGTTTAAAAGTTTAAGTGGTACTAAGCCTAACAAAACAGCCATTTGTTTACATTTGAAGCTCTTAGTAGAATAGTGAATTAAGTCACTTCTGCAAGTGCTGTAGTATTTTTTTGCCTAAGGGAACCAAAAGTAAACTTTCAGTTTTGTGCACTGAAAAATCACTCTTCCTGCCTATTCCAAATTGCTTGTTTTTTGCATAAAAACTCTAATTTTAATTGTAAAAATTGTTTTTGTAACTGCATTTGATGTTTTATGTTTTTCCGTATTTTAAAAATTTTAATGATGTTTTGACTTTTTATATATTTTTGCCATGCTGCAAAGTGAGAACTGGATTGATTGAATGAGAATTGCAACATTATTTTGAGTTTTTATGTATTTTTGGCTTACTGCGAAGTGAAAACTGAATTAATTGAATGACAAATGTATCCCTAATGAAATTCGAGGAAATCATTTTAAATGAAATGCCAGAAAAAAGAGTGTATAATTTAATATGCTGTACAAGAAAACCATGTGATGTCCACATCAGATTTTTTTATTTTTTACTTTTCTAAAAACTATCATTTTTGTTCAGTTGTTCAACAACATTGCTCTTTTTTTTTTCTTCTTTTTTCTGTGACAAATAAAATACAAATAGTTAAACAATCATATTACAGTTAAGATCTGTGATATAAAAATGTGTTTGTAACTGATACTCATGAAGAATTAAAATAGATTGCTATGATCGTGATTTTAAAATATCAGGATTGCTCTTCTCAAAGTTGTGACTCACTTGATAGTAATACAGCTTAATATCTTGAATGAAGATGCACAATACATTGGTGGACAATTGAAGAACAAGAAGTAAAATATATTTCCATATTTTTGAAGAATCAAATTTAATTTTTCAAATTTTATACAATATTTATTTGAATCTTAAAATGAAGTTTTTCATAAATTTAATTTTATATATTGTGTGATATTTTCATAAAAATTTGGTGCCTGTTCATTTACCTTCTTTGTTTGTTTTCCATAAAAGGATTTCAAATTTTTAATTTATTTCATTTTTTCATATGTAATTATCAAAAAGCTTCCTGTTATGCACTTTTAAATTTATGAAAATTCTTATTCTTCATATGATTTTTATAATATGAATAACAGGAACATAGACTTCTGTATTCTGTAGTTTGTCAGATTGTAGTATTTTGATATTTTGTATGTATTTATTGACTTTTGGTGTTGGCTTTGCAGTTCATACTTATTCGTTGGGCTAGTAATATTTGAATCTGTCATGTAATGTAAATATCTGATTCCCTCATTTTATTTAGGAATTGAAGCAAAAACAAAAGGAAGAAGCCTTGTGTGAAAAAATGAAAGCTGAACAAAATAGAAAAGTGCTGAATCAAGAAATTGATAAGTGGTTAGATAGTATAAAAGAAAAAAATATGAAGTTAAAAAGGGTATGCTTTTATATCTGCATATTGGTATTTTATTTTATTTGTTTTTCCCTACCTATAGTTAGTTACAAGTATATCAAATGTATTTTTGAAACTGTGCATATAATGATCTGTTAAAGAATTTTAGAAGCAATCCAAATACTTGACAATAAAATTAAAGCTAACCTTCAGCTATGACTCCTTATCAAATGTTTAGTACGAATCCATAAATACTAGTAAATCAGTTTAACAAATAGGTAGTGAATGTTAATAGCAAATATGTCTGTTAATCCACATTCAACACTTTTGACTTCTTACAAGTTACTCGATTTGATGCCGTATTTGTGTTCTGTCTATAAAAATATATGTAGTAACATTTCTTAATAGAGATTCAAGGCATATTTATCCAGTCATCTACAGTGTACTCTGAGCACAGCATTTTTGCCAATGTACTTTTTTATATCTCAGTTGCTGTCTTTTCTGAAGATTTATAAAATTTATTTCACAAAATAAAATTATGAAAAAGTCACTATTTATGTATATTAATACCATTCAAAATGTATGTGATAAAAAAATTTCTTGCTACCAACGTTAAAAAAAACTTAACTGTTGTATATCAATAGCTAATTCTCACTGTACTAAACATTTTCCTTAACTAACATCTGAAACTGCTTTTTCATGTTTTGAACATGAATAGCTACATGAATGTTGAAAATTTTCAATAACATGTTTTAACTCTTTCACATCAAAGTCGCCCAAAACACCTGACCATTCAGACATTGGCAGGTCGCCTGTATGCCTGAATCATTTTCCCCCCATCACATTAGTGCATTGCTCATTGCTTTTGGCAGTTGTTAAAGGAGATGCCAATCATTCTTTTGAAGCAATAAAAAGTATTTCTGTTAATTAATGCACCTTCTTTTTCCTTTGCTTACTGTCAATGTTTAGCTATTGATGCCCAAAGTTGCAGTCCTGTCCCAAGGGAAAACTGCACACAGTGGTGAATGCATCCAAAAGAGAAGTTGTCACTTTACTTAAGTAGGTTATTGTTAGTGCTGCAGCATTCTATTTCTCATGGGGAAAGGAAAACCATTCCAAGAGAAATTTGTACATACGGGCATTTTTTATCTTTGAGGAAAACAGATTTGGTTCTATCTCAGTGCAAAAGAGTTAAATATTAAGATTTATTATGGAAAGTTTTTTAAATAAAGAAGAGTCTGCAGAACTTGATTTTATAGCATCACCAGCCTGACAGTTTGATAAGCTTCACTTTTTTGAGAACTGGCTTTGAAATAATAAGCTCAGATTTACATTTTTTCACTACTTAGGAATCAAGATGGTATGGTATGTGTTCAGAGCATCTTGTAAACATTACAAGTACTTTTCAAAGTGTAAATTAAGTGCATGATACTTTTAAATTGTGAAGTAATAAATGATGCATTTTATGCAATTACTGTGTTTCGTGTGTCATTTGATGGTATAAATGTTATGAAATATAATTAACTGTAATATATTTGATATCTGTGGATTTTGCTCTTGAGAAAATGGGAAATTTGTTGGTTATCCAATATCCTCTGATGCATTGCCAGAAGTACCATTTATCTCTAATTCTTGAGCCAGAAATACCAGTTCTAAAAATGTTAAAAGCTATTTTAAATTCTTCAACAGAAATGAGAATTTTTTAATTTCTTTTCTTGTTAATGTTCTGTTTCTGTCTTTTTTGGAGGGAGAGGTGAATAAGATAAGAATTGCTCCTCTTTTTTTTTTTTTTTAAATTCCCCTCCCCAGTGATTCAACTGTGATGGTAACACTGACTTCTACATATAAGGAACTTGTACATGGATTAGCAAATGAAGAAATAAAAGGCAATCTGATATAACATATCACCACTTCTTTCTGTTTATCATACTTCATATAGAGTCACAGGCAAATTGTAGACAATAACACTATGTTTGATATTATTTTAAATGTGTGCTATACAATACCCACTGGAAATCAAAATATCGGATTTCCATCACCAAGAGATTCCAATAGATTGTTTGTTTGCAATGTATTGGTGAGTATCAGAGTACCTACTAGTACTTACCATAATATCACAGACTGAAATTTTACTGAATTAAGTTATGCTTCAAAAAATTCATGTCTTTTCTATTTGAAAAAAAAGATAGTAAATTTTTTTTGGACTTTAATTCTCTGAGCAGCACAGCATTTTGAATTTGCTCATGAAAAGCTGTATTTAAACAGCATTTTTTAGCTTCATTTGAATAATTACATATTTTACTTTTTGCTTTTGCACCCTTCCATTAATTATGATGATATTAAAATTGCTAAAGAAATTAAAATATTTTAAATGGTAGATTATTATACCAAATAATAACAAATCCATGGCTGTACAAAAGAGATCATGATGCTCAGATAGTTAATAAAGAATATACAAATATTTTAAATCAGCTTCATTGTATGCAAGTTATATTTTCCATTAATGTAATTACTTTTGTTCAAATTTAGGAAGCAGAAATGAAAAAAGAAGCTGATAATATTTTATCAGAAGTAAGAAGAAAAATTCATGAAGCAAAGCGTACCATCGAGAAATTGAAAGTATTTGAAAAATTAAGAAATGCAAGAAAAGCTAATGCATTTCAGAAAGGTGATTACTTGTGATTATTACGTTAATTAGTTTTGTAAAATATTATATGCATGACAAAAGTGTTTTATTAGATAGCTTTTTTAGAAGAAATTATGCAAAATTTTGTCTTTCGCCTTAAAAATTTTGCATTGAAATGTCAGCCTCTAATTGATTTAATTGCATATTGTTTAGCCTATTCATCTTTGATTTTATTCCTGCCCTCTTTGTGTATTAAAGCATAAATATGTAACCTGTGGCTGAAACTGCATCTTGTAAACTCATAACTATAAACTGTTGTGCTTGATCTTAATTAAAATTAAACTTATCATGGAAAAAGTGTAGCAACATCATTGTCAGTTAATTTCATAAACTACATCATTATCATATATTTTGCTATGATAAATCTGACAGTAATTATAAAAAATAATTTCGTATAATTAAGTTTTTGCTCATATGCTTTTTTTTTTCTTCTTTTAATTCTGTTGCCATATGTAAGATATATTTTCTAAAACTGTATATAATTTTAATAAAATAAAATTTATGTAACATTAATGCATAAGGAAATCATTGCTTTTCTCAGCAATAAACAGGTTAATGAAACTAAAATGTGTGAGCATCATTGAAGTATAATTGAATTAAAAAATTAAAATAAGATTGTCAAAAAACTAAGTTATATGTGAAACAGTGCATGAGATTATGACATAAGAGGAAAACTTCAGCAGCAAATTAAAAAATTTTACATCTTCTGTCATTAGAATTCATTTAATATCCACTATTTGATTTTAGGTTATCCATTTTTGAAAAAAAAAATATTAAATATGCTCCAAGATGGGTTTTAAGCATCATAAAAGTGACCTGTACTAATATGTAGCAAAGTACCAACTTTTAAGTTCTGTAATTTTCATATGTAAGCAAGATGAATTCTTTGATTTGAAAAAAGGTATAACTAGTTCTTCAAGTAAAGCTCTAAAAGGTAAATTTATGTTAAACAGTATCATTAGAATTTGGATTACAGTTACAAGTTGTGGAAGACTGATATTGGACATGCATGTTAAACTGCAGAAGGACTTACTTTGTAAAGTTTTAAGAATATTGTGAAACTTAAAAAAAAAATTATTTTTTGAGTTATCAACTGTATAACACAGAATGCAATATTTTTTTACATTCTGATTAGTCTTAATGGGATTCAGGTGCTTCTCACGCACTTCAGTTTTGCTATTTATTTTGGAAGAAATTTATCATGAGAGTTAGTCTCATCTCATTTAATTAAAAATAGCAGAACAATATGTATTATGTTTTAAAATTTGAAAAATTTTGTTACCTTTAATGGAAGTTGATTATTATAACAGTTTTCTTAAGTTTATTGTTAATGTTGTCAACATATTAAATCCTTAATATAATTAATTGTTACATTTTTAACACAATTAATTTTTAGTGTAAGAAAGTTCAAGGGAAAGTAAAATTCTCTCCTTATAGCTAAAATTCACTCAAAATGGATAATACTTTTTACAAATTTTAAGGACAAAATTTCAATGAACTGTTGTTGTCAACAGTTTTATTAACTTTTTTTTAGCATCTTATCATTGGCAAAGCTTTACATCTAGCTCACAGTATATGCATTTATAAAACTTTATTACAAAATTTATGTCTGCATATACTTAACATCAACATAATCCCCTCCCACTGCAAGTAAAGTCTTATACTTTCGAAGGCGTTTCTCAACGTATCTCGATACTATCATCTCTAACAACAATAATATTAAACTTGAAATTGACAATAGATTATTTAGAGCTAATAGTTTAATAGAATTTTTTAACATCTAAATTATTAAACTTCAAGACAAAAGTAAGTTTTTATAAAACTGTGATTAGACCTATCATATTGTGTTATAGTGAATGTTGGCCATCAACAAAAACAGATGAAGAAAGACTATTAGAATTAATTTTTGAAAGAAAAATGCTGAGAAAAATATATGGCTGAATTAGAGAAAATAATAGGTGGAGAACTTTGTTTAACCATGAAATATATAGAAGATACAAACAACCTAATATTGCCCGAGTCATCAATTCTTATTGTATCTAGTGACTTGGATATATTTTTAGGTATGTGACAGCTTGAACTCTGTTAAAAAGGTGACCTTTGCAAATGTAAAGAGTACCAGGAAAAGAGATAAACCTCGCACAAGATAGATAGAGTACAGATCTCAGGACTCTAAAGATCAGTCATTGGCAAGCCTTAGCAAATTATCGGATCTGTTGGAGGAAGCTTGTTGAGATGGCCTTGGCCTGTGATAGGCTGTAGTGCAGCTGTAGAAGAAGAATATACTAAACATCAATAAAATTGGTCAAGGAGAGAGTTACAGTAATATGCATTCTCAAAATCACTATAAAATAATTTTCCTGCAATCTCATTGTTTAATCAAGAATTGCTTAATGCATGCAGAATGCTAAAAATGCCTCTTCTATATTGATAAAAAAGTGGAACTGGAACTTGCTCTGTTCTGAATTCTGTTATCTTTTATAAAATGGATCTTAAAATTTAGTAAATTGTAAGAGATAAAGAATATACACTCATTGCCATAAAAATTTACGCACCAAGAAATAATTGTTGGATTGTAACGAAACTTGTCATGAAGGTACATGTCAGGTCGATATGCAAATTATTAGAAATGCAGCATGATTGCATAATGCGACTAGAGGGTGTTGAACTCCGTTCTTCTTGGAGCATAAAACATGTAAGCAAAGCTTGTTTGAGTGTACTTAATCTTTTGCTATGGAAATGCTGAAGTAGACATGCCATTTCACTGCCATCGAAGCCAATATCAACAGCTGTCAGAGTTCGAGAGGGGAAGAATCATCGGGATGGTGAAAGCTGGATGGTGAGCTTGGTAGGTAGCTTGTCAGGTAGGCCATTCTGATTTTACTATTAGGAGGTGTTCTAACCAGTGGACAGAAGAGACGTCTGCACGGCCACCAGGCTCAGGACGTCCTCAACAGACCAGTCGTCGAGAAGACCATCAGATCATATGACACGCACGCATAGAGCCAACTACCTCATTGGCCACTATCCAGACACAGCCTTGCCTGGCCTGCTTGGTCCCCAGATTTACCAATCGAGCATATCTGGGATCATTTGGGATGACAAGTTGAACAGCCTACGAGATTGGCCGATCTAGAGGCGCGTTTACAGCAACCATGGAATAAAATGTCTCAGGACACCATACGGAACTTGTATGCCTCAATGCCTGCTCGTATTGCATCGTGCATTTGCGCTAGAGGTGGTCCAACAGAGTACTAAAACTTCTGTTCATGTGTACTTTTTTCTGCAATAAATGATCCTTTTTCCTTTGATTTTCTAATCACTTAGTTAAATCAAAGTAGTACTTACATATGTAAGTGCTTTGTGTACATAAATATAATTTGCTTATAAAATCATCATCTTGTAACCAAAAAAAGCAGAGTGTATATGCAGAGAGACATTTTTATACAAAACCTAAGTACACATGCATATTCTTGCTTTAAAATATTTCCCCTTTTCAAATATTTACATTAAAATATCCGTATTATTTTTCCCAGATTTAGTCATGCATTGTTTATTATTGAAAGGATAGATTTATAATAAAGTTATTTCAATAATACATTATATTTTGTATCCAAGTTCTTTCTCAGTTAAATTGCTGTGTACATATTTTAGGTCTCTTCATTTTACCTGAACATGATGAATCTTTTGAAAATAAAATGTCAGTTTTGAAAGAGACTATGTTAAAACAACTGAGTGACTATGAAGCTGAAGAAAGAGCACTGAAAGTAATGCTTGAAACTGAGCAGGAAGGCCAGTTAGAAGAAGAAGCCCTTTGGAGAATAAAAAAAATCAAAACATTACAACAGAAAAAACAAAGGCATATATATGAATGTTTGTTTGGAGATACAGGTTTGTTTTGCTTTATTTATTAATGCATTTTATTTATTGATGTATGGGTCATTATTTTTGGCAGGGGAAGCAAAAATTATAAAGGATTAAAAATGTAATCACATTTTTACTATGTTTTTTCATGTCATGTGAATGAGAGCTATTGTTTATGCAGCTATTTTATTTTCCATTTGTAATGAAAGATTTGCTACTCTAATGCAGATGTTTATTGTTATACTTAGTAATTCATCCTAAAGATCTTTATATTCCATGTTTATTTAAATATACTGTTTACTTTCTTATTATTTAAAAAATGTATTAAACATTTAAAGGTGTCTAAAATCAGCAAGCTTCACTTTCTATACAATATTCTAACACAGTGCTGTTTGGGATCATTACTTGTATTTCTCCCATTTGCCATTCTTAAATGGCACTATATTTGAGCAATGTTCATATGCTAATTTTTCTGAAAGATGTGCTTTGTGTACTTTTAATATAATTTAAACTGCTTTAAATTGAATTTTTGATAAACACCACATACATTGTAAAGTGATTAAATTAGGAAATTGATATCACATAATATGAAATTTTATTAAACACTAACAAATGTATTTACATGAGGATTTTTTTAATAATATTTTTCTGCATAATGCTTCAGACTGAATTTATTAAAAATATCAATCTGTTGGGAATATTTGTAAAATCTGTTGCTTTGATTTGATTCTGTGTTTCGATAATGGTTTACTTTTCTAATTCAAAATCTCTTTGTTACACTGTTTACCTGAATGATAAGCTAGCTCAGCATATGCCGGTTGTAGCAGTTTTGAACAGTTTTATGTAAGAAAAATCAGCTTGTGTTTAGAATTTTTTTTAATAGTTAATTTTCTGAAACACTATTGGTGAATAATATTTTTAAATGCAGAAAATAGATCTTAGTTATTAATAATAATTAATATAATTCTTGTAATACTAATATTTAAAAATTCAGTTGCAATGATATTAGTTGATATTCGTTGCATGAATGCTAGTTATGCTTAAATAAATACATGTTTTCATTTCCATACTGATTCATTTTAAGTAGAAATATTATTTACAAGTTGATTATAAAAAAGCTTAACTATTCTTTAGAAACAGACATGTTTATTATTCATATTTTCCTGTTCATGGTATTGTGTAACTAAACTAACTCAGAGTTTCAAAAATTTGTGCGACTTTTACATTCATTTGCATTTTCATCATCATTGATGGTTTCATTTCCTGAACTAACAGAACATTCATAAATAATAAAATAGGAAACTGTGTTGCACTATACAATGAGATTTTTCAAAGATAGTCATCCTTAGTTCCAGATGATTTGATGTTGTGAATCTTGTCACCTAAGAAAACATATCTATTCGTGATTATCATTTTCTATAATAAGGTGTAAAAGGCTCTTTATATATTTTTAAAAAAGTTCTGTAATAGAACTGTGATATATAAATTTATTAATAGAGTAATATAAGTAAATTGCCACCCAGATGGTATAGTGGTTAGGGAAGCCGACAGCCAAACCAAAAGGCCTAGATTCGAATTCTGGAGAAGGCATGGTTGTATTTGTGTGTCCCCTCATAATAGGCAAAGGTAGCCTACCTATTAGGTGCTTCCATAATAAAGTGACCACTGTTTTTGGCCTTAGTAGTGGCCAATGACTGTGGATAGTTTGGGCCCGTCACTGAGGAAAAAAAAAATATTAGTAAATTTATGAAATAGTTTGTTGTTGTTCTTATATGAATTAATTGTTGTTGTTCTCATGAATTAATTATAAAGTAGTAGGTGATGTAGCAGTGAAACAGAACTTGCAGAACAGTTTACCTCATATTTCTCCCTCCCCCCCCCATTTGCACTGTACAATTAACAAGTGAACATTGCTAATTCTCCAGATGATCAGTATATAGAGGTGGGCTGTGTTTGTAGGTTCCTCCACAATATGGAAAGTATAGCACAGATGTCTTAAATTTCAGAATTATGAAGGTGGTAAACTTTCAAGGCAGTTATATGATCTATCAGTTTTTCACAACTCGGCCACAGTTTCATGTCATAAACTGTTGGGAACATTCACAAAATCCGTTGCTTTAGTTTGATTCTGTGTTTCAATATTGGTTTACTTTTCTAATTCAAAATCTCTTTGTTACGCTGTTGTTTACCTAAATGGTAAGCTAGCTCAGCATATGCCGGTTGTAGCAGTTTTGAACACTTTTATGTAAGAAAAATCAGCTTGTGTTTAGATTTTTTTAAACAGTTAATTTTCTGAAACTCTATTGGTGAATAATATTTTTAAATGCAGAAAATAGATCTTTTGTTTAATGCTAAATTAAAATAAACAAATAAATAAATTATAGAACTGTCATAATTTAAATTTTTTTAGTAGCATCTGGAATCTTTGTAGAAACAAATAATGTGGGATTTTCATGATATTTTAAATTTCTTAACATTTGTGGATTATTTCTAAATATTGATGAAATATAAACAGCTGATTTAAGTTTGATCTGTATGTACCATACTAAAGTTAATAGTTCTAATTCTCTTTACATTGCACAAAATGTACATTTCGATAATAAATATGGTGATTTAGTTATGTATTTTAACCTATATTAAATGAACTGAATCATGTCTACAATTCTTTGCCAGTTATTTTATTTAGGTGTTAATAGATCCCTATAATGCTTCGTGAATTTTTCAGGCCAACCAGCATCCAAGTGGTAAAGTTGCTAAACACTGGTAGTTCGGTCTAAGGTTCGAATCCCATAAATGGCTGGCTGCATGGGCGTTTTCATGGTTTTTACAATGTGTAGCATGTATATGAGCCATTTCCCTTAAAAAGTGCTCCACGAAGGCATCCCTCTCTTTAGGCAGATAGCCCTCAAGGCTTTGGTGTAATCACATAAACCAAACTAAACCATCATATATTTCTCAGAGGGATGTGTATAATTATTTTAAGTACTCTAAGGAGCTTTAAATATATTAAATACCCTCCTCCCAAAAAAAACAAAAGAACAAAGAGTGACATTTTACATGAGTAGGTCTAATTGACTCATGTTGTCAACATGATCAAACTATACAAAAATCAGAATTTTGTTTTTAATTTGCAAAGCACATTGAAGTAGAATAAATTATGACATTTAGATAATTTAACTGAATATGATAATTTCTGTCAGATATTTGTTACATTTGTATTTGACAAATAAAGATGTTCATAAATTATTGAAATGTCCTCAGAGAAAAAAAAGCATTTTTCTTTTTGTAATAAATGCTCAGCTAGACAATATTTGTTGTCAACACAAAGTTAAAATGAGAAAATAATTGTTGTTGATATCTGATGTCAAAACAACTTATTTTTGTGCCACTGAATTATATACTGTGAAACCTAAGAGAGAATGTGAACAATATACTATTAAATAATTAATCAACAAATCTTCTTTCAATGAAACTGTATACAAAGTGTTTTGTCTGCAATTTTTTCCCCCTTCTGATTATATGCTCACTAAATTACTGGAGCAAAATTTAATGCTTTTTCATTATTTCTTTTTGAGTTTCAATCATCACATGAGAAAATGTCATTATTTGGGCTTTGACATGATACAAAACTGCTTCTCAATGTGTTTAAAAAGAAAAAAAAAAACAGTACAAATATGCATCATGGGGCCGTTAATTACATATGTATGTGTTACAGTGGAGCGTGAAGTAGACTCTGTTAATAAATTAACTGTAACCTTTTATATATATAAAGGGTGTTTCATATTAAATGGGACAAAAATATAGCAGAGTATAAATTTTGTAGTTGATTTATTAAGACAAAACAAATTAATTCTGATACTATAGTTATACAAGTTTTATCTGGCAACAGAGAAAAATCTTCCAATTATGAAATCACTGCTAGAGGCACTGTTAATCAGAATGATGCCATCTATGCAGGAGAATGCATACTTTGTGTTGGAATATGCCAAAACATCACCACTTGTGATTGTTCAAAGGTATTTTCACATAAAATTTGGTAAAGAATCATCACATTGGCACAACATCAAACTGTGAATGAAGCAATTTCAGGACATAGGTTGCTTATGTAATTAAACCAGCCCAGGATGAACAGCAGCCAAAACTGAGTAGGTAAAAAAAATTTGTGAAACATCTTTACGAAGTCCTATAAAATCAATACATCGTGCAAGTTCAGAACTCAATGTGCCTCATGTAACAGTGTGGCATGTGTTACGGAAACATCAACAATTTTGGCCATACACCTTTCAGATGGTGCAGACATGAAACACCTTCGGACAAACCACTGTGTAAAGCTTTTCTTGAGAATTTGCAAGATGAACTGAAGGTAGATGGTTTTGCAAACAGACTTTTGTGTACAAATGAAGCTAATTTTCATGTTTCTGGCAAAGTTAATTGTCATAAATTACAAATTTGGAGCACGGAAAATCCAAGCGATGTAATGGAACATGAGTGTGATTCTACAAAAATGAACATTTTCTGTGCTGTTTCTAGCAACTGTGTGTTTGGTCCTTTTTTCGTCATGGAGAAATCTTAGTTGGAGAGAGCGGTTTCAACTTCATTCTGCAGCAAGATTGTGCTCCATCACACTGGCATAGAAACATAGGATATTACCTGAACACTAATCTACTTTATCGCTGGATTGGCTTTGCAGAGTCAATCAATATGCCAATGCTTTGTTGGCCATTGAGATCCTCAGATCTAACCCTTTGTGAATTTTTCCTTTTGGGGCTTTGTTATAGTGTTTGTGCCTCCATTTCCCCAGTACTTACAGCAAATAAAGTGCTCAAATCATTAACAAAGGATATTGTATCACAAGTGTGGCAGGAACTGCAATACACATAAATATTTGTCGTGCCATAGGAGATGCACACATAGAAGATCTATAGAAACTCAGATAACTGTAATTTCGCTGTAAATTTGATTTTTCAAAATAAAATAATGACAGGATTCATACATAGGCTTTCTTTTTGTCCCATTCAATACGAAATACCCTGTGTGATAAATAATGACAAAATGGCAGAAATTGCATCTTTGCAAACAATATAATTAGTAAAATAAATGTGTTTGTTATTTTTATGCTTGTAAATCCTTTTTTCACTGAAAATAGGCTGTGTAATGGAATTAAGAATATTTTTAAGTTAAAAAAATTTGAATAATACAAAAATTTAAAAACAAATTCAAGTTATTTTTTCAAATAAATATTTCCTCCAAAAAAGATTAGAACAGTTAAAATTGCATTTAAGTTTTTGCATAAAAGATGCCAAAAAGTTTCTTCATCTTAGACATGTGAACTATTTTATATATGACATTAATTTTTGTTTAGATGGTAACAACTTAAGAAAACATCAAATACATGATTTTGTGAAGAAGGCTAGAGAATACATTTAAAATTAAATTTAAATTATAAAAGTAATGTATTAGCAAGATTGTTTTTAATGAAATTTGTTGATTTATTGATGGGTATTGCATAAACTTTTTTTTATAATTTAAGCAATGCATTTGAAATTAAATTTGGCATTTAATATAAATATTGTTCGCATTTCATCAAACGAAAGGAAAAACTATTTTATGAACCTGTTTGTTCCATAAAATAAATTTTTAAATAATATAGTAGTATTAAACTGACAGTAAAATTAATTTTTTCAGCAACAAGTATGGCATATTGTGAGATAAACTGTTAAATTCAATGCTGCTGTATAAATTAATGATGAGACAAAAGAATATTTTATTCAAGATCATCGTAAATTTCCTCCGAAATATTCTGTGTATTTAAGCAAAAATTTTACAAACTAGGATGGTGACAAAATTTAACAAAGGGAACATAACAAAGGATTGAATATTAAAACTAACTAATAGTAAACTACAAGAATTGGCATAAGGTAAATGTGCCCTAAGATTTATTATCTGGAACAGGATATGCTGATTATTCATGCTTACTATTAATTGTTTTAATGTGGCAATGCAATTTAAGAGTTTGTTAAAACCATATTATACATTCTTAGCGTGGGGAATAATGTAGTAAAATGCCAGAAATAAGTAAGTAGTAAGCTGTAAAATTTTTGAAGGCCTCCAAACAAAAAAATTATTATACAGGGATTTGAAGCAGGAGCAAATAATTTACTTTCTTGATGCATATTTTGTTTAAAAAAAAGCGAGAGAGATTCATATATCACATTAAATAAAAAAGAACCCTTTTTTTTTAAATGTTCACACAAATTTACAGTTTGCAGACTTTATGATTATCTCAAATTTAAGTTGTACAATCTTTTATATGCTTTTTGAAAGTAGCAAGTAAAGTTTTTTTTGTGTTAAATTGTTTAAAATTTTATATGCTATATTTTTATATTCATGCAGAAGAACCTTCACCAGAAGATCCATTGTATTTGTTTTATCAGCACCAAAATTCTGCGAATAGTAGCATTGAGAGTTTGGTACAAATAAGGTGAGAAAAATTAATTGTCTAAAAGTAATTAAAATTTTTTATTGTCTAAACTTGATTATTAATTGTTACTTATATTCTTCCAGGCATCACTGGGATGTGCACTTGTCAGAAATGGGAGAACCTATTCCACAGCAGTGGGCCATTCCAGTTCCACCTAGCAGTTCTGGTTGGGAGGTACTTATAAATTCAGTTATTTTATTAGATAAGGCACCCAACTGTCATACTGGTGAGTAATGCTGACTACCATACTAGTAGGACCAGGTCTGAATTTCAGAGAAGTGATATATTGCTGTAAGTGTATAGTGTACGTGCGGCAAGGGGTCACTCAAAATACATATCAAAGTCTATAGAAGGCATGGATGGCTGATACAGATAGGTGGTAGGAGAAGAGGGGTGAGAGGCTCTTGACCCCCCCCCAGGATGTTCTCCTTCAAAATTGGCAGAGAAGCTTAACAGTTAGCTAGGTTCAGAAGAATTCTGTCTGGAAATATTTTGAATCCTTTGCTTTCTTCAGCAATTATCTCTTTTATAATGGCATATATTGCTGGTATAAATTTTTAAATATTTCTGAAATAATGAAGAACAACCAGGATATATATGTAGCTCTGTTTTCTATATGAATTAAAATGCTATACTATTTATATAGAGAGTTGAAAACATCACTTTGCAATCAGTTGCTTTTTTAATGTCAAAAGAACTAGTAAATGTGATGAAAAAATTCATCATATTTCTTAAATGTGCTCTGATTGCATTCAGCCACATGAGACAATATTAGGTTTTCTGATCTAGAAATGTCCTATCGTTTTGAAGGGAACTTCAAAAAGTGTAGGTAATAGATGAGAAGAGATGGAAACACCTCATTGTTACCAATGATAGGCAGGTATAGTCATCATCTGCGATTATTTAGACTAGACATCCTTCATGAGGTACTGGATAACATGTTATTTTTTGTTTTTAAAATATATAATTTTTCTCTTAGAAATCAGAATTAGATTTCCTCAGAAATTGCTTCACAAAGGCATCCCATCCCTTAGGCAGATAGCTCTTGTAGCTTTATCATATTCAAATAACCTAACTTATGTTCTTTCTTTGATCATCCACTTAATTAATAACTTAATTTCACTGTCTTAATTTATTGGAAACATTTTTCTTGATTACTGTCCTCAGTACCAGTCATATTATTCTTATAAACAAAAATTATCCTTTTTATTATAAAGTTTCATTTTTCATGCTTATAATATTTTTTTTACAATCTTCTCTTACTCAGGACTCCTGCTGCTTGAAATCTGGTGGTAGTAATTGAGGTTTCTGTCCTTTACTTATGGGGAGACTTTCTCCTTGTGACTATAGAAGATATTTTATCATTAAAATTTATTGCAATAAACATGTTATCACCTTTTAGTGATAAAAATCTAGCTTCTCTGAAGTTCAGTTTCTTAATCAGTTTTCTTTTTAGCAATAAAATTCATGGTTATGTCTTTCAAAATCTGTATTATATTTTGATTCTTGGAAAATTTATAGCAATCCTTGTTTATGTTCTAACATATACTGACGATTAAGTAAGCTTTGCTGAAGAATATGTATCGTGCATAAAAAATTGTAAAAAATAGATATAATACAATAATTTACTATCACCCATTGTAAATTATTGAAAGTGTCTTATTCATTAACGCTCTTGCACAAAAGTTATCTAAAAAGGTTCATAAGTTGTTAAAGTAGATAGGCCTAAAGTTACATTCATTTAAAAATCTATCAGCCATTGTTAATGAATTTAATCATAACATTTGTTTACAAAAACGTCATCTGATAATCTACTTGGTAATAGAATTTTTATCTGTTACATTTTAGAATTTCTATGTATTTACATTTTTATGCTGTTTCATTATTTCATTTGAAAAGAATATTCTAAATTTTTACTGTATCTCATAATCTCAAATTAGATAATTTTGTTCCATTTCATTAGATTTTTTTATTATATCAATTATTTATTTATTTATTTTTTTACAGTAAAAGCTCGATTATGTGGAAAACGTGAGACACATCAACTTCCAGATAATTGAACATATAAAAAATAGCAATTCATGGGGAAAAAATGCAAGTGACTGAAAGAAAAAATTTCCAGCCTAAAATTATAAAAATCTTAGTCATCTTATTTATTGTCATTTTTAATATCAAAACTCTACATATAAATTATGCAAGATTTTGAAAGATAAAAAGGGCACTGTAGACATAAACATCTAAGTAAAACATCCAATAATGAGTGAAGTAAACATTCAACAATAAAATTTCATCAACCATAAAAAGTGGTGGCGATCTCAGCAAACTTGTGCCAGTGATTCCAGAGGAAGTTTGATGAAATAGATCACTCTTAATTTAGTTAAATAATCAAAATATACAGGTTACAGACATAACATATATCAAGTTTAAATCTCTTGCCATATTTTTTTCACTCTGTACAGCCAGATTTTATCCATTTTTGCATAAAATTGCACATTTTGTGATGCCAGAATTCAGTAATTTTGAAAATGCTGTACTGCATGCTGTTTTGTTCGAGGCAAGTCGCAAATTTTAGTCATTTTCCCAAAATGCAATCAAAACCAGTTAAGTAACAATTAACATACATCACTTTTTAAAAATTTAAACTGGCATATCAAGAATTAATGAGGTTTACATGAAGCCAAAGCAGTATCCACCGCGAAAACATCGTCGTGCAAAGCATAGCAACGAAAAAATATCACAGTTCTAAAATATTGTTGTATAAAACATCATTGTAAAAAATAAAGCAATTAAAAAACATCGCAGTTTTAAAAACATGGTGGTAAAAAATAAAGCACATACAAATCATCGCATGACGATAGCATCAGACATGCGGCTTATGGGCTTTAAAAGTTGTAAATGCATATTCGCATAATGATTTGTAAGTACAAGTAAGGATGAGGAATATTTTTACCTCTATATCTAAAAGTGCAAGAAGGAAACTTTTAATATTCAAAACATGAAAATGAGTAGAAAATTACTTCCTCTGGACATGTTTCATCTTAGCTAGCAAATCAACATCCTAACGAGGCTGTGCATAAAAGTGTTAATCACACTTTTAAGAAGATGAATGAACTGAAACAAAACAAGTCTTAATTTTTTTCATCTCAATTAACAAATCAACATGCTAATGATGCTATGCATAAGAATGTTAATCACACTTTTAAGAAGATGGATAAACTGAAACAAAACAAGACTTAATTTTTACTAAAAGAATATCAGATTGCCAAAGGTAAAAGAAAACAATTTTACAGTTTGATAATTGCTTAAACAATTTTAATATAGGTAACCTCATGCAATTACTCATCTTCCCTTTTCTAAATTTCTTAGACTATATTTTTCATGAAAAACTGCCAATACAACCTTATGAAGGAGCTTAATAAAATAATGACTTTTAATAATTAAGTACATAAATTTAAAACTAACTAACTAGTTTACTGTGTATCATTAACTACAAGCTCGTACATAGCATCATTATGTACATACTCAAGTGTAGCATTAATTTTCTACTCATTTTCAGCTTTTGAATGCTTCAAGTTTTTTTAGCAAAAAAAAAAAAAATTATTAATTAATCCAAAAATATGAAATATACAGGTGAAAATATTTCTCATCCTTACAAATCATTCTGCAAATATGCAATTGCAACTTTTAAAGCCTGAAAAACCCGTGTCTGTGATGCTATCATCATACAATGATTTGTAGGTATTTCATTTTTTACGACAATATTTTAAAACTGCAATGTTTTTGAACCTCTTTATTTTCACTGACGATGTTTTTCCTTGCTTTCTTTTTTCCCACATTGTTTTCTCCACGACGTTTTCACCTGTAACTAGGCAAAGCAAAGATCTTATTATTAGGTTGTGATGCTATGCTTATCTATTATTGGCGCTAAATCAAACTGTTTGCCAGCAGTTTTTGTCCAAGATATGCTTTATAATGGAGTTACAATCTCACTTGCTTACTTTTTTATGTAAAAAACTGATTAGTGGAATCCCAAATAATCGGGCTTTTACTGTACCAATTTTAATACTTTGTTAGTCACTTTTGTCTTACAGGTAAATATAATATGCATGAATTAATTTGCTTCATTAATGTTTTGCAGAGTGTTCATGAAAGCTAAGATTTTTTTCAAGAAATCAGCTCAGTTTTGAATCTTTTAAAGATTTGAAGTTTTTCTAATGTACAGCAGTGGATACCATATTCGAAGAAATATATCAATTTAATCAATCAATGAAATAAGAAAATATGCTAATTAATATTGACTTTGTATTGTGAGCTTAGAGCTTAATTTGCACTTTAATTTTTTGAAGTTGTTTATAACTGTGTATTAAAAACAAACCAGTGAATTTATAATAAAATAATTATGCATTTTTTAATCCTTTGAAGAAAAAGTGATTCATATATTCAATAGCTTACAATGAGATCATGTTGCTATAAGAAATATGTAACTTTAATTTGTGATTTATTTATCATTCATTCTAAGTATATCGATAACAAACACTACAAAACTATTTCAAAATAATTTGTTAATTTTACAAAATTATTTCAGTAGGTTTATAAATACTGAATGTAACTTATTTATTACTGGTATTTATCAACATATTTTATACTATATCTGTATACTTATCATTGTACTTTTTAACTTATACTTCAAGTATAGTATAAAAAAAGGTATTTAATATTAATGCAACCACCTTGGCACAATATGGAAATTTTTTTGTAGAAATTAAAGTACACTCAGTAATTTCTACATAATTTCTAAATTACCTTACCTAATTACCTTGGGATGGCCTTTTTTATAAAAGATTCCCAAGCTGTTAATATGAAACATAAATCGGCAAATATTATCAACATAGCAAAATAAAACTCATTTTTCATGAAATTGTTCTATAATATTTTGCTGTGTTTTTCTATGTACACTGCAATCTATTTTCACTTAAAAAAAAGTCGGAGAACACACAACATCAACATTGCTAACAGGCTATGTATCAAGAACATCTCATAATCATTCCCTTTGGTGATTTTGCAGCAAAATACTGTATTGCTGCAGAAATGTCACAGTTTCTTCCTTGTGCTGACAAAGTTCACAAATGCATCCTTTTAAAATTGAGTTTAAGGCAAAAAATGGTGTGTTCCATCTATAAAAAACATTAAACTTGGAATAGAACACCCATGAAACACACCAACTTTTATTAAGGTGGTTGCGATTATACAGAAGTGTCAGACAAATGTGGTAGATTGCTCAAGTATATGTGTAATTGGTTAGTTAAATGTATATCAGCAATTTAGAACCCTTATTGCGCAGGAAAATAGACAAAGAGCTAATCTTACTTAGGGAATTTTTTTTTCCCCCCAATGCCGAGCCTTCAGCCGACTTCGGTTTGGCCACAACAAAGGCCGGAAGTGGTGGTCACTTTATTATGGAGGCACCCAATAGGTGAGCCACTTTTGCTTTCTAGGTGGCCCACCTATTGGGACTGTTACAACCATGCCTTCTCCGGGATTCGAACCCAGGCTCTTTGGTGTCGCATTCGGCTCCCCTTACCACTATACCATCTGGGCAGCTACTTGGGGAACATAGTTACCAAAATTAATTCTCTTTCTGTAGAGATTACCAAAATTAAAGTTGTTTGTGAAATTATGGCATATATGTAATAAAACTGAGAAGATTGACAGATGCTCGTTGTGATATACTTAGCGTGGTAGGTGAATGCATAAACCAAAAACTTCCAGGCGTGGCCGCTGATTTGGAAACATAATTCTATTTTCGTATAGTGCAAGCCTTTATACACATAAACAGATTCACAAGCATCATTTGCAGGTAAAACATGCACCCCACAATTTTGTATAGCTTACATCTTTTTAAGTAATGGACAAAAATGGGAAAATAAACTCTGCATGGCTAGTGACATGGCAAAGCAGCAGAAAGAAAAAGCCGAAGCAGAAGGGAAGGATATTGCACAGCAGTTACCTTTTATACAGAATACACTTCAAATCACATGACAGATTAATATCCAGATGTTAAGATTTCATCGATAAGTGTGCAATACAGATTAGAAGACTTTTAGACAATAGAGAATAGACAACTTAATACTTTTTCAAAATTGCTTAAAAGGGAGTTTTGTTAGAAAAATTATTGCTTTGTTATTTTTAGAATGAAGACGAGAGTTAAAGGGCTATTAATTTATTAATTGAAAAATCAATATGTTATATTTTACATATTCCCCTTCAAGAACAAATGGCTTGCTGAGAGAAAAGCTTTTTTAAGCCTAATCCCCTTAATAAAAAGAAAAAAAAGCATCCATTCAACCAGACTCAGATCTTTTAATCCAGCAATTGAATTTAAATTAACTTTTAGAAATAGTCGAATCTCTGTTAATTAATTGAGTTTTCCAAGTTATGCATCAAAATTTCTTACCTGATTATGACTTTTTAACCTGAAGGCAAAACCTTTATGACAATTTATTTTCCTGCTTTTAACTTTTCCCAGTTTGGCTCCTTTTCTATTTTGCTTTTCCTTCTTTCCAGAGTTTTTCCATTCAAAATTTGTTGCATATGTCTTCCATAGCCCGGGGATAGGAAAGGAAAAGCTCTATCACCACATTATGAAAATCTGGATTCTTTTTCAAATATATTTTTATTTTAATCTGACCCGAGTTTTTACACTATGTGTATTACTCCTTGCATCCTCTCCTTAGGGAGAATGTGCCCACTTGCCCTGCCTAAAAACATTCCTAACACCCTAAAAATTTTATTTTTTATTTTATTAGGAGATTCAGCTATGGCTACAAAACTGACTTGTTTTTATATATGTTTACCAGTCACAATCTTCTGTCCATAGTTTAGCACAAAAATGCTACCATACACACATTTTACCCAATTTTAAAAATTTCATTTTTCTTATTATAGGGTAATGTTCAATTCTATTTTGCAAAATTTAAAGGGTTTAACTTGATTATATGAGTTATTTGTCTTAAACTTCAATTTCAACTAATTAGTAATATGAAAGATTTTAGCAAACTTTGATAGTTGTACAATGCTAAAAACTAATTATCTTTTTTTTAAGTTTTTTTTTTTTATTCTTTATTATACTTAAGCATTCCCCAAACCATCAGCAAATTGGTATACTGATTTTGTTTGGAGAGGTCATGCCAACTAATCATCAAAGTTTTCTATTATAATTATTATGTTATTGCATTGCATTTGCAATAAGGAGAATTTATGCGATTACTCACAAAACTGTGTTATAATTTCAAATTTTCATAACAGTCAAGAACTTTGTAGAACTATTATTTTGAAAAACTTTTCATTGGACATGTTTAAACTGTTTTGACAACAGAACTTAAAAGCTTCCAAAAATTATATTTTTGTCAATTTATTGTCATTTACATTTATTTAGAAATTATATTTTGTTATTATATTTTTAATTAGATTTCTTAAGTATTTTTTAATTTACATATGAGAGAACTCATGATGGGGCACAGTGAAACGTACAGGCTATGTCCTTGATGCCTACGCATGACTTAAACATTATCAATATTGTCAAAGCTTTCTCTTGCTTCACTAACACACCTATGCTTCTTCTCGAAAGGCTTTTTTCTCAACAAGACTTTTTCCCTTTGAAGGGGAGGTATATGTAAGATCCAAATATGTAAATCAAAATTATAATTTAAATTAACGGTAATCCTTAATTCTCCCTCTCTGTTCTAAAAATCATAATAACTTCTTTGGATTGTGTCATTTCTAGATCAATCTATCTTGCATGGCCTGTGCAACGATGGCAATGTGGTTATTTCGGAACCTAAACTCTTAAAACTTTCTGTTAACAGACTGCCATATTGGATATATGCACAGTTAGCTTGAACTGTGTTGTGCTTGGACGCTGTTTCATTTTGCTGTGCATTGTCGTGCTGCTATTTAAAATTACTACGCTGTTATTTAAAATGTGATACTCTATATAAAATTGTGGTATGCATATTCTGCTCATGTGAAATAAAAAATATGGTTTTGATAATTACTTTATGTCCAGCCATAAAGATTATGTTCAGTTCAGGTATGTCTGTTTACAAGTCTCTCCTTCAAGTGGCATCTTTCTAATTATGTAGTACAGTCTTTCCAAGTTATAATGCAGGGAACCATCGTCAATCCATTGCATTTAACCCCTTAACAATCGGATAATTTTCAAGAAAACGGTCATAAAAGTGCCTATTTCTTTTATTGAAGAAAACTGTAAAAAAAATAATGTATGTACAATATATGCATTCATTTTTAATTTTTGCATTTTTTTAGCTTGAAATTTAAAAAAAAAAATAAATTCTAAGGAAAAGCCAACATTCAGGGTTATTTTGACTGAATGTTGGTTTTCCAGTAAGTAAGCCATCAAAATTTAAGATATATGTGCTTTAAACATTAAGAGAGAATTTTATTAAACTTATGCATAATATAACCAAAGCTTGGTAATTTTTTCTTGTGTGATAAATTTCAAAGCATGACATGCAAAGGCCGTCACAATCTGGACAGTAGTACCGAGTTTCCTTCCTACATCTCTTCTGGAACAACAAACTTTGCATTCCCTTGATGGTTGCCGTTTCTTATCAGTTGGGAGGTATCTGTCTAATAAAATGTCTTTCAATCAAACTGTTTGGTTATCCTCCAAGCATGGCCGGCCTCTTTTTGAAATGATATCTGATGACTGATACATTTCAATAAGTTCATCTACTAAAGATAAACGAAACATCAAATGGGATTTTTTTTTCCGCCTTGTTTTTTGTAAATAAGATACGAGTTCAAAATAGTTTGGTCTAACAAATGAAAAAATATACTCTTATAATATTTCTTTCCTCTTTTTTGAGCAATAGAGTAATCTCCAAGATACTGGTCTACAATATCTATCGCTCCCATATTTTTATTGTAATCTGTGACAACTGTAGGTTTTTTTACAACTTTCTTATGACACTGTACATGTCCATGTCATTTGTGTGAACTGTAGATAACATGGTAACATCTTTCTTATCTTTCCACTTGATGACAAGAACTTTACATCGACGAAAAGCAACATTTTCACCTTTTGCGATTATCTTATTTACTAATTCTTGAGGCATTTCTTTTCGGTTTACAGTTCCATAAGTGCCTGTTTGAAATTTTAAAAGCATGTCTGATAATGCTGGTGAGATGTAAAAATTGTCCGTTATCAGACAATACCCTTGTTTTAGCAGAGGCTTGATAAATGACATCACAACTTGAATTGATTGGGGCAGATCTTTATATTTTGCATCAAAAACCGTACCTTTTCCAGTATATATAATTTGTGACCCTGAACTTGATTCACATAACAAATACGATTTTACTCCAAAACGGATTCTCTTTTCGGCATATATTGTCACCATCATAAACGACCTTTGAAAAGCATGAGGGTTTCATCAATTACAATATCACCTCCAGGAGTTACAGCATTTCGAAACAATTCATTCAGGTGCTGTAACACTGGCCAGATTTTATGCAGCTTTTAAATGTGTGTTACAATCAAAAGCTTCATTATCTACAAAATGCAGAAACTTGTGTATTTCGTAAAATCTATTACAAGGCATTATGCTTCTGAAAAAAGATGTTGAAATTGAATGTTTTTTGCTCCAATACATTTTCAAATCTGTTTTTTTTTACAATACCTTGTAAAATAAATATACCGAGAAATTTAAGAATTTCTTCCTTTGTGAGAAGTATCCAAGGTTTTCTATTTTGGGATAGGCGGAATCCTGGAGAATTTTGGCATTGTTCGGCATATCTATTTGTTTCCGAAACGATGAGATCCACTAAATTGTCATTCACAAAATACTTAAAATATTGTAAGACATCAGAACTTGGATCAAAAATTATATTTACCTTTGGTGTTCCCCAAAATTTAAAACGTGAGGGTGCATGATCTTTTGAAGTAGCTTGTCCACACACAGTACAGATCCATCATCACTGCTCTCAGATTCACTAACCGAACTTTCATAAAAATCAGTTACTTCAGAATCACTTTCAGATCCATTTACACTAAAATCAGAATCCAATTCACTATCTGACTCTGACTACATAATGTAAAGAATAAAAATATAAGTATATTTTATCACAGAACAGAAACTAAGTGCATTCACAATGAGACTAACTGACTAAGCTAACGATAAAATTACAAAACAATTATCATATACACATGTTTGATTAGTGCTGACATCTAGTTTAAAATAAACTAACTATCTCTAATTGCATAAAATATTATTCTGGTACTGCTATCTGGTGTGTAAAATGAGAAATAAAACTTTTTCTGGGCAAAAGATATGAATAGGTTTTAGTCCTTTTAGCACGTTGCTTTTGAACTCTCCAGCCCAGAAAAATCATTGGCACGAGAAATAGAAGGCGAAACCTCACCCTGTCATTTTGATGGGAAGGGGTTAACTCCAAAGATTTATCACTATATACACTGGTTATCATAAATTAAGGAAAAATCACAAAACTAGCAATAACTCTCTCAAAAATAAGACAAACCGTGTAAAATTTGAATATGTTACCAAGTAAGAGTAGCTGAGTAAAACTGCAATATGCAAATTAGTGGTGCAGCACTCGGAATACGTCATCTGCAAGGAGCATAAAAATCCATGTTTGAGAGCAAGTCTGCATATTTCACTGTGAGAGTAAAATCAGAAATCTAAGATAGCCAATTTGTAACAATGACCTCAAAGCATCATTTGCCTACAGAACAACGATGGAGAGTCATAGGGAGACTAGAGGCAGGACAAAGTCAAACAGAAATGGCCAGATGGCTAAATGTGAGTCCTTCAGTGGTTCATAGACTTTGGAAGCAATTTCAAACCACAGATTCGACATCTAGGAGGTTCAGCCAAGTACGGCCAACTGCTACGATGAGCCCCGATGACCGATATTTTACATTATGTGCATGCAAGAATAGAACCACTACTCCGACTCTTCTTAGATCCTCCCTTGCTGCTGCCACCAGAAGGTTGGTGTCAGCGTCAACTGTGCATAGAAGGCTTCACGAAGGTGGTCTGTACGCGAGGTGAACAGCCATTTGCGTGCCGCTCACGTCACGCAATGGGAGGGACCGTTTGCAGTGGACACGGCAACATGTCCACCGGACGCCTGATCAGTGGAGGATGAATCTTTAAGCATGATTCCAGGTTTAGTCTAGAAAGCAATAGTAGGCATTATTTGATATGGAGAGAACCTGGAACCCATTACCATCCTGAAAGCTATGCATACGGAAGAGTCTGTGTTTGGGATGGCATCTTTTTGGGTGGACGCACAGACCTCCATCTCTTTCCAAGGGGAACCGTGAATGCTCAGGTTTATAGAGATGACATCCTCGATGCTTATGTGTGCCAATATGTCGGGGGAATACGTGATGCTTTCCTGTTACAGGACGACAATGCAAGACCACACAGGCCTCGCCTTGTAGATGATCATCTTCAACAGGAAACAATTATGCGCATGGAGTGGCCAGCTCGATCTCCGGACTTGAATCCCATTGAGCCCGTTTGGGATGCTTCAGGAAGATGTTTAGCTGCTCTCAATCCGTCCCCTCAGACCCTTGCCGTGCTTGCAACTGCTTTGTAAGAGCAATGGCTCTCACTTCCTATGGAACTGTGATAACACATAATCGAAAGCATCACACATCGCTGTATTGCTTCTAGATGCTATCATATTCCATATTGAAGGTACTTTTCCTAGAGCAAACTGACACCTTCAATTTGTTCATTTAATATATGTGCTAATTTCTATACTACCATAATTGTCAGGTAATTTCTTTTTATGTTATTTGATACCTTACTGTATGTTGTACATTGTGGGTAAGTTTCATAAAATTCTACATGTAACTTTTTCAGTAATTGTGATTTTTCCTTAATTTATGATAATGAGTGTATACATATTTACTTTGAAAACTTTTTTTTTTCATTGTTGGAAAGGAAAATTGCACAGAATAAGTCATTACTACATTTTTGATGTGATAAAAGAGACAGTTAGTCAAATCCTAGAGTTTTAAAATTAAACTATACACAGAAGTTATTTACTTAGATATTATTATAACTAAATTAACAGTTGATGATATATGCAAAATGCAATATTATTTGAAAGATACACATTTAGCTATTATTCATCATGATTCAGCATATATTTATTTGATCATGGGAGAGAAATACTTATGAAAATCAACTTCTTAATTTTTAAACTATTCATGCACAGTATTTTTAATTATTAATTCTGAATTCATTAAGAAAATGTTTTTATTCCAAAAAATGTTTTAATATTCCATGAAAATGGAAACAATTTCCACCAGAAAGACATTACTCTATTCCAGTGTTTAATATATAGTATGTTGATTTTCAGTTCTTAAAAAATAAAAAACACCTCTGATAAGAAAACTAGTCTTCTTTTCTCATCTCATTAGTATAAGATTCTGCACTTTTCTCTTTGAAACTGAAACTTTTTGTGAATAAAGTCCAAAATACCCAACCTGTTTATTACTATTACCATTTTTTGGGAGTGGGGGGGAATAATTCTTGATCTACTTATCAGATCTGCAAAATTTAATGCATTAAAAAAAAAAACATCTTGGCTGTAAAAATTGCTGAATACAGAATACTACAAGCATCCCTGAAAAATGCTAAAATTGTAGTATTATGAATATTGTTCTAAAGGCTCCTTATACAATGAACTAGTTCTAAGAAAAACATACATCTACTCAATAAATTTAACTTAGATCATTGCAAAATTTAAACATTTTAAATGTTTGAATAACTATATTTTTCTCAATAAATTTTCCCTCTTAAATCGTTTTACATGAGAAATTCCTTAATCTTGATTTTTGAAAAACTTAAGCATTTGTTTATAATTTCAGCATTACATAGTAATTATAAAAGATTTAAAATAATAGTTAAAGTTCTCAATAAAGTTTTTATAGGCAGAATTTTCAAAACACGGGTCATAAAATCTCAGTAAAATTGTGAACAGTGGTGGAATGAAGTGTTGAAATGAGAGATAAAAATCAAAATATCTATGTACAAAAACAGAAAAAGAAAAATTTTTTTTTCATTAATAATGGCGATTACATCTGTAATTTACTGACTGATATAGGTGTGAATAAGTCAACCAAAAAGATTTTCAGAATTCAAAAAAATTAACTGAAGTAAAATATAAGATTTTAATTGCTTTTCTTCATTTTACACAGCTTTTGAAAATAATTTTATTATACAATATTGAAAATTACATTATTTTACATATTTTTCTCCATAATTGATATCAGAGTTTTAACTTTCCAGGCAGAACCAATGATGATCTGGCTCGCAGATTGTAACCTATGAAACAAAATTATACATTAGTTCTTTTCACAGCAAGAATAATTCGAGAACATTCTGTCCTTACAACTTAAAACTTTTCCTAGATATGCTTAGATGTTTTCTTAAAATTTAAAAAATTAGAAAATGGTGACAGATTATTTTATACTTGAAGCATTACTCATTTAGGCATTTGCTATTAATCAACAAAAAATACCAAAATTCTATAGTTAACAAAGCTTGGAAGAATCTCTTTTAATCCTTTGTTAATAGATTAAATATTTTTTTTTAAATATCAGTTTATCACATATCTAAATAACTGGTGAACATAGCCAATCAACTATGAATGCAGTGTCTAGCTAAAGTAAAGTAACTATACCTTACACGATGAGACTAGCTGCAGTGCCCTTACTGGGCCAATTCCTTACTTATTAATCCTGTCTCAAAAACTATGAGAAATACTAGGGAGAAAAAAGTTAATTACAAACAATTATCATATCAAATTATTTATACAAACAATTATCATCCAAATAAACATTTTTAAATATCAGCTTAAAATGTCCGAAACCAACTTATATTTCATTTACATGAAAAGTGAATTTCACAGGAAATTTGCTATTTAAGCATATACAAATATGACAATCTTGAATAAAAAAATCGTGCAAATATAACATGCAGATTGTGATGTCATATTTGAAGTAAAAAATAAAAACTGGAAAGACTCATCAGATGTGTAGATACACACACTGTGAGTAAAAGTGGCAACATCCACTCATGAGCAATACTGTGAAATAGTACTTTTGTAGGGTAAATGGCAACAAAACGTGCATGGAAATGCACCATATTTTCAGTACATCTTCATCCAAGAGCAGACTAATTAAAATAATTCAATGGATCAAGGAAACGGGAAATACAGCAAACGATTTTTATTCAGGTAGGAAAACCGGTGCAGATGAATGTATAGGAGCAGATCTTTTTAGTGTATATGTTAGCTCATCTATAATGCAATATCACAGATATTAGTAACACACCTATCCTCATCATGACATAACACAGAAACAATAGGTTGCCACAGGAGAATGACTATTTCAGTTATGTAACTGAACCAAAAAGTAAAGTTGAGGATGATGCAATTTTTCTTCCAAGATCCTTTGGAAAGATAAGACAATATTCTAATATGTTTGGTTCCTGAACTGACACAGCAATCATTATTGGAGTTTAGGTGATCCTTCACTAGGAAGAACCCTCACACATCAAGTGAATTGATCCATTAATGGCTGATGCAATATTTGGAAGAGCAATTATTGTGACCAGTTTCTACGAAAATTCATTAACTAGACAGAAGTACCTTCAGCTTTAACAGGAAACCTTACATATCAGAATCTTAAGGTTTGGAGATGACATTTACCTGTTCAC
This sequence comes from Stegodyphus mimosarum, assembly GCA_000611955.2. Classification (NCBI taxonomy): domain Eukaryota; kingdom Metazoa; phylum Arthropoda; class Arachnida; order Araneae; family Eresidae; genus Stegodyphus; species Stegodyphus mimosarum. The sequence continues at coordinate 146,170 of KK116427.1, forward strand.
ATTACATTCCTTGTAATGATGCCTCAGCAAATGTGACACTTACTGAAAGATATTTTGAAAATTAGATATGATGGATAGATTAGATATGATGGCACTACTAAATGTCTCAATATTCACTAAACCTCATTTCAATGGATTTCTTTGTCTGGAATTATCTAAAGGATCAAGTACTTACAGCAGCATCTACAAGGGATAGGGGTTACATAAATTGTAGTAGCAATGCATCCATAGTTCTCAAAAGACTATGTTAAGTACAAACATTTCAGTACCCTTTTGTAATTGCCTGCCATGTTTAAGTTATCGCCAAATTACAAAAAAAGTGTCATTCACAATCAACACATCCACTTTTGTTGATGCTCTGCATCAACCATCCTAAAGCATGGATAACCTACTCTCTGTGGTTGTAATGGATTCTTAGCAATCATTGTTTCATTTCGGCAATGAAATCAGTCACATAAAGTCATATCAGATAGCATAGTAAGTGCTTGCCACTGTCTTTGTCACAGAATTGCAACAGCAGATTACGACATAACATGTCGTCATGCAGGATGATGGAATTAGTCACCTGAGACATCATATGCATCCAGCACTCAGACACTTCTTGACAACAAATCCCATCATCCTCCATGAAAGTGAGCTATGTCATCAAACGAGTGCTATATTTGGTAGGGACAAGCATATAAACTTAAAAAGATCTTTTCTGCTGACTCTCAACCCCAGCCATTTCATGAATAACTACAGACAGTAACACCCCAAAATAAAAAGAAATAAGAAAGCAAAAAAATCCAATGAACTTAAATGTCAATAAAAGAAGAATAAGGTGCTTGTCTGATTATACCTTCATGAAACTTCACACATAGCAAATGAGATATTGAAATAGCTAAATACAGGGTGTTTATAAAGTCCCAGACGCATAATGGCAAACCGCACATTGAGTTGATCAATGTTAACCAATTTCGCTTACTGCGTATGCTCAATAGTGTACCATTGCCGTGGGAGAAAATACTGGCGAATAAAAATAAACAACCTTACACAAGCCTGTTCGTCATGTAGGCCTTAGCGACTCTTTACGATTCAATACTATGGACAATTTTTTTGTGCTTATTGTACTTGCTTCTGTTTCATTTCATTTTGGTTTATTTTGTTCACAAATATTATATTTAGTATCAGTTATTTGCAATAATTTCTTTGGCTTTCATTCAGTAATTTAAACTAGATATAATTCTTAAGTTGTTAAAGTATTTATGAATGGAACAAATGGTAAATAATTGATTGCTTTTATTCCTCAGAAGTACAGTCAATAAACAACATCATGCCATGTTTCCTGTTTTGTAATTCTTCTTAAACGAAAATTTGGGGAGTTAACAATCGATATTTACACTCTAAGTTATGAAGCAATGTACAAACTAACAAGTTTTAATACCCAGAACTGTTTACGTCCAGATAACAAAATATCAACCATATACCATATTTATCTTCTTTTAAAATTACGCCAAAGTCGTAATTGTGCCAAATTCTCTTCTGGGCATGCGCAGTGTGCGTAATTCATTTAACATTGTTCAACTGAATGTGCGGTCTGCCATTATGCGTCTCGGACCCATTTTGATGTTTAATCACTCATAAAATAATGAAAAGATAGAAACAAACTTATGGCATTTATTGATGGAATAACTTATATATTTTCCTTTTCAGGTTTGAATATCTTTACTTTTGTAAATATCGTCTGCACATGTGGTTAATTTCAGATAATTTCATTTTCCAGTCTAAATATCTGTACTTTTCTAAATATCGTCTGCTTATTAATTATAATTATGATCTGAAAACCCCCATGAATACCGTGAGACACAAAGGGATTCTCTAAAGGTTAATGTGTGGTATGGACTAATGCACAACCGAGTCATTGGGCCTTTCTTTTTTACAGAAAAGACGGTCTCATCAGTTGTATACTTAGATATGTTGGAAAATTATGCATTTCCACAACTAGAAGAGCTTCAGCCACATGTCTTTTTGCAACAAGATGGTGCACCACTTCATTGGGGTACCATCGTTTGCAGTTCTTTGAATGACCATTTTACAGGAAGATGGACGAGGAGGTCCAGCTCCTTGGCCACCCAGATAACCTGATATAACGCCGCTGGACTTTTTCCTTTGGGCATTTGTAAAGGACAATGTTTACAGGAGGAGAGTGTTGAACATTGATGACCTAAAAGCAAGAATTACAACCACAATAGCCTCTGTGGATGTCGACATGCTTGCCGGTACCTGGCATGAAATTGAATATCGACTTGATATTCTCTGTGTGACAAAGGGGGCACACGTGGATGTTCATTGACAATGGTCATGAAACTTTTTGAGTCTATCTAACCATTTAAGTTATTAATTTTAATCTACCTTAATTATTTTATGAGTTATTAAACATCAAAATGGGTCCGGGACTTCATAAACACCCTGTATATACTACATCACAAAGAGTACTATGGGTGCCGCTGTATGTTATAAGGCATATTTTTTACTAGATGATAATTATCAAAAATTAAAAGAAATTTTTAATGGTATAATTTGCAGAAGGTTAGTTGTTAGAAAATATTTAATTAAACAAGATATAAATAAATACTGGATAGAAATAGTATAATTAAATTCTACAGTAAGAACTTAAACTAGATAATTGATTTTACACAAATGTAATTTATAGAAGTTAAATCAAATATTTATACAGGTACGAAACTCATTTGCAGAGACAGATCTAATTTGTATAAATTTTAAAATGTCATATCATTTAATATGATTGTAAATTTGTAGCATAGGTGTGTATGTTAATTTTTTAATATATCTATGTGGATAAAATATATTCTACAAAATTATTACTGCTATTTACAAAAAATGAAAAAATAACGGTATGGAACATCCAGTGAGAAAGTTTTGTATTGGAAAATTTACAGTGTAGATTAAATGTATACATACAGTACCTCATGTAAGAGTCAATTCTGTTGGTTTTGGTTCCCTTTAAATAGGGATATTACCTGTTATTAAATGACAGTGAAAAAAGTTTTAAAAATAAAATAGAGGTAGAGCAATAAATAAAAACAGAAATAATATTTATTAGTAATCTTTTGGGTTTCAAAAGCAAGTTTGTGCTCAGTGAAAGATAGTTTTGTGATAATGGAACAATAAAATGAAAAATCAATCCTTCTCTTTTGAAAACTAATTTTCAGTAAGAAAAGGGGGAATGATACAGTGGGAAAAAGCAAATTGTGGTGCAATAAAAAAATATTCCACATTTGTAGAATTCAAAATACAGTTATTCTTGCTACAGTTCTCAGTAAGGGAGAAGAAAACAGAGCAAATTATAAGAAAATGTAAGACAAGAACCAATGGGAAAGAAAAAGTGGATTGCCTGGATTACCTGCAAAGGCGCATGCATTTCACAATGTGGATAGAGTGAAATCTTCTATCATTCTTAATTTTTGTAAGACTGAAAAGCAAAAGAAGTGCAGTTTTATACTTGTGTGTGAGTTTTACATACATTACACAGCATGGAGAAAGAGGAAAAGATTGACATTAAAACAAAAAAATTGATTAATTCATGTAGCATAAATTGAAAAGCTTAGTTTGAGAAATTTAGGACAGAAATTTGGAATAAGTAAAAAGCAAGTAAGTCATATGCTAAAGGATAGAGAAGAAATAAAAATATTATGAATTACTAATTCAAATGAACATTCCAAGACCACAGAATTTAGAAAAACTGAAGCATCTGAAATTGATACAGTAGTGTTTAACTGGTTTGTTGTGTAAGAGCAAACAATATTCCTGTAAGCGGAATATTATTGCAAGAGAAGTTTAAGAAAGTCTGGGTCTACAGACTTTCAAAGTATCAAATGCTTCATTAGATAAATTCAAGTAAAGACATAATATTACTTTTAAGACTATTTAAAATGAAGAAAAATCAGTAGATTTGAACACACTGGAAAAAAGAAAGAAATTTGCAAAGGATGTGGTGAGGCTAAAAACATCTACATGCAGATGAAACTGGATCATTTTATTCAAACTTGCCACACAAAACACTATACTACAAAGGAGAAAAGTGCTCTGGTGGTAAAATCTCCAACAAAACATCTTATGTGCTACTTTGTTGTAACATGGATTGATTTATTAAGATTATGGCAAAGTACATAAGGACTATTTGCCTAAGGGAAAGGATGCTTTTACAGAGGACATTCTAATGAATTCTGGCTTGTATATACATTACTCATGAGGAAAACATTCATGCAGCTAGCTCGTTTTGCCTGGCATTGAACCCAGGTCAGAACTACTAGTGTATTCAGTGACTTTACTGCTCAACTAACTGGTGGGCCAAAAGAGTATGAACAACCACTTGTAACTGGAAAAGCCAAAAGACCAATCTGTTTCAAACACATCAATCTAAAAGCTTTATCAACCCATTGGCATAAAAATAAAAAGTCATAGATGATGCAAAGCATAATATCAGAATGTTTCATTGCTCTTGATGAAACATTGTAAAGAAAAAATAGGAAGATTCTGCTATTTCTTGACCATTCGCTAACCCATGCACCATATGTGAAACTGAAATCAGTGGAAGTGTTTGTCTCACATAATGTAACATCAGACCTTTGGACCAAGGTATAATTAGAAGCTCCAAGATTGATTACAGAAATCTGTTTTTATGGTATGTTCTTTGTCAAGCTGCTTGCAAAATGTGTCAGTGCAATGAATGCCATTTAGTGGCATACATACAAAGGTTCTTAAATCCATATCACAAATTTGTGTTCAGCACTGTTTTATGAAAGGAGGCTTTGAAACTCGTTTCGAGTGCCCTCAATGAAAATACTCCTTGTGAAAATTAATTGCTTGAACTCATTCAAATCAGGGGCAGTGCTCAAATGCAAAAAGTATTTAGAAATCCATGAAAACTTGTATACTGAAGACATCAATAATGGCATAAAATCTTCTACTTCAACTGTAGTTAATGATGCAAATTTTAACAAAAATAACTTAAAAAGCAGTAAGACAAAGAAAAGTCAGATGAAATATGTGACATAAAAAACTACACTGATGCCTTAAAATATATCTGCCAATTAAAAAAATTCATGGTACTTGTTAGTGAGAGTAGAGGACTTAAGATCATCAGTGACTTTAATATCCATATAGGGAAAAAAAAAATGCTTGCAATGCACAGACTTTCACACAATGTCATGTAATGTATTTTCAATATATTTCTGTAAGTAGTTTCAATATATTTCTGTATGTATCATTATATACTCTGCTGTTTATTTCATACATTTTTACAATAATTAAACTTTTTTTAATTAGGAATTTTCATTTTTCATCAAATAAATACCCATGACTATGTCACTTATTTATATATCATTTATTTAAAGCTTGATACAATCCAAATTTCTAATGGAATTACATTTTTTAGTATGTACCCTCTGAAGAAGGGACACCTCTATTAAAGGGGTATAATATGTGGCTCAGTGGGTGTCCTTTATTTATATATTGTGTTAAAATCCTCAGAAAAATGTCCCTGTATTACATTGGGAAAGTTGCAATGTAGATTAATATATATGCATGCATATTTATATATTTTTAGTCCAAATACTTAGAAAAATATTCCATTTTGGGGATCTTCCTAAAGTATTTGAAATTTTGTCAGTATTGTTTTATTATATATAAATATATTTTTTTATTTTTAAAAGAAAATATTTTAAAATTTCTTCTTTAAATCAATCATATATACATATAAATCGTAATACAGTTGATGCTTATTATAACAATCTCTTTTTTACTTCTAAAACTTGAAGAAAAAGGACATTACAATGAGTTGTCGCTAAGTGGATTTAATATATCCTAATCATATGGAGACATTTTCAATCTATTGTTGCA
>KK116427.1:157138-187065 GCA_000611955.2 Stegodyphus mimosarum
TTAGATAGCACATTGTCATAAAAAATATTTCTATTATATTCTTCAATATTACATTTTTCACAGTTGTTAGTTAATTCATTATCCTGAGTAGACTTAATTTCACAAATATTGATTGATTCCATCGACAAAGTACTGCTAGCAATATTTTCACCATTTTCATATGCAACACTTAAATCATTTTCTTTGTGCACACCAACATCTGCATTTGACAGAGTTCTATTACAGCTATCAATAAAATGTTCCTTCTTTTTGTTTTCTTTATCATCCTTCATTGCTGCATCAAGTTTTTCAGGAATGTTTTTGAAGATATTTGATTCAGTTTGATAAGAATTATCTACACTGCATTCACCATCACTTTTAGCATTAGAATAAATGAGTTTAAAATGGTCTGTAGTAGATTTATCATATATTTCAGAAACACTATTATTTATACTATGTGAAATTTCATAGGAATTATCAATTGTTTTATTACTAACTGATTCTAAATCATGTTCTGAAATCAACTCATTGGCTACTTTACTAATATCTACATTTAATGAAATTTCAAAATTACCGCTGATACCTTTGTTTTCGTTTTCTTCCTTACATTGAGTTAAATTTACATTGGACTTTGTAGATGGCATATCTAAATTTTTAGAAGTATCACTACTGTTGGTTAATGCAATTTTAACAATATTTTCTTCAGCAGCTTTGTTGTTTTCATTTCCTTTATCAGCATCAAAGACTTTGGTATCACAAGTTACAATGAGTGTATCACACTTCATTTCACACACATTGCTAATAACAGCTGAGGAAATTTTATCATTATCTCCAGTATTTTCATCACTGTCATCTTCCTTATCAAGGAACTGAATCTTAAAATTACCTTCAGCTGCTCTGCTACTTTCACTTTCTTTATCACTATCAGGAAATATGATATGATAAGCTGAATCTAACTCATCACATTTCTTTTCACAGGCTGTGCTACTAACAGCTGAGGAAATTTTATCATCACTATCATTTTCTTCACCAGCAAACCAAGCCTTAATATTACCTTTAGCTACTCTGCTACTTTCACTTTCTTCATCACTATCAGGAAATTTGATATCGTAAGCTATGTCTGGTTTATTACACTTTTTTTCATAGGTGGTGCTATTAACAGCTGAGGAAGTTTCATTGCTATCATTTTCTTCATCAGAAAACTCAGTACCATGAGTTAGATCAACGATTGCATCAGAATCTTCATTATCGGCACTGCTTTCACTTTCTTTAGGTAATATGATATCATAAGCTACATTTGGTTTATCACACTTTTTTTCATAGGTGGTTCTAATAACAGCTGAGGAAGTTTTATTATCATATTTAGTATTTTCATTACTATCATTTTCTTCGTCAGAAAACTCATTGCCATGAGTTTGATCAGCAACTGCATCAGAATCTTCATTATCAGCACTGCTTTCACTTTCTTTGTCATTATTTAAACCTATAAATGACTTTGTTGACACTTTATCAATTTTTTTACAAATATTCCTTTTAAAAGAAGTTTTCTTCTTATTCCTAAAATTACTTATATCATCATCAGTTTCTCCTTTGTTATCAAAGGGTAAATTTAAGTTAGGCTTTATAGAATTCTGCATCAGATTTTTAGTATTTGCAAATGATGTAATTTTATTAGAACACTCATTTTCTGCATCTCTATGAGGTGATACAGAATCACGCTGCACACTTAGGCTTTCAAAAGTATGCTGTTTTAATATTTTACAAGAAAATGATTCTTGAGGCATTTCAGGAGTTTCTGGTAACTGAATATTTAAATCAGCAGTTACTTCTCCAAGACATATTACTTCATCATCAATATCATTTGAGAGCTTCATTTCTGTATTTTTAAAATGCACATTATGTTTTGATGGAAGATCATCAGACAGTACTGACTTTTTACTTATTTTCTTAGGAGATTTTTTATGAGGGAGAGACAAATTAGGTTCTGACTGACAATGACTTTCAAGTTTATTTCTTTCTTTTGTGCAACTAGTTGGGTCCTCTGCGAAAACTTTACGGAGAAATGAAACATAGACTGGATCTCTTTCATAATGAAGTCTATGACCTGCTTGTTTAATATTTTTAGCATTCTTACTAAGTAATGGTTTCTTTTCCTTTTTCTGCTTCTGACTTACGGCTTCACATTTAGAACTTGAATCTAATGAAATCTTCTTTTTCTTTGGCAAGGATTTCTTTTCTTTTTTCTGTTCATGACTTACAGTAACATCATTAAAACTCTGATCCTGCAAAATTTTCTTTTTCTTTTTTTTCTTTATGATAACTTCCCTCCTATTCATGGAATCCTCTTCAGACAAACCATCACTATCACTTTCTTTCATAATATCTTTCACAAGCTTTTCTTTTGAAGTAGACGCTTGAATAAAAATGTCACTTTCCTGGGTAACGGTTTTATTTTCAGGTCTTTTAACAATTTTAACTCCTTTGTCCTTTCTTGCATCACAAGGTGCAAGAACTGTTTTTGCCTTATGTTGTGACTTTAATTTCTTTCCAGCAGTACTTAAACAGGCTTGCTCAGACTTTTCTATTTTGGGAATTTTAGTATGTGAAATAGTGCTGTGATCTGAATCATCAGTTACATCTGAAGCTTTGTGTTTTCTTTTTCGCAGAGCAACTTTCCTCGGTCCTTTGTTTGAGACATTCAAATCATCATTACTGTGAAAAGTAGAATCAATAAAAATTGGTTCATGAAGCAGCTCATCATGCTTTTTAATTATCCCTTTTTCTGAAGAAGTTTCTTTATCAGAATCTTTGGAATTATGAATTTCACTGCCAAGTTCCCCACAAGTATCAATCACAAACATATCTTTTATTGCCATTACTTTATGTTTCTTGGCTTCAGCACTTTCTTCTAAGTAATTATCACCAAGCACTTCCTAGAATTAAAAGAGCAAAATATAACACTTTTAAAAATAGAAAAATAAAGGTATACGAATATAAAGAATAAATAATTAAAATGATATAGGAAAAGACATCACACAGTTTAAAAGTTTTACAAACACCTAAAATTTGCAATTTTTCTTATTACACAAAGGAAATTCTGTCTATTTCATCAGCAAAAATATGAGAAATTTCAAAAGATTTTGAAATGATTATATTTTAAAACACAAACTTTTTATTTTAATAGCAAAACTAAATTCATGAATGTATCTAAGTTTTTTGCCATAAAAATCATAGATTGATCAATCATTTAAAAAATAAAATGCAAGATTTAAAAAAAAATGCATTTCAATTATATTCAGAGGCAGTTACGTGGCTGATGGACCTGGTGGCAGCCAGGGGTAGTTTAGAAACACAGTAGTTTAGAAATACAAAATTTTTCTAATTGAAGAATGATAGTGGATCAAAATTGTTTATTAAAATTATCTCAATACAGTAATACAGTCATGAATCAATTTTATTTAAAAGTAAAGTAGAAAAAGATAATCATATTTTTAATTTTGTCACACTCTCCCATCTACTTATTTTTTCCTTTCCCTGTTCTTAGAAATTATATACTAAAAGTTCCTGAAGACAGCCACTTTTAATTCCAAACGATTTTGTGTTACCATAGAAGTAATCCCCTCCGAGAAAATGACTACCATTAACGTGTTAATTTGTTCATTTTCCACGAAATACTAATCAGTTTCTGATACTATTATGGAAGTGACTGCTGTGGAAGATTTCTAAATATTTTGTTTGACAGCATTACCAAAGATCTTTTACCAATAATTGTTAATGAGTCATTAAGCAGTAAACAACCTTCCTCATTTTTTAACTAAGTTTGGTGGCATTATTCACAAAAATCCTTAACGACTGTTATAAATCATGCTACCATGTGGCTGTAACAATTTAAATAGTGTTGCCCTCTTCAGTATTCGGATACACTATTTCGATGTAGGTAGAGTTGAAGTCATATACAGCGTCATTAAAGCTAAACTCATTATTGACATTCATAATATTCTAAAAAAAATATCATATTATGAAGATTAATTACAATTTAAAATTTTGGTCATTTCACCAAGAAAACAAACATTTCCCAGTTTTTTTATTTAAATGTTCTTTCAATTTATCTTCGATTAATAATACTAAAAAATTCTCTCTGATGTTCATATTTTTATTTTAATCCATTTAATTTAGATAAAATCCAATCTGTAATAATAATAATACAACTGTAGCCTAGTTATCCCATACAGCCATCTTTTAGCTATCTTCCCCATTACAATAGCGCAATTCTTGCCAAAGTGGCACATTATAAAAGTATATGTTTCTTAATAATATTTTGCAACAAGTTTTATATCATAGAATAATTAATAAATGGTGCTTCAGAAGGCATATATTACATACTTTTGGCACAAATTTCTCTTTCAAATGTACACTACTACTGGCATCGAAAATAAAACGCTACAATAACATACTGTAACAACTACTGTTGTCTATATCTGCATTTCCCAACTAAATTTACTTCAAGCCTTTATATCTTGAACATATCAAAACTGCTTAAATGTTTTAATACAGCATACAGAAGTGAATATATCGCAGGAAACAAATTCTTCTGGTTCTGACTCAAAATACTTTTAAAATAAATAAATCTCTACAGAAAAATCCAAATGCCATTTTATCTTTTTTCATTACAATCGACTTTTACACGAAATTAAATGAAAATAGATGGTACTGTTCAGTTATTGAGAACATATTCAAAAATGTATTCACGTATGTATGTGCATATACATGTAGATATACACACATAGATTCATACTTACATATATACATGCATACATGAACATATACAACATCATGCCTACATACATACATTTCTGGATCCAGTCATGATAACACGACAGTATCGAATAAAGTAATACTTTTGAGAAGACAAGAGTACTAATGTAAGTGTAAGATGTGTTAGTTTTGAAATACAAACACATTTTAGTGTGCAAGACAAACATACAACAAACAACTTGACTGTAATACTGTTCCAACCACCCAATTAAATGTAAATTAACTGTAAATATTTTTATTTTAATGTGTAAAAATGTTAAGCGGAATCGGTGGAAAACTATTTGACAATCACTACAAAGTTTAATATCTATACCTAAGTTTGTTAAAGCAGATAACACCTGTTTATGCATTTTTTTTTTTATTTTTGAATTTCATTTTAACAGTAAGAACTTGCTTTCTATTAAAGGCAAAAGCATAATTTTTTTTAAGCAAAAAGAAATATTTATAAGATTTCCCTGTTAGTTCGTATTTTAATGATGGCAACTGCTGAGAATCATAATCTTAATCAAAACTTACTTAGTTACCATATTAAGCAATATGTATGAATTTAATATATATTCCTGACACAAAATTATACTTTTGCATGTATGAAATAGGCAGAAGTTAACATTTATAAGAATATTAATTCAGACATTTTAATGGACTCATAGTTTAACAAAGCAAGTATACAAGCTTATTACAAATACCAGGTGTAGACTTATAAAGCAGAATAAGAAATATTCTTCTGTCACAAATGATAAAATATGTTATTGTTTTGACATGTAGCCATTTGTGAAAGGTTTTTTTTTTTATTATTATATCAGTTTGTTATATTAAATTGTGTTGATTTAACCTAGCAAATACATCATGCCGAAAATACATTGATATTTATTTTCTCCTCCATTATTGTCATTAGGCAGTGTAATGGCCTAATGACCTTTCACTTATATGGTTTTCATAATGGGATTGCCATTTCAGCATAAGTTGTCTAGTGTATACCAAGGGGGAAATTTTTCCAGTGTGCTCCTGCATAATATATCTAGCATCTTTAAGTTCTGTTGTTAGCTTTAACTGGACAACCTTCAGAAAAGTATCAACATTGTCATGAAGTTCAATTCTGTTTTTTGGAGTATGATTTTAATTTACATTCTGATTAATTTATTACATAAAGGATGAATTTAAATTGCAACACTTTTTTTTGCAAAATTCCTTCACTTGCATAATGAGAAACATTGGCATTATGTTCACTATTACTACATACATTCTGATCTAGCCGTTTAAAGTAAAAGCAACATTTTAATATTAACATTTCAACCATTAAAATTCCATTCTACAGTTCTGAAAGAAAGCAGGAAAATTTACAATTCTTTTTCAAATACTATGTCAACAATTGATTTTGAGCACATAATACAAATTTTCCTCAACTTATAACATGAATAGTTAACATTAAATTTCAAGTTTCTTTGTGCGAATGTATTCGGTCCTTCTCTAATTTTACGTATAACGTTTTAAATATGTAGTTTGTGTGAAAGATATTCAGCTTTCAACAGAATCAATTCTGATTTATTGTAAAGACAGAATATTAAAAAAAGTTATTGGAAAACAAAGGTGAAAAGAATTATTCAAACAAAAAGTTATTAAATCAAGTTAAAGATATTAAATTAGTACACTTCAGCACTAATTGCTAACTCCCAACTGGCCTAACTTGCCCCTGATCATGTTATGACATTTTTTAGAGTTATCAGATATATTTTTGTCTGATAGGACATGAAATACATTGATAATATACTAGAATATTTCATATAAAGCAAGAATCGTATATAGTGAAACTTCTTAAGATGTCCATCCATGGTTACAAATGCTTTTGTACTTCTGAGGAGGTAGCCATTTCAGAGAAGAGAGATGATGGTAATTATAGATTTACAAATATATTAACCAGAAATTATATCAATTTATTAATATTGTTATATAAATAATTATGAAGCAATTGAAAAATGAAAGGAATTTATCTTATTAGTTAATTTTGGGCATAGTATAAATGAATAATATTTCAAAGTATGGAAGACAAGGTTTAGGTATAAAAGTAAAACAATCACAATCTTACGTTAACATTTTGTTTAGCAATGTCACTGCTTATTAATCTTACAATTAAATTTGCCTATTTAATTCTTAGGATAATTTCTTTTTTTCTACAGCAATTTAAACTTTATAAATAAATAAATAAATCATCGTACATTTTTGCCAATTTACTTTGTTGTTGGTTTCCAGCATAATTTTTAAACGTCTAACACTTTTACATTTTGCTTTGCAGACATTTTTATCCAAGGTCAATGAAAATCTTAGTAAGATTTATGACTTACAAAATTTAAATTTAAAAAAAAAAATATGCATATGTGCATTGAATTTTCTACTTGAGTAGAAATAAAGTCATGCAAGCAACAACTACAGTTAAGTAAGTTTTTTATCTTAAAGTATTAGGCAGAACTAGAAATTTACTAGGAATTGAATTTTTAGAAAACAACAATGGGACTTTCATACATCAGCAAAAGTATATCGAAGAAATTTTTTTTAAATTTTAAACGTTTCCAGATACTTCCCATAATAAAGGCACTATTCTTACAATATTAGATTGTCCATCTACAAGTGCAAAAATTGTTGAAATGCATAAATTGCTTTTTAGAAATCTATTGCAATGTTTAAGTTTTTGTAGTATCACATATGCAGTAAATATCTCATCACAATTCCAGGAGAAGTCTTGAATTAGGCACCGGGAAGCATCGTTGAAATTGCTATAGTACTAAATCATATAAGTTAAACTTATTAAGGATTAAACATCTAAATGTATATTGTTATTCAGATGCTGATTATGCAAATAATAAGGATGACAGTGTGCCAATGGGTGGATTCATATTATATTTAGATGAAGTACCAATAATTTAGAAAACTTTTAAACAAAAGTGTGTAAGTTTATCCACTATGGAGGCAGAGTGTCTCGCCTTATCAGAAGCAGTCAAAGAACTGATGTGGATGAAAAATGGCTTACAAAATGAAATTGCAGAGTTTAATTTGAAAGCATGTAAACTATTTTGTGATAACAAATCTCCCACAGACTTTTCTAGATCACCAATAGAAAACCATTGGACTAAGCATACTGACGTACAATATCACTTTATTAGAAAACTGGTGAATGATGGAGTATTTAAACTTGAATTCACCTCTGCCGAATTAAATAATGTGGACTTATTTATGAAAACTATGTTGATATGCAAATTGTATTTCTACTCATTGAGCTGAGGAGTGGCGCAGATGCATATTTGTTAGTGTTTTAAGCATGCGTTTGGAGCCTCAGGGTCGCTGGGAATTATTGGAGTTCCAACGAGGCAAAGGTTCTTTGAGATGCACTTCTGAAGTTGGAATTTTGCCGAGTTCTGTTGCCATTTCTCAGCTAACGTGATGTTTGAAAAATGAATAAATAGATTTGGTCAAGATTATGAGTCTGGAGTTCTACTACGATAATAGCATGTCACCTTACAGTCCACTTTTCATGAACAATGGAACACACGTTTTTTTGGTTAATCAATTATAGAGCTGCAGTAAAATTGATGTATTACTATATCTAAGTAAGTAAAGTCAGCATATTTATATGTCTTTCTTATTGATAATGGAATTTGCAATGCTTGAAATGAAAAAGCATCTACTAAAGCTAAGTTACCTAAAGGAGAAAATTACACGAATATGACTCTGCTGATTATGCTCAGTTAGAACTTTTTAAATCAAGATTAAACAATGTAGTGACTGAAGTTTCAGATATTTTTAGCAACATTTCTGCAGTTTGTGTAGAGAAGGTACTGACGTGTTTATAAAAGAACAAGACATTCAAGATACTTTTGACAAGTTATTTTTAACATTAACCAGAGTTAATGTTAAGAATATTAAAGGTATCAGTGTGGAAGCTAAATCTTGTGAAATAGCAAGTATTCACTTACCTAAGTTAAGCTAAATCGCATGGAGTTTACTGTGTCAAAGATTTTCACGTAAGAGAAAATTACTTCCGTCATTATTAAAGAAAATCTTCTATTTATCAAATTTACAAACTGAAAATGCCAGTCAGTTATTAGCGTTAGTAGACACTGTGAGAGAATGTGTATGTTCATTTGAGAATTTTGAGTTTCAAAGCAGAACAACTCACAGATACTATTTTAATGATAATAGTACAATCTAAATTAGATTCTTCTATGAGAGGATGCTGGAAAAGAACATTAAAGCGTGAAGAAATATCAACTCTTAATGACTTGTTAGAATTCTTAAAATCTCATGCCAGACTCTGCAAGCAGGTAAGCAACAATGAATTAAAAAAAAACAATGTGAAAGACAAATTAACTTAATTGGCTTCAAAGATTTGCACGCAATGTACGTATTGTAAAGCCAGCCATTTAGTATTAAAATGTAATAAGTTTTTAAATCTGAATGTTCAGGAGCATGTTTATTTTGTCAAGAAAAACCATGTGTGTTTGAAATGTTTAGTTTCAAATCATAAAACTTTTGAGTGTAGAAGTATTCATAAATGTAAGAAGCTTTAAAAATCATCAAACATTACTGCATTTTGAAAGAGTTCAAAATGAGCCAAAACTACATAAAGGAGTTATGAATAGTTCAAACGCATTATCGGTGATGGCAAGCTATTTTTCCCCCTGGGGCAGAATCTCGTACTCAATCGGCTAAGTCAGGGGAGAATTTCATGAGTTCTAGTCCAGTACTTGTGTATCAGACTTTAATTTTCAGCGTAAGTTTTCTTATGCACGGCTCTGATTAAAATGTTAAGATTCATCTACCAACTGTGTAGAGCACTCCTTGATCCTGGCAGTCAAGCGACTGATTAGAGAAGAATGCATACAGAGACTAGGGTTACGGAGGAGAAATGAAAGTTTTTATTTCATGTTTAGGGCCGTTGGATATGAAAACTAATGGAATTGCGCAAATAAATTTCATCTCGCGTTTTCCAGTAAAGTGTCATTTACAACACCAGGGACTGTCATTTATAACACCAGTTATTGGAACGTGGCTACATTTTACATTAGATAAGAATCAAATTGAGGATTATAATGATTTAATGTTGGCGGATGCAACATTCTTTAAGAGTGGGCCTGTTGATATGCTCTTAGGCATAGATGTCTCTTTATCTCTTTTGAAGCAGGAAACGATTAAATGTGAAGAAGGTAAACCAATAGCCTCTTGTTCTGAACTAGGAGTGATTATTTCAGGTAATGTGAATAATTCAAGAGATATTGAACCCACTATCTGTGTGAATAATAAACAAGTGGAACCTGAGCAATTCCTGTCTAATCACGAGTTTTATTTGATATGTTTTCAATTTTGAAGGGTTTAGTGTATTTTCAAAGTTTTCATTGTGGTTAAAGCTATGTCAAGTGTTAACATGGTGTTTGAGATTCAGAAACAGTTGTAGTAAGCTACCTGCAGAGCGTATAAAGGGTTACTTATCTACTGAAACACTTTGTGAAGTTACTTTTATGATTGTTAGGATTGTACAAAGAGCCGAATTTTCAGAAAAATTATTCTGTTTAGAATCAGGTAAACCCTTGAAGACATCAAGCAAGCTATTGCCTTTAAATCCATTCTTAGATTCCGCAGGAATAATGCATGTAGGTGGAAGGCTCAGAAACCCTACAGTTTCAAATAATCAGAAACATTCCATAATTTTACCTAAGAATCATAATATTACGCATTTGATTATTAAGCATTATCATGAAATGTATCTTCACACAGGTACCCAACTACTTGTTTCTGTCATACGACATAGATTTTGGATTCTGAATGCTAGAAATATTATTAGAAAGTGTGTAAACCAATGTGCTATCTGCCGTGGATTTACAGTGCAAAATGCAACTCAGCTAATGGGAAATTCATCCGTTGCAACAGTTACTCAAAGTAAAGCTTTTTCTCATGTAGGAATCGATTTTGCTGGAACATTTAATGTCAAATATTGTTCTGGTTAGGAGTCAAAATCTTCAAGTGTAACGTATGTCTATTTATTTGTTTTACTTCCAGAACAATATATTTAGAATTAGTTGGAGATCTTTCAACAAAATCATTCTTTGCGACACTTAAGAGGTTTATAGCATGTACACTGCGCAAAAAAAAGGGGGGGACAGTTCTATATCTCCCGTTCTACTGGGTAGATTGTCAAAATTCAAATCGTGTTTTTCATGTATCAAAAGTGCGACTTAGGATACGTATTAGATTTATGTGTAGCATTGTTCTAATATAGGTATTTTGACACAAAATCGGACTTTTTCTCAGATAACATAACAATGTATTAGATTTATATATTGCATTTCTCTAATATAGGTATTTTGACACAAAATTGGACTTTTTCTGAAATAACATACCAATGTTTTTCCATATTTCGATTCTATGGCTCAAATTATGCCTAAATATTAAATGTAAAATTTGGTGCGAAATTTACGGAGAAATTAAAAAATTTAACTTGTTGCCTTTTTTCAGTTTGAACTCAGAATAATTCCCTTGGTGAAATTCTTAATATATGGCAACCTATTTTCCTGTCCCTTCTATTGTGGACGAGTGGAAAAAAAAGTCACATCGTTCTTATTTTCAAATAATTTTAACAAAGTGCGTAAACCACATTTCTGCCATTATCGCTTTCAATAAATATGCCAAATTTCAAAATGCGCCGATATATAAATTCACGTATATCTTCAAAAATTTTGAATAAAAAGCACTAATTTTTTGAAGGTATAATTAAAAATACATCTACTTTAAGATGATGGTAAAAATTTTATAGGTTATAATTCAAAACGTTTTTCGAAAAATTTATAAATCATTTAAAAATACAAATTTTATAAATAAATCATAAAAAATGGGTAAATTTTACTTGGAGTGAACCTAAATTTTGAACTGTATAGAAAGGAATCAAATAAGTATCATAAAAAAAAGAGATATTAATAAATACATACCAAACTGAATTAACATTGAAAAGCTAAAATTTTGAGAGCCAATTTTTTAAAAACTACTTGTGCGATTTTTACAAAACTTGGCAGTTTGGTATAATTTGAGTCATAGCATCCAAATATGGAAAAAAATTGTTATGTCTTTTCAGAAAAAGTCCTATTTTGTGTCAAAATACCTATATTAGAACAATGCTATATATAAATCTAATATATATCTTAATCCACACTTTCGAGACATGGCAAATGCAATTTCAATTTCATCAATCGGCCAGTAGAACAGGAAATATAAAACTGTCCCCCCCTTTTTTTTTTGCACAGTGTGCAGGCAAACTTTGTGAAATTCATAGTGATTGTGCAACAAACTTTATAGGAGCTACTAAAAAATTTAAAAAAGATTTTTCGATTGTTCAACCTGATGAACAGATTCAGGGTTATATTTCTTCAGAGAATATTAAGTGGTTATTTAATCCACCCTCTGCATCTCATTTTGGAGGACTTTGGGAAGCGGGAATCAATTCCTCAAAACATCACTTAAAAAGATGTTTAGGAGCACTTATTTTAACAAACGAGGAATTCTGGACATTAATAACCCAAAATAGCTCCTTAGTTTGGTACCAGCTTCAAGTGATTGCAATGACCTGGAGGTGATAACACCAGGACACTAACTAAATTCAAGAACCTAACTAAATTCAAGAACTCAGTGACTACTGAGTTGCAGTGATCATTGGAGGACCTTACAAAGGCATTTCAACAATTCTGGAAGAGATGGAGTAGTGAGTATTTATTTACATTGCAGCAGAGACCAAAGTGATGCAAATTGCAGGAAGATCTGAAAGTTGGTGATATGGTTCGCATTAAGAAGGAGAATCTATCATTGCTACGCTGGAAATTAGGTAGAATTGTTGTATTCAGGTCTGGATGACAGAGTTCGAGTGGTGAGTTTACGCAAGTCCAATAGTGAAATAAAGAGACCTAAAGCGAAGCTATAATCCTTTGCCATTTAACTCATAATATTAGAGACTTTAATTTTTAATTTTTCAGGTCTATTCAGTTTTGATAATTTACAGTTTATTGTTTGAACTCCCTTGGGACTTCAAGGCTAAGAGTATGTTTGTTGTTATGCAAATTGCATTTCTAGTTGTTGAGCTGAGGAGGGGTGGAGATGCAAATTTGTTACAGTTTTAAGTGTGCATTTGGAGCCTCAGGATTGCTGGAAATTATTGGAATTCCAATGAGGCAGAGGTTCTTGGAGATGTGCTTCTAAAGCTAGAGTTTTTCTGAGGTCTGTTGCTGTTCCTCAGCGAATATGATATTTTAAAAACCAATAAAGAAATTCGGTCAAGATTATGAGTCTGAAGTTACTAAAGTTCTACTAAGGTAATTGCAAGTCACCTTACAGCCCACTTTTCATGAATAATGGAACACACAAGCTGTAAAAAAGTTTTGTTTAACTGTTTACAGTATTTAAGAACAATAAGTACTGTATCCATATTATAGAACTGAAGTATGATTTTTTTTTTTTAAAGAGGAAATTTTTTAAAAATGAGGAAAAGAGTGCCATTGTTGACTTAATGTTTTGTTTTTGCTTTTTCCTCATGCAAATATTAGATAAGAAGTCAATTGGCGATAAACTAATGTGGTTGCTGCCGACTGGCTGATGACATAGTATCGGTGGATTGGAAGATGTGTATTTACATGCCGGAATCGGTGAACGCGAGGGCATTCGCTGGTTTTTCTTTTCTCATCGGTTTTAATGTAAAGACTGCTTTTGCAGCCAAGTTGTTTTAATTTACGAAATAAATATTAGTTTTATTTTAGATTAGTCCTGGTTTTTATTTAAGCAACGCAAAATATGCTTTTGCTCCAACACCAACAATAATAGTGTCCGTGAAACGCATTCATAGGCATGCATGTTTTATTCTTGAAATGTATCGGCATTCACCTAGTGCTGATGTGTACCCAACCTTATAGTAAAAAGATAAGCCCACCGTTAACAAGAATCCACCAATAATTCATAGAAAACAACTTGTGTCATTCCCAGCAGTTGATTACTAATCTGCACAAAACAACTTTAGTCGCTTCCTGAGCTGGACTACCGATATGCACAAAACGACTTTAGTCACTTCCTGTACTCAAGTACCAACCTGCACAAAACAACTTTATTCGATTCCTGCACTTACCAATCTGCTCAAAACGACTTTAATTGCTTTCTATACAAGATGTGTTAAATTATTTGTAAAATAGCTAAATTAGCTTTTTCGCTTTTGCTAAGTACTTCAGAATTTGTTTCATTGCATTTATTTATTACCTTATTTATTTTTCAGATTCAAAATATTCGTAAATTACCAAAATGGAAAGTAATGTCATCGTAAAATATGACATGAGAAAATACAAATATTTTATTTTAATAATACTTAATTACAATTTCAAAATCGTATTATTTTAATGTTATTTATCAAATTTATTACGTTATCCAAAATAGTAGTTGTAAAAAAAAGGACAGAAATGTCAGATGAGTAAAATTAAGGGCCTTTCAGATTTGGGCTGAAATTAAAGACTTTTAAAGCCCAAAAATCATTTAAAAAAAAACACCTACTTAAAAATACTTTTACAGACAGTAAAAACCTTGCATATGTTATGCATATGAAGATACATTACACCATACATTACAAATATAAACATTCACTACATGTTGCACATATATTAAAGGAAATGTAAAAAATTAGTAAAAACAATTTATGAATAATACATCATTTAAAGAATTTTGTATCATAATCATTAAATCAAACTTAAAGGATAAACTATGCCTTTCTGAGAAAAGATAAAAGTAATAATCCAGGAAATGAGAAACTACTGTTACTACATAAAAATACTTTTGCTGCTATAGTAAAAATTGGAAATACAAGTCATTGATTAGTTTATCCAAGTAATATTTTAGTCTGTTATAGAATTTAGACATTTTGGTAACCATATTAAAAAACAAACAAAATATTCATGTTTGTTTATGTTCTCAAGCAGTCATCTTGGTCTCCATAAGAGAATTCACTTACATAATTATTGTAACTTGTTTGGGATAGGGCATCCATATTTTCAAATATCACAAATCTTGAAAAAGATTCAAAATTTAAATCTACACTTTTCCATCGTTCGAATCTTTTGAATCTAAATCTAAAAAAACTGTTAATGCTTTAAAAACTGGGAAAATTAATTTTATTGACATCCAATAGACATATTTATTAAAACAAGAAAGAAATGTGAATATTGCTATTTCAATAGATCTAGTCCTTTCATGGCAAACCTGAATGCCACTTAGCTAATTTTCTGGACATAATTTAGCATTTATCTATGTTAACTCTTGAAATAATCATCTTCCCTGATTCAAGAAGATTCTCGGAAATATAAAAAAATATGAATTGTTACTTCAACAATGTTTATCAAATTATACTAAGGAAATAAACCTCAAAATTCAAGAGTTTTAATTTAAACACATACTTTAAATTTTATTTAAATAATTAATTATTAAGTTTTTTCTTTCTTATTATCATCATTCAGATATAAAGGATTTGAGCTATTCCAGATTAAAAACTCTTTTCAGATTTGGATTCAGATTGAGAAAATTTAGGATTTGTTCCACCTCCATTTAACGCATTCAGTATTAAAATTTTAAAACTAAATGTGTTTGGCCTTCTTCTATGTCAAACATCTACTAAAAATACAATTCTTCTTTTATTCAGTTACCTATCTTTTATAAATATGCACATTACGAATTATTAAATAACTATAAATCATAAATAGATGCATTAGATTAAATAATGTTTTTTCTAAATAAATTTAGTTATTATTCCTTTACTTATATTTCATTTCTAACCTATGCTTCTAAGCAGTGCAAGATAACTCATGCAGTGAATAGGAATTGAAGAATTTCCATTATTTTCCGTCATCACTTAATCTTCAAATAAAAAGTACATATGCCTGATCTTGATTTAAATGCACACAAACCATTAATCATCATCATACTGGATGCTTCAATGGCATACTCTAAAATGATGTCACAAAAAAAGAGATTAAATCAAATTGCATAAATTATTTTACATGACTAAAAGAACATCTCATTTCCTATTTAAAATTTGTCAATTATTTTAGAGTTGGAGCAAATTATTTGTGAATATTTTATTCTCCATCCTTTGCAATTCCAAATATTACAACTTAAAAATAAGCATGAAATTCTAAGTTACCAGTCAAATTTCACAAGATTTCTTATCTTTTGGAGTTAGCACACTGTTTAAAAGAGAATTTTCCAATGTAGAAATGAATACCAATATTATGAATTGTTCCCAGAGAAAAATATTAAAATACTGAATTAATTATGAAACCAGATTTTATTCACAGAAAAATAGTGATATATTATTCTAAAAGAATCCAAAAATATTATATAGTGAAAAACTATATAAAAATGAAATTTACATACCTTGCGCAGTTTTTCAATAGCATCTTTTGGCACCTTTTTACCAATAAGTTGTTTAGGAATTAATTTGAATTTCATTCCATTAAAATAGCTTATATTAAGTGATGATAACCACGCCAAAATGTTAGGTGGAGGTTTTATTCTAGCAGCTCTTGATAATACAGAAGTTTTATCAAAGTTGTCTTTCAATAATATTTTCAGTCTACGAAATAACAAGATAAGTTTCACATATGTCACAGGATTATCTGTATGCTCCTGCAGTTCTTTAAGTAATGTATGCCTAAAAAAGTAGACATTTAAATGAATTTTAAAAGACAGTCTTAAAATTATATGAAAGAGGCACACATACATTTCAATTTTAACAAACAACCTACAATTAACCAAGGCAATTTATGTTCAACTTGCTTTTATCTTGGCCACCATATTGGGATTTCTTGGTCATCATATTGGAAAGATGGAATGATTGCTATATAAAGCAAACATTATTGTTGTATCAGGAAATATTATCTTTGAAAATCATCCCTACATTTCAAATGTACTTAATAGTTCCCTGATAATCAGTATGCTTTATATTTAACTGCGTTTCACTATAATTGTCATATTGAGACTTCACATGACTGCTGTATGTGACAGAAAACAGCAATTTTCAGATTTACTTGATTTTGTGTAATGCATTATAAGTCAAAAATGCCTTTCAGCACAAATATTTTAATACTTCAAAAATAACAATTTTAATCTTACCTTCAATATTTAATTACTTACTTATCGCATACAATTTCATATCATAAGCAATAATAAAAAAGCATCTAATCTTTATCATAGTTAAATAAATGTAATTATTATGTTGAACTTCTATATACATAAAATAGTGCTTACTTTTATGCTACAACAAGACATTTTTTATTCCATATCTTCAGTCTTTTTTATGTCTAATGCGATCAATGCAGTGTAACATTTTGAGAATTGGTATTTTAGATACTTATTCAGAAAAGGAAGTGAACCATTTGATTAGCATTATTTCAATATTGCAATTCAGTGACTCATTGGAATGGGCAGTAAATTCCTTTTCCAGAACAAAATATTGTCATAAACAAATCCTAATGAAATTCAGAGAGCGGATAAATTACGTACAATTCATAGCCTCCAAACGAGCGAGATTTGGAATTAAATTTTATAAATAATGTGAATCAAATTCTGGGATTTGTTATTGAATTAAAATTTACACAGCACAAGTCAAGATTCAAGGAAGTGATGAACCTACATCAGAAAGTGTAGCCATGCAAATAGCCAAATCCATTTTAAGGAGAGCATATACCTTGTCCTCAGAAAATTGGTATTCGTCTCCTAATTTATTCAAAATTTTGCAAGAAAAAAATACAAATGTTGTTGGAATGGTGAGAAAACAATCGGAAAAATATGCCAAAGAAGCTGTCTTCATATAAGCTTAAAAAAAGGAGATGTAAGAACACTATTTTGTAGGGGTATTCTGTCCTTACACTGGCATGACAACGGTGTGCACATAATAAGCACGTAACACTCGAAAGCAAAAATAGTTAATATGGGGAAAATAAGAAGAAAGAAGGCAGGTGAAGAAGAAACTGTGTTGAAACCAACCTGTATTGTGGAGTACAATCGTGGAATGGAAGGTGTCGATAGGCCAGACCAATGTCTTGCATGTCTCTCTCTCATGTGAAAGTGTGTAAAGGATACAAAAAAAAAAAATTATATGTTTGATATAGTTATTTATAATGCTTATGTCTTATATTCCAAGTTGCCTACTTCACAAAAGCAATCGATTGTAAATTTTTGATTGAATACTGCAGAATATATACTCCGTAATTTCTACTTTCTGAACTATCCAACGCATGGAAGAATGTTGCAAAGTCAATACCCAACTCGGTTACAAGCAAAACATCGGGAACATTTTCCCGAACATCTGCGACAAATAAAAGCAACATCCTATAAAGAGATGCCATGCGCGCATAAAACATAATGTAAGAAGTGAAACAACCTGGCAGTGTAAAATATGTCTAGTTCTCCTACTTGTCTCAAAATGTTTGGAGATGTATCATACTTTGCAGAACTATTAAATTGTTATTTTATAGTATTACTTAATTACTGTACATTAACTTATATATCAACCTTATTTAATGTTACATAGCAATGTAAATTTGAAAATAAAACATTTTGTTTCTAAACTTGCAAATGAGTGTCCACAGTTGAGACAAATTAAATGATATTCTTCGGACACGCCGACGTGTATTTAATTTGTAAGTCAAGGGGTTAACAAAAAGACTCATTACTTAGGATGATTCATATGCATAACATGATGATGAAGTTAATTTTGGTAAAACGCATTGCACAAAAAGATACCTCCTGTTAAGCTGATAGCTTTCATTCCATACATGAATCTTCTCCAAAAGTAAAGAGCCCATCAAAAATATAACTAAAATTCAGTTTTAAACTAAATATCATATCAGATAAGCATTCATCTTTTCAATCATTGTCAAATCATTTCCTTATCCCTGAAGCATGCATGGTAAAATTCTGTTTGTTTAGTCTGTTAAATAATATCTATATTAGTGGTTAATAACATTTTTGCATCAATAGAAAGTTACGTCTTTAACATTTAAAAAAAATTCATCATAATAAATATAATGTTTAAATTGTTCCTAAATCAGCTAAACGAATATCATGTAATCCTAATTTATTTCATAAAGTCATAAAAGTGCTTTATATAGGTAGGCAGTCATCAAATGACTTAAAATTTTAAAGTATTACATACATTTATCAAATATAAACATATATGATATAAATTTCTCTTACTTACAAGATATTGCTATATAGAATATTTAGAAGAATGAAGAATGTATGAATGTAGAATATTTAGAAGCTGTAGGAAAATTTCTAACACAGAACACCTTAATCTGCTACAGAAAAACACAGCCCAATTTTCAGAACAACGAGAAAACTGGTACTTTCGAAGGGATGACCCCTCCACTGTGGGGGGAGGATGAATGTTAGAAGTGATTTGGGTGGGAGGGAGCGTATCATCAGAGAGATATGGAATTATTATCCATTGATAGAGAAAGGAATTTTGGTGCTAAAGAACATGAACAAGAAAGAATCAGGTTACGAAGATGAAATGATTCTTTTTCCATTCCTGTTACATTACTTGCATGCAGCCAAATGGAATAAACATGATATACTTCAAAGTTTATAGTTTAACCAGATTTAAACTTGCCTCGTACAAAACTTTGTGTACATGAGAAAATATACATTTTTCCTCAAAAAAAAAAAAAAAATAGTGTAGGCCATGTCCTTCCCCACAATGCATTTTTTAAAGGTTTTCTGAAATTACAGAATATTTCCTTGTTGCTGCACCCAATTATTCTGTTTCATTTAATATTTAGCCAAAGGCATGGGGATACAAATAAGATACCTCAAGAAATCAAAATGTGATCCGAAAATGCATGGCATGTTTTTAAAGGAAAAGCACATATTTTTTTCAATTAGCTTGAAGATGCACTTTATCAACATATGATGGTTGTTAAAGTCTGTATGCCACGGAGCAGGCTTCCATCCTAGACATCCATGTGGAATGATGCTTGCCCGGCAGAAAAATCTCAGGGTAGAACTAACAGATATAGCTTTATTTGCTGTCACTGATGAGTTTCATAATTAGGGTAGGTTGTTGTTGCCCAGTCACCTTGCACAGGAATGCTACAATTATTCGTGGGGGGAATTGCTTTTGACAATAATATGCCTTCGTGTTTGAATCACTAAATGAGTTCATAGTTATAGTAAAACTGGAGAGCCCAAAGTTCTAGGAAAATACCATCATGCCTTTGTGAATATTTCTGTGGAAATATGCCTAGAAATAATGCACAGTGATCAAATGTTACTAAACCATTATGCTATTATGCATACCTATCACATAACGTGGTTACTGCACATGGATTACATACATTATCAATGGCCTTTCCATGGGGATACATGCCACAGTTATTAACAAATTATTATGGGTAACCTTCAGTAATATTTTACGTTTTAATAAATAACAGAAGACTTAAACTAAGGTATAAACTTAAACTAAACATCTAAATACAGACATGTTTGAACATAATTGCATAGTATAAGAACAATATATAGTATAACAATATACACATTCGGTATACCTAATATAAAAACAGTACATAAGTACTGATGTTTAAGCAGTACCGATACTATTAAATACGGTATAATGAAAAATTTTACAAAATTACAATAATAATTTTAGAAGAGTAAGTTACAGCAATTGTAGGATGAAAACCAAACGAACGTTCAGAATATATTCTCATGCAAGTGTATATTAACAGTAGTGTGTACTGCAGTACTGAAATATATTGATTAATTTATTGAGTGCACCTTTATGCCTCATTTAATAGACAGATGGTGTCTCTTTTTTTATTATTTATTTATTTACAGAAAGAGAAATCCTCGTACACCACAAAGTACCACACGAGGCTTACAAATCGTAAGTAAAAAAAAAGCAAAATCCTAAGTAATAGCATCAACTTTCAGTAATACAATGAAATCAAATACAAAGAGAAAAAAAAACACAAACAAAAAAAGATATAAATAGATAAACAAATCATTTGCAATGCTTAAAATAAAAGTCAACAAAGTCATCAAAAGCTCGGTAGGCCGAAGGTGAAGATACAAAATCATAACAATTCAGAGGCCAATGAATTCCAATTAATTTTAATCTGCATTTCAATAGATTTCTTGCCTTATTAAGCAATTGACAATCAAAAAGCAGGTGGAAAACCCTTTGGCTGAACGCCAAGATTGCAATTACACAAACTGGAAGATGTCAGCTTAAACCGTTCGAGATAAACGTTGAACTTACCATGTCCAGACAAAAATTGCATAACCTTTTGAGCAATAAGTCCTTACTTTTCAGTCTTTCAAAAACAGTTGGGAAGAAATTTTTCGTAACAGCTCCCTTGTCAGAAGATATATAATCACAATTCTAGCTTTGAATGGCATTTTAAAGTACAATTTTGGAATATTTACATTAACATTAATATCATTTTTAGTTGCATTCTTAGCAAGCCAATCAGCTCTCTCATTTCCATAATTACCCAACTGACCAGAGACAAATCTAAAAAACACTGAAATAACGTTTTTCTGCAGATCTCCGAGAGATTGCTGTATATTAACAATATCATTACAGGATGAGGTATTTTTAAGGCACTCGAGGGAAGAGAGTGAATCCATGCAAATTAAGTAGCTGGAAACATATCCATCCTGGCTAAGTATCCACTTAATTGCAAAATTAATGTAGAGAAGCTCAGAAATAAAAATAGTACATTCATTTCTAATGCAAAATTGGTGGTACTCAATTTCAACACCATCCTTAAAAATAACATAAGCAAAACCAACTTTATCATCAATCCTACTACCATCCGTATAGCACACAACTGAGAATGAATTTCCATCAATGTTCGCAGTATCTAGAATCTGTATTGGTTGTCTTACAGAAGGATGAGGCAGAAAAGAAAATGGCATTAAATGATCAAAATGAAAACTGGAGAAATTTGCAAGATTATTCTTGTAATCTACGCAGATCAGAATAGACAAATCCAACGGTGGAAATCTGGCAAGAGAGAAAACAGCATTGTAACTAATAATTTGGTAACCCCTTATAACTTGCAGTAAGATTCGTCTTTGAACTTGAAGTAGAAGATTAGAAGTGGTGTCTCTTTGTAAACTCGCAGGAGAATGTGTAGTGGTCAGGACTGCCTTGCTGCCCACACTCGCATGTATTGCTTTCAGCAATTTCAAAATGGTGCAGATACGTCGAGAATGGGCCGTGGCCAGTGAGGAAGGCAGTTAGCGTTGGTGAAAATGAAGATACATCTGTAGAAACAATTGGTAGGAAATGGTGTACCATACTTTCAGCGAGAGTTCATCTTCCGGTGGTTAATTCATTCCATCTGGTTTACCATTTGGAAATTAGCTGTGCATATATAGTCTTCCTGAGGTACGAATTTGGAAACAATTCTGGACATTCTGGTAGGTAAATACTCATTGCTGCTTCCTTAGCAAGTTTGTTACCGATGATGCCAATGTGCACTGGAATCCAGCACAATTGGGGCCTTAGGTGAAATTTGAAGCAGTTGTTTTTGTATTGCAAAAACAAGTGGGTTCTTGCATCTGGTACAGCCAATGGTTTCCAGACTTGAGTTCGAGTCACTCAAAATTTGTACAGGTGCATTAAAGCGGCTAGAGAGGTCAATCGCCTTTTTTAAGGTAGTTAATTCCACTTGAAAGACAGAATAGTTTTGATGCAGCCTCCCTTGCCATTTGTGTATGGGGACGCCATCTTTCATAACACACAGGCCACTGCCAGTTCCGATTTCCATCTTGGAGCCGTCAGTATATATCGTAATTCCATAATTTGTTGTTGTTGAAAATCTTGTGCTAATATTGTCCCTAAGATTATTACTTGAAGAGTGGCAGAGATAATTGTGTGTTTTCCCTTAATAATTAGTGTGCAAATATGTTCTGTTCCATAGAGTTCTACCTTGCCCAAGGCACAATACACAGGTAAGTGTACACTCCTGCTCTGCGATCAAGTCAAAAGGCGGAATACCAGTGAGCACTTGCACAGCTGTGGTGGGTATGGTACGGTATCCCTTGCTAATTAGCGGCGGATGAGGTAGCTGAATTGATACGAGTACTCTACGTTCATGCTGAGTGAGCAAAGAAGCCCAAATACTTCAGCCATAGAGAGCAATCTGCACTGTTACTGTGTTGTATCATACTTTAAGCAATTTCAGGGAAAATCCCCATTTTGTTGAAGTTGTTCTCTTCATGTTGTTATTCAGGGCTCCTATTTTGTTTTTGATATACAGTGAAATACGCTTAACGTGAAAATGTTTAAGATGAAATATCGTTTAACACGAAATAATACAAACGGTCCCAACAGACTACTATGTATTTTCATGCATTTTTTTTTCTTTTAACACGAGACAAAAGATTTTCCTTCTGGTAATGAACAAAATATGGGAAACACCAGCCATGCAGGAGATATTCAAGAAGGGTATGAATTGAAAGAGAGGTGGTTTCACATGTTTTGTAGAAAAGAGGTTGACTTCGCTTTGAAATACCCTCAGAATAGCCTGTGACATGAACCAATTTTGTTTATTTAAGCTACTTTCACCCTCCACCCCTACAAACATCTCATCTCTCATCAGTTGGCTTTAGAAGTCGGTGACAAGTACATCGCAGTGTATGTAAAAATCAGTGAGTTTGGTTTGTCCCCCAAAAAAAATGGAGGAGGAGGATATCAAAACTGAGCCGATTATTTAATGAAATGTTTGACAAAAGTTTTTATATTATTGAACTGCCCTACCGTATCATCGGAAGAATTCGTTGCAATAGATGATGCTAATATGTGTACAACCCCAATTATGGCAGACAAAAGACTCTGGAGTTTGTTCAAAGCTCAAAAAATATCATTGATGCAGATTCCGACGATGAAAATTAAATGAATAATGCAGCTCTTGTCACATCATCCCAAACAAGGAACATCTTGAAAAGTATGCACACTTATTTAGATGCACATTCCAATGGTGAAATGAATACCAAAATGGACGACATCGAACAATTTGTTGACAATTTTATGCTAAAAAAGACAATGCAAATAAAAATATCAGATTATTTTCCAAAAACTCAATAAATGTTTTGTTTTTAAAAAAACTTGAAAATTTTGTATTAAATTAAGTTCTTGTGGGTGTTTTTGTTTCACTGATTTTTATTAAATACACATATGTTTACACATCTATGTAAATAAAATACTCTAATATACTTAATTTCATTGCATATATGTTTTTTTGGAGGGGGGCAATACCCTTTAACACGAAAAAATATTTCAGGCCCCTCAGTTTTGTGTTAAACGATTTTCACAGTATTTTAGATGGGGTATCCAGGAAAGCAGTGAATCACTTATAAGGCCTAAATACCTCATATGGTCGACTATTTTGACTGAGGTCCCCTGTAATTTAGTTACAGATTTCCTTTTGAGAGGTCTTCCTGCACCAATTAACATAGCCTGCGCTTTGGAAGCTAAAATTTTGATTTTATGTTTCCTCATCAAATTATTGAATAAATCTATGAAATATTGGGCAGTTGACTCCAATTTCAACTTTCCCTTTACAACAGGGAGAAAATCGCCCACGTAGGCTATGACGTCGCAGCTTTGTGTGCCGTTAAGTTCTTTGAGTATCGCAATTGCAACTACAGTCCAAAAGACAGGTCCTAAACATGAACTTTGTGGACATCCTTTAGAAAGCTTCCTTGTAATGACTCCAGAGTCTAGGGTGACTTGAACTGTGCGATTCTGTAGGTTAACTCTGAATTATATCAATCAAAGTGCCCGCACAGCCCATGGTGACCAGGGTATCTATGACATCTGGCCACCACAGAGAGTCGAAGGCACCTTGAATATCGAAGCTAATGATTAGTGAGTGTAGATTGTTGGCTCTGTTGGATCGAACCACTGAGATTAGCCGAGTGATGGCATGATCAGTGGATTTCCCTCTAAGGAAGCCGGACTGTGCATGATTATATATTATTATACAACTTATTAGAACTTGATAGAAAGAACTGGAGTCCGCCCAATACTTTCCCAACGTTGGAAGCAAACAGATTGGCTTATAGGATGTAGGTAGCTGAGGATTCTTACCTTTCTTGTGAAACAGCACAACTTCTACCATTTTAGTACCGAGTGGGAAGTGTCTCACTTTCCAGCAGGCTTGGACAAAAGTTTTAACAAGGTCAGGCACTATTTTATTTATATCTGTATGATAGCATTGTCGATGCCATCGGGCCCTTGCTTTATGTAGTTCCCCAGTTCCGATTTATTCAGGAGGGGTTCTCCAGAAGAAGGGTGGGGAGCATAGTTATTAAAATAATTCCTCAATCTAGTTTGGCTAGTTGTAGCCTCCTCCATGGAGTCGTCCATAAATAGGGCTGAAATAACAAATTGTACTACATCAGATGAAGATTGTGCTGTTGGGAGGATGCCAGCTGGAAGTACAGTTGGTCGGAAGACCTTATCTGATGCGATCTTGTATACTTTACCATGCCCACTGATGATATTTGTGCAGTAGTTCTTCCACAACTGTTGTTTTGCCACAGCAATATGCTTTTTGTACTCCGCCTGTGCTTTAAATCAGAGTAATCAGTGGAATAAACCAGAGTCTGTGGTCGATTATGCCTGTCTGCGAAGGCAACATACTTTGCATCTTTCTTTTGAGAGATCGACTGTCCACCAAGGTGCACTTGTGCATGCTTTGTAGGTCTTATATTGAAAGCTCTGGTGGCAGGCTTGAATGCACGTATTTATTAGGTGATCATAAGAATTGCATACTTGTCAACCTCCGATGCTAAAAAATCGGGAGATTTATTTTCAACAACCAAAAGATTTTTAAATGATAAAAATATAATTTTTAATAATGAATTAACTTCAAATCGCCACTAATTAATATCTGAAAGTTCAATTACTAATTCTTAAATGCAAACAGTACATTCTGCATTAAGAACTTTTTGGTCTTTTGTTTCCGTAGAAAAAATTAACTTTTCATTTTCATCAACACCACTCATGTTGTCCTTGTTTTTGTGTATGAATATGTTTGAGAACACTGGCCCTCCACCATGCGAAATCGAAAAATCGCAATGGTCAATGATACACGTCGCAAATTCATTATATTTCCTTGAGGAAATATTAGAAGGAGAGTCATCTGTGTATGATTTTTGAAAAGCACCTGAGTATTTTATCTTTTTTGCAGACATAACTAATACGAAATACTGTAATTTCTTAAACTATTTCTCGAAAGCACGAATGTTCACACAGATTAGCGACAAGATGAACGAAATAACAATCTCGATCCTGCTTTGTGCTCATTGGCTAATATGTGCCAGATGACACTTGGTGCTCTCTGGAGAAATGGAACATGATGTTTTCGGACACGTGCTCTCACTCACAAAGCAGAAGCGCGCCGTAATTTCTCACTGGTGAAATTACTTTGGTTTCTATGCAGCCGAGAGAAAAAAAAGGTGCTTTTAGGTACTCCAAATCACCTTTTCGGGGATGCAAATAACGAAGTATTAAGCCACGCTGCATAAAATCGTGAGAAATTTTAAGAATAAGTAAATCGGGAGAAATATATTGTAAATCAGGTTGGCAGGAGAACGGTCAAAAATCAGGAGAGTTGGCAACTCAGGAATTGTCTAATCCGTTGTTGCCTGACAATTCTGGAGTTCATAAAGGAAAACTGGAATGTATGGTGAGAAATTGTGGTTAAGGGTAGCTAGGTCGCCATATGCTGTCTTGAAAGTCGTTAAAGTCTGAAGCACCAGCAAAAAGAAATTATTAAAATTTCAAAACACTCTGCTTGGCAAGATTTTTAGATTATTAGCATATTTTTATGTGTATACTGTGTGTTTTTGCCCATAAAATCTGCTTGGCAGATTTGCACCAGTGGAATGGAAAAGTACCTTTTTTTAAAAAATAAAAATAGCATAGGAAAAAGTTGCACCTGACATCACATTGCTGATTCTCTGGTACAGTGTTTAGCAGAGGCTGATTGCTAAACCAAACTTCAGAGTGCTGCTCAGACTCTCACCTAAGGCTGGATTGTTTGTTAATGTCCTTCCCTCTTTCTCACATATGTAATAACTGTCTACCCTGCGTGGTAACCTCTGGGGGATGCTCTTGATGATGAGATAGAAGAAAACCGAGAAGTTCAACCATTTGCAACAAATGTTTGAAAAGCAAAGTGCTCATTCATTTGGGGAGGGGGGGATTAACAGTGCTTTCGAGAAAAAAGGCAAGCATTTCAGAAATGCGCACTCTTGCTCCTGATTAAGGATAAAAAAAACTTTTAATTGGCATGACAAAAAAGTATAACAATGAAAGAAGAAAAAAAGATAGTGGGTAAAATACCAAGAAATAAAAATAAATATTTTCTGAAAACCAAGAAATAAGGAACTACATTTCATCCCATGCAGTCAATAAAGATTGCCAACAATTATTAAAATAGAAAAATTCTACATCACAACATGCCTGTACACCATCTTGTTATGTGCATTACATCTGCTACAGCGGGTGTTCACAAAGTATTTATATAACTAAAACCTGCTCCCAAACATGAAACAATCAATATAAAAAAAATCTGCCCATTATTTAAGGTGAAATTTTTTAACAGAAAAAAAAAAACTGCTACAAAATAATAAAAAAAAATTTTATGACCTTACACTAAAAGTATTAAATTATGGCAGCCACATCCAAAATTAACAGTACAGCAAATTTTTAATTTTTTTTATTTAGTATCTATTTTACTCATTTGTTCCACACATGGAAAAATATAATTAAATAAATAAATCACATTATCATAAAATTTTACACTTTTATATAAGAAATTTATTAAAAAAAACTTACTTTAAAACAGCAGCATATAAATCATGGTACTTTTTGCCTAAATTACTTATCATTAAGAGAGCACTGTATAAATAATCCTTATCAGCTGAAAGAGAAAACAAATTTCTATATAACAAAATGAATTTAAAAAATTTAATTGAACATCATACAGTTAGAAACAAAAAATGCTTTTATTAGTAAGTCTTAAAAAAAGTCTTGAGCACAGACTGCAAACTACAGCAAACTTGTAGCATTTTGAATCGCAAATAACCGTAGGAGAAATTAGAATCCATAAGTCATATATCTTTGAGGTTTGGGGAATCTAATTTCAACAAAGAATTTTAAAAAAACTTAATTCCAGATAGAGACAAGAAATATACATATAATATCAATAACAGTACTTATAATTCACTTATAAACTATGAACATAAAGGTTTAAGCAGCATAAAGTTATATAAATTCAGAATTAAAAAAATTTTCTAATCAGATAATCTTTTTCTATAAAATGATTCTTCATTTGCCTGCATGTTTACTTTCCAAGAACAGCTTCAAGAGTTTTTGTACTTAAATTTCGTATAAATACATTTGGCTACAGTAAAATCCAAAAACATTGCATTTAAAAACTGTTTTGAATGGTCTGTAACTGAAACTGAAAGACTGTATTCAATTAAAAATCAAATTAAATAGCATTCACATTTTATAACGTGCATTTCATTAGAAATTTGGTATATCTTTCAACTTTATAGTTCTGCCTTTGTAAGAATACATGCCATTTACAATCACCTTTTATGCTATGTGCAACTGAAAAGTCTTTGTTGCTACAGCAAAGTGCATAATTAGATGCTTTTAATGCATCAAAATTCTGTAAAATATGAGCGTTGGCATGATAAGTTTAGCCTTTTTTATTCGGAGGTGGCATAATTCATGAACATAAAAACTGCCCAGTTTTGATCACAACTCACAAAAACTACATGCAACATTTTTTCCTCATATATAAACAAGCAAGATCTCCTGGATATAAAAACCCTTCACTGCAGGATCCTTCCTTGACTGGACAGATAAGGGCTGGAATTTACTAAACTACAATTGGTTGCTCTTCAAAATCAGCAAGACCATCAACTTAACATGTGATACATGATGCAACAAGCATTTTGCCAATCATCAGAAAAATAAGTTAGTTCTATTTTACATACCATCTACCTTTCAGCAAAATCCTTAGTTTTTTCTGCAGCTTGTAGTTTTTAAGGAATTTCTGAGAAAACTACTTAGAATCCATTGTAACTGGAGTCTATGCTTAAGTTGTGATACTTGGAGGAAATGACAACAATAATAACTAAAAGAATCGCTAAATAAATAATATAAACAGACACAAGAAAATTTCAATACCAAACATTAAATATTTCAAGAATATCAAACATTAAATACTCTAGCAATTTTTTAAATGCCCTTAAATAACTATAAAATCACTGACAGATCTAATTAAATTTTATATATGCAATTAATTTTCAAGTACTTATTATTGCCATATTTTTCACACTCTTGCTTTCATGATATACACTCATGTCCAAAATTATGTTTACATGCATAAATTCACAGATTTCTCAGAGACTATGACTTATAATTTAATGAATTTTCGTGGAATCATACATAACATGATGACACATAAATGAAAAAGAAAAAATTGAAGATCACCTCATATGATATAAAATTGTAGCATGAAACAATAAAAATAGTAATAAAGTGTGACAAAGAGAGATAAGAAAAAAAAAGGAATGATTCAGAAAAAGAATTAAGTCTTACAAATTTAATATGGAATATGATCTCCCCTGACTTGTACACACATATCACAATGTATTTTAAGGCTGGAAATAACGTTGTTAACCACAGTTTGGGGAATTAATTTCCACTGTTCCAGCAATGCCGTCTTCAGAGCATTTACATCTCTAGGAGGAGGATGTATACGTGCAATTGCTCTTCCAAGGTAGTCAAATAAGTTCTCTATCGGGTTAAGGTCAGGAGAGTTTGGTGGCCAAGGTATTCGCTTAATGTCTTCACTTTCAAGGAATTCATCAACGAGGTTTGCTCGATGTGGACGGGCATTATCATCCATAAATAAAAGGTCAGGTCCATATGCACCCCTGAAAAGTCTTACATAAGGATCTAAGACCTCATCCCGATATATCTGGCCTGTCATAGATCCGCTGCTGAACACGTGTAGGGGCATACGTCCATC
>KK116427.1:187190-332300 GCA_000611955.2 Stegodyphus mimosarum
TCATCAGTAAAGAGAACATGGGACCATTGATGTTCAGTCCAGTTTTGATGTTCTTTACACCAATTAAAGCGATCCCTCTTTTTCTGTGAAGACAGTAAAACACATACCCTTGGCTTTCTGGCATAAAGGCCTTTTTCATTAAGCCTTCTGTATATTGTTTGCCGTGATGCAACAGTTCCAGTGGCGGCTGCAAGCTCTGAACTTAACTGGCGAGCAGTAGCCTTTCTGTTACGACGGGCAGTTAATGCCAGATCTTCAGAAGCAGTTGTCATTCGTTTCCGACCTTGTCCAGGCCTCCTTACAACACTTCCATCATTTTGAAACTGTTATCATAGCTTAGAGACTGTCTTGAAATATTCAGACATGTGGCTGTTTCCATGATTGACTGCCCTGCTTCTAAATGGCCGATAATTCGCTACTTTACAGATTCTTCCAAATGATATTTCGAAGCCATAACAAACCGCTTTGAGTCCCTACACACTGAAATCAAACGCTA
Organism: Stegodyphus mimosarum; assembly: GCA_000611955.2. Classification (NCBI taxonomy): domain Eukaryota; kingdom Metazoa; phylum Arthropoda; class Arachnida; order Araneae; family Eresidae; genus Stegodyphus; species Stegodyphus mimosarum. The sequence goes on from KK116427.1 coordinate 187,687, forward strand.
TGTTGCAGAAATTCACTCAAATATCAGTTTGCGCAAAGCGCTTGATTCACCCTTGGATGACGTAATGCCTAGATTTGCATATCACAAACCGTTTGATTGGATAATGCTAATTAGGCTTGGTTTTTACACATTCCCTGCAAATATGGATCACATTGATTTGATATTTCATTGAATATCATCATTTTTGGGTATGTAAAGATAATTTTGGACATGAGTGTATTTCTGGGGGATGGGAACAATAATCAAATATGCAAGACCAGATATATTAGATGGGACCATCTAAATGAAGTGACGATTATACAAAAAAAGATGACTGGATATGGCTGTGATTCTTGGAGGCACATAATTGTTCAGTTAATAAAATTCAAAGTTTTACCGAGTATGCATAAGAGGTAAACAGACTTTGACACACTAATGCAAAACACAATAGCTAAATTTGAAGAAAACTAGTGATGACTGAAACATAAAGATATGGAAATTAATTTCATCAATAACTGAGTCTTAAAAAAAAAATATTTCAAGTGCCATAGACAGTTCTGATAATATTTAATCTAACAAGATGTTGAAAATAATGTGTATGAATCCATGGCATCAGGCAATGACAATAATTCATACACCAAGAAAATAGGAATTAATAATGTGAAAAGCTGAGTCAGCTATTCCATTTTTAATGGTCTCTATACAATTTTTATAGATGCCAGCAGTCAAGTGTTAATCCTTTTTGAACTGAGAATGAAAGAATAGCTCACATGCTGTTTATACAAAAAAACTGCAAAGTGCTTGGAACATATAAGTTAAATTTTAAATATTAAAAATTAAATCAAGATAACCCTGTGAGAATAATTAACAATCTAGTCCTAACTTTGACATATAAAATCATAACTTCAATTAAACGTTATCAATTAACTTCAATAAACTTCCTTTATTAATAAAACACACAACAAAAAGTGTAGAAAATAAATAAGGAAATAAAGTACACATATTATCAATTTCCAAAGAATCTCAGTTTCAAGTAATAACTGTCACAATTATTTACTACACTGAATTAAATAATTCTTTCCTATATAAATTATAAGTTGTTTGTAAGATTTTATTAATAAGAGATATTTTTTATTTATGTGGGAAGCTTATCACCTCCTCATTTAAAAAACTGAGGAGGCTTTTTTAAAGAAGAAATAAAATGGAATTCCTGGTGTTTTTAAAAAAGAAGTGATTTTTAACAAATTCAAAGAAGGAAGACTCTTGTCAAAAGAAGTTTACTTCTTATTACTAAGACAGTTTCACCACTACTAAAAGTTTTTCAAAAATCAATTTCAAGTTAGGTTGTTTGCCAATAGATTTTTTTCAGAAAACTCCTTAAAAATATTCAGCTAATTAGATATTTTATTTGTCCTAAAGTTATTAACAGCTAAATATTTCAAGTTCAATAAAATTTATAATACACAAACTCAACATATTTTTTAGGTTTACAAGTAAGCAAATAAATAAACTGAAAAATATCTTTATTACCAGGAAACATTCGAATAGCTGTCAGGATGCGTTCAATCCACTGAGATGATATATTTTTCCCACTTAAAACTATACCCACTTGGATCAAATGAGATAAAAGTTTTGCACAGCAAACTTTCATTTCTGAAGAATCCTCCTGTAAAGATTGAATGTAATATTTAGGTAAGAAGCTAATCCTACATAAGAGTTGGAAAATTTGGTGTTTTTAGGTGACATATATTTATTAATATATTGTTAAATAAATAATTATAAAAATGTCAATATCATTTATATTGTTCGATTTCATTCAGCATAACATCTTCAAGGCAACAAAACATTCATTAACTTAAAGCACATTAATACATTTATGACATCTATTTTAAGAAAATTAATGTATATTTCATATTTTGTACTACACTGGTTATCATAAATTAAGGAAAAATCACAAAAATAGCAATAACTTCCTCAAAAATACACCAAACCATGTAAAATTTGAATATGTTGCCAAGTAAGAGTAGCTGAGTAAAACTGCAATATGCAAATTAGTGGTTCTGCACTCGGAATACGTCATCTGCGAGGAGCATAAAAGTCCATGTTTGAGAGCAAGCCCACATATCTGACTGTGAAAGTGATATCAGAAATCTGAGATAGCCAATTCGTAACAATGACCTCCAGCCATCATTTGCCTGCAGAACTACGATGGAGAGCCATTTGGAGACTAGAGGCAGGACAAAGTCAAACAGAAGTGGCCAGATGGCTAAATGTGAGTCCTTCTGTGGTTCATAGACTTTGGAAGCAATTTCAAACCACAGATTCAGCATCTAGGAGGTTCAGCCAAGGACAGCCAACTGCTATGATGAGCGCCGATGACCGATATTTGACATTATGTGCACGAAGAAATAGAACCACTACTCCAACTCTTATTAGATCCTCCCTTGCTGCAGCCACCGAAAGGTTGGTGTCAACGTCAACTGCACGTAGAAGGCTTCTCGAAGGTGATCTGTATGCGAGGCGAATAGCCATTTGCGTGCCGCTCACATCATGCCATAGGAGGACCGTTTGCAGTGGGCACGGCAATATGTCCACTGGATGCCTGATCAATGGAGGACTGTTCTCTTTATAGATGAGTCCAGGTTTAGTCTAGAAAGCGATAGTACGCGTTATTTGATATGGAGAGAACCCAGAACCCGTTATGATCCATCAAGCATCTGTGTAAGAGATGCATACGGAAGAGGCAGTGTCTGTGTTTGGGGTGGCATCTCTTTGGGTGGACGCACAGACCTCCATGTCAACCATGAATGCTCAGGTTTATAGAGATGACATCCTTGATGCTTATGTGGGCCAATATGCCGGGCATTAGGTGATGCTTTCCTGTTACAGGATGACGACACAAGACCACGCAGGGCTCGCATTGTAGATGATTACCTTTAACAGGAAACAATTATGTGCATGGAGTGGCCAGCTTGATCCCCGGACTTGAATCCTATCGAGCACGTTTGGGATGCTTTAGGGAGATGTCTAGCTGCTCTCAATCTGCCCCCTCAGACCCTTGCTGCACTTGCAAATGCTTTGTAAGAGCAATGGCTCTCGTTTGCTATTGAACTGATAGACCGCATAATTGAAAGCATCACACATTGCTGTATTGCTTCTAGAGGCAATCATATTCCATATTGAAGGTACTTTTCCTATAGCAATCTGACACCTTTGATTTGTTCATTTTACACATGTGCTAATTTCTATACTACCATAATTGTTTGCTAATTTCTTTTTATGTTATTTGACACCTTACTATGTGTTGTATATTGTGGGTAAGTTTCATAAAATTCTACATGTAATTTTTCAGTAATCATGATTTTTGTGATTTTTCCTTAATTTATGATAACCAGTGTATTTTATGACTAATATGATATTGAAGTTCCCAGATTGAATTATTTTAACCTAAAACAGCTATGAAAAATTTCAGAGTTTAACATAAATCTTAAGCTCTACCTGAACAAAAGTAAAAGCCTTCTGAGTTAGATTAATACAACATTTGAATAATGGTTTGTTTTATAATTTACAAAATATTCATATTTATAACAGTATTTTCTACAAAACAAATTTAAATAAAATGCACTCTTTTAGAGCACTAACATTAACAATATTCTGCTGTATTGAATATCTATGCAAAATTACACTGTATAACATTGCCACATTACCAAAACTTCAAATTTGTTAATTGCAACTCCATTTCATTATAAATTAATGCAATTAAAACAGCACAAACTATCAAAGACAGATGAAGGCATATACAAAGAATTATAACATCCATAAAGACCAAGATCAAACGCACAGTGATTTTTTTTTAAAGTCTGCTTATGCTCAATAAATATTCAGGGACCATGTGACAATAGCCAAATCCTGTAGGAATAGCAATGAAACATGCAATTCAAACTATATACTGGAATTTATATGAATCAGTTTTAAGCAAGGAGTGGGGAAGGAACAAGTGATTGTTTGTAAAGCATATGAATGGGAATTAAAAATTTTAAACAATCTCAAAATGTCTCAATGTGTAAATTTCTCTCAAAGTCAAACGGTTATGTAAAGCTTCTTCTCTATAAGAAATGAAAAATAATAATTCTTCAAATACTACAGTTACCCTAAGATTAATTTGTCAGACAACTAACTGTTTTCCCACACTTAAAAAACTGTTCTAGGTTTTTAACAACATACTAGCTAGAAATTTCTAGCTCTCAAGAGACATCCTGCTATGTTTGACTTGCTTATGAATCAATCAACCCTTCATGGCTTCTGGCCTTCGTTTAAATTTCACCCTTCAAATGTAATTAATTATCAATCACTTTTGAACTTACAACTATACATTTAATCAAGATATCCACATGAAGTCAAATATGTTCCCTTTCATAATTTGTTCATGTTTATCTTACTTGCACATTTTAAGGTTACATACTCAGCAATAAGTTTTTAGTTTTCTGCAGATATAATCATATATAATAATATCCAGTAGAATTTTTTATCTATCTTTATTATAACTATTATTATTTTTACAATTATCTCTTAATTTTGAATGCTAGTGTACCATAGTCGGGCAAAATGTAACTGCAATTACATTGTTCTTGTAATTATATCATGCAATTAATGTATAATTACAATTACACTGTAACTGTGTTTTGTAAGTGCAGTTACAAAGTAATTGCAAAATCTACAAAGTAATTACATTATCTAATTACAATTACAAAGTAATTGGTTAAATCTAATTAAAATTACAATGTAATTACAGTCACATTGCGATTATTATTACAAAGTAACTTTATTATCTAATTACAATTATGAAGTAATTGCAATTACATAATTCAATTACAATGTAAATTGTACAGCCCAAAGATCTCGTAATCATAACTGAAAATTAGACAAAAAGCCAGAATACTGGAAATAGATTGTCATTTCAGATAACAATTTGTTAAATAAAACAAAGGAATGGTCTCCTGTAAGAGAAATTTTAGTATTTTTACATAATATTTTTCCGTCCGGAATCATCCTGCTTAACTTCTGCATATACTGCAGTTTGCAGCAGTGACAAAAGTTATGAACTAATTATTTATTAAATAATATAAATAGTTTCAGTTTATAAATAAAAGAAATATATTTAAAGCAGAATGTATTTATAGGAATAAACTTCAGTCATTTCACACACAAATAAATATGCGCAACTTTGTTAGGCACATATGTGTTTTATGATGCTCACCGACAGACATATAGATTTGAATTAGCCTTTTGAGGGAAAGCAAACAAAGACTACACATATATGAAAAGGAATGTCCTCAGAAAGGACTTGTTAAGGAAAACCAGTCCACAACAAATAAATCACAAAAACTTAATTTTGCCTTCTAGTTTCAACAAAAGGATCAGTTACAGGTCTAAACTACATGTGCTTCATTAATTTCATTCAAGTTAAATCCCTGATCAGCCCTAGATGGCAGAAAAATGACTCTGATCCATAATCCTCCTCCTTAATTGCTAAGTGCATTTAAATTTCCAAAAACCATATTGACTATGAATTAAGTTCTTTTTTATTAAATGACACAAATATTTTTAATAAATATTTAATACACATTATTTACTTAGTAGTGCAAGCAGCTACACGAACTCACAACTTCTAAATAGAGAGGCAATATATTGTTAAATGCCTGCAAATGACTGTTACTGGCAGAAGGTTAGGTTTTAAGAATTACAGCAAGCATACAAGAGCTATGTGCTTGAGTGAAGAAATATTGTTGTGGAGGACTTTTAAGGGAAACTGTCTCATATTCATATTACACGTGCAGAAAACTGTGAAAACTTCCATACAGTCAGCCCACTTGCCAAACTTCGAACCCGAGTCAAACTATTAGCCTTCAGTGATTTTACCGCTCAAATGCTGATATGCACTGCTGGTAGAAAAAATGGCCTTCTATTCAATCAAAAACCAACCAATTGAAATTGTTGTGTGAACTCCAACTTTCAGAAATGGTATTAATTATTAATTACACCTTTATTAAACATAACCCATATTTTCAATAAGTAATTTAAAAGTATTATTTTGATACAAGTGTGAACTTGGTGAACAATTTCCTGTAGCTTCAGCTAGAAATACACAAGTTGAATATATATTAAGTTGAATATTAAGTGCCTGCAGATGACAGTTGCCGGTAGAAAAATGATCTTATTTTCTATCCAAGATCATCCTACTTAATTATTGTGTGAACTCTATTTGCAATAATGGTATTAACTATGAATTAGGCTTTTATTAAATGCAATAAAATATTCGAGTAAGTTTTGCTACAAGTGGCTTGCTTATGAAGCAAATGCACTCTATAACATAAAAAGGTGATGCACCAAGAAGGAATTATTCAAATGGAATGAAAATCGGTAGATGTACATGCATTGAAAATGAAATGCTAATACTGTCTTAGGAATTGAATGTTTTATTCAGAAAATAGAGCTACAAGAGCAATAAATATCAATAATGTGCTAACCACCTCTGGCCCTGATGCAGGCTGTTATCCAGTGAGCACTGACTAATATGAGTTGGCAGATGCCTTCCTAGGACATTGCTTACCACACACATTCCCATTGCTGAGTCTGATTAGTGTGATTCAGGGATAGACAAAAAGCCTGCTCATCAGAGCTTAAACATTTTATATAATGGAGAAACCTGGCAATCACACCAGCCAAGGAAGCATTGCAAAAGTATGAAGACAAGCAGTAGAAAGTAAATCTGCATGGTTGGGCATTATCCTGTTGAACTGTAAACCCAGCAGTCTGTGAAAGGAAGGGCAATCTACAGAGTGTAGATTCTCGACAATGTGCTGCTGCGCTGTAAGGGTGTAACAGATGACATACAAAGGGATCCAGCTATCAAATGAAATGTCATCCCAGATCACAATTTCTCATTGTTGGCTGTGTGGCAGGCACAATCAGGTGAGTATCCCGCCACTGTCCTGGACATCTTCAGACATGTCTTCGCTTGTAATGATTGCTGAGTTTGAAGTGGAACTCATCACTGAAAACAATTCTATTCCAGTCTGTGAGATACAAGGTTAAATGTGTGTGGCACCAAGACATACATGCCTGGTAGTGTGCAGTAGTGAAAGGCAGTAGGTATAATGGCTTCTGTGACCTCAGTCCCCATTTGTTGAGTTGCCTATCAGTGGTCATTACATTGATTGGTGCCTTGGTTACATGTTGGATCATTACTAAGAAAATATCAGGGGCTGTAGTGCAGATCAGACAATCACTCTGTCCTTGTGTTCTACTATCATTCTCGGTCGACCGTTATCTTCTTGATGCTCTGTGAATCACCCATTCCTGCCAACATCATCGAACGGTAATGCTGTTCTGACCCTAATGTTTAGCAATCCTGTGATTTGACTATCTTGCTTCCTTTAGTCCAATAGCCCATCCTCTCTCAAATGGTGATATCTGCTTATACTATTTGTGATCCCGTCTGCAGGGCATTAGTACAGTCCCCACTGGTCGATGAAATCACATTCGTATGGAAGTTATACTTTATCATTGGAATGTCCTCTATTTTATACACCATCCAGATGCTTCATTGCAATGCACTGGAGCTCCAGCTAGTCAGCCATTCACTGCCAAAAGTTAATCATTTTCATATTCTGTCAAAGTATGGGCATACACAAGTTCACTCCATTAAGATTTCTCAGTGCATCCACTTTTTGTTATGAATAAAATGTGTAAATTTGTTAAGCAAATGTATGAGTTGATTGCTTGTTTAACTGAATGTGGCAAAGAATATAAGGATAAAGAGATCTTTGTGGGGGAACTTTCTAAGGGAAACTGATAAAAAAACACATAAGGAAAACCATGAAGATATCCAAACATTGATTGTTTTCCAGAATTTGAACTCCAAACAAACTACCACTATTCAAAAGTCTTATTTACTCGATTACTGCTGAGGGTAAAACAATTTATTGCATTCACAATTACATAGTAATTCTAAATGCTGCTGTATTATAACTGCAATTATACCAGCATTAACTGAAGTTTTAACAATAGGTACAGGTAGAAGTGGAAGGGACATCAGAAATTTACCAATGGTTATACAGGTACAGCCCTGCAGCACGAACTTCGCCATTATGCCCTAATTTTGAGGGAAAGCAGCCTGCAAGGCGATCTGAGGATTTCCCACCCCTCCTTCCTTCCAAGTTCTAAAAGTTTAACTGGCCATGTGTTTTGAGTTCCGCCTTGGTGCACAGACACTATATGCATACAAACATCCATACCTTCTCTAGGATCTGAACCAAGGCCCATGGCATGGTAATCATCATCATTAACCATTTTACCAGCTGGATGGCAAATTTTAACTACAAAGTAACTGCAATGAATTATCATGTTTAGTCAATAACAGATAGCTTAAGTTTTAAAGATAAATTAAAGATCTTATACTTTGCTGAATCATAACATTGAGAAACTGCTATGCATAAGGACTCGCGAAAGTTTAAAATCAAATATTTTATGCATTGGCAACACTTGCAGAGAGCTGCAACTGGATTATTTCCTTTCATCTTATCCATCAATTTCTGATGCATAATTGTTCTACAATCATTTTTCAAGAATGGTATTTTATATTGTAAGTAAAAATAATGCACCTCCCTCAAAGGTAAAAAAAGCAAATACTAATAAGTTTAATTGAATTAAATTATAATTTTAGCTTATGCATATAGAATATAATTGTAACTATGATTATAAATATATTGTAGCTGTAATTATAAATTGTACAATTACACTGCAATTAAATTAACTATAATTACACTGTAACAACTAACTGCTACGGCAATTACAACCTCATTTTATGATTTATATTACAGTTACATTGTTATTGAATTAACTATAATTGCATGATTTATAATTACAATCACATTACAATTGAAGGATTCAAATAACAATTACACTATAATGGCAACTACATTGTACTTGCAACTGAATTACTTATATTTGGGATTACACTGTAATTCAATTATTAATTAATTGCCTTGCAACTGAATTATCGCCAACTCTGTAGTATATATACATAAATAAAAACTTTAACTATAAAGTAAACAGCTTAACACATTTGCTGCCGACCATGCAAAAGCATGAGACTGGCATTATTGCTGAAGAGGCAATCATGCTTTTGCAGTCTCATTGTTTATTTTCAAGTTTAATCGCCATTACGTTTTGAATATATATGCCGGTATTGGTGTGGAATGATGGTTAGAAACTAGTTGTAAACGTATGTGGTTTGGAAAGGAAACAAAATTTCATTTCGGGCAAAGTTCACACATGACTAACATTCTGAAATATATAGTTTGCAATAATATCATTCAACTATCTTGTAATAAATTCATTTGTTATATATTTATTTGTAATAGAGTTTCATACTATAATAATGCCTATTGTTACTTAGTTTGATTCACTTTTAAATGCCTTGTGCCAGCACATAATGCAGCATTGCAGAAATAATTTTACCTCTAGCGTCGATCACATGATGGCACATAGTAATAAAATTCTAGGCTTAAAGGCTTAGTAATCAATGTGGTGCAAAAACAATCTTTTAGATCATATTTCTTAACCTTTTAACTGTCATGCCCGAGATAATCTCGGGCACAGCACTGGTGTTCGAAAATGTCACGCCCGAGTATTACTCGGGGTAATTTTTTTTTTAGTGCATCGTATTGTTATACCCGAATATATATCGGGAGACGTTTATTTCGGCTTCATCTCTTTGTCAAACCCGACTGTTTCTCGGGAAAAGTTAATGTGTGCTCAATTCAATAGATGTCAGCACTCTACGGCGGATTTCAAAGGTTAGAGGTTAGACGTTCTTTGGTTCAAAGTGCGCGGAATCTTTTTGTTGTAAAATGGCGTCCAGTTCTTTGAAATGTTATATAGATGATTTAGATTCTTCAACCGAAGATGAAGATTTTGAAGGCATCGATACTAGTGACGCAGGTGAAACTGAGGAGAGTGACATTGAAAGTAGCAGTGAATCAACGGATAGCGGTGATGATGATATAGGAAATGCGAGAGACTGGTGTGAAATAACTGCTTCTGGCCGATCAGGACCCCCTCGGTTCCCTTTTACAGGTACTCCAGGTGTAACTTTTCCTGTAAACATAAACTACACTCCCTTAGATATTTTAGAAACGTTTCTGGATTCAAATCTAATGGATATAATTGTCAAAGAAACGAACAACTATGCAGAACAAGAAAGAAAAGCAAATCGGACAAAGATATCAAGGTGCTCCCGCAGTAAAAACTGGATCCCTACAAATGACAGAGAAATGAAGCTATTCTTTGGGCTAATAATTCTTCAAGGTATTGTCCGAAAACCAAATCAGGCTATGTACTGGTCTCATCGAAGGATTTTGCATACTCCAGTTTACTCAAAAGTAATGTTGTTCGAAAAAGGATAAAAATGGGAAAAGGATAAGGAAGGAAACACGATTCTGATGTAGTGATTGTGGAGTTGGTTTGTGCTTGGAAAAGTGTTTCCAGTTATACCACACAAGACTGAATTACTGAAAGGTATTCACTTTTATTTATTTAATTTTTTTCATTTATTTATTTTTTAGAAAATAATTAATTCTTTTTTTCATTTTTAGAAAATAATGCTCCACTAGAAGCGAACTTTACAACTGCCATGTTGAGTGGCAGCCGCCTCAAGCAAATATGCAGTGGCTAAAAAACTTTAAATATTTTACCCATGTGCTTCAAAATATCAATTTTTAACTACTAAGTATATTTTATTTTGTACTAAACATTTGATTTTTGCAATAAAAAAATTTGACAATTTGTGCACCCAAATCATCAAAATAACTTGACAGTTAAAGGGTTAAGTTGGCATTTGATTACAACCTATTTCTATGACACAGCATTAACTATCAATACAACCTCACATGACAGGCAATAAAAGCATTAAATTATTTTTAAAAAAAAAATAATTCTTACTTGTTTCTGACTAATTTTCCAGATGAAATGATTGTAAAAATAACTGAGATTAATGAACAAAGCTTGGATTCTAAAGAGAAATTACATATATTAAAACATTCAATATAATTAGGTTGCATAATAAATGAAAAAAACAGTACTAAGTATTAAGTAAATTTATAAGTTACAGATGTCCCAGATATTCGATTTAATATTAAACATAGATCTTCTCTGTTATAAGAACAACATGCATCAAATAATTTTATGCAGAAAGCTATGTGTTCCTGGCTACCTGTTAGCGACCACTCAATTAAATAGTTTATTTTTATTTCTTATAACAGTATTGTTTCCAAACTAAATTATAACAGTGTACTGAAGAGTAAACAAAGAATAAGACTGAATGACACACTTTAAAAAAAGTGTCATTTTAATCTCCTTCTTTGTTTATTGCAATAATTAATCTAGCAAATATATTTTTCATGTTTAGAAAATTTTTACCACAGTTGAATATGAGCTGATGACAAAAGTATATCGACTTCCTGGACATATTAAATTGGTGCAAGTATCTTCCTTCCTTCTTTTTTTTCAAGTGCATGTTGTTTTATAGCAAGGAAGAGCTTTAAATTTTACTTCAACTTTTTAAATTATTCGTAGTTATATTTTAGGAATTCACTTTGTAAGAAAGTATCACACTTCTATGTGCATACTTTTATTGTATGAATGATTAGCATGTCCCACTAGCAATTAGAAACCCAGCAAGAACATAACTGATTTTTTATGCTTCCTGCTCCAAAAATATCTAAGAATCTCTAAAATTTAAGACAGTAAAACCTTTTTAGGTCAGCCTTGAGGATCAGGAAAAAATGACCATATTAACTGGAGCTGCAAGAACAAATCATTTTAGTATAAATGAGCAAATTATTTAAATTTAAAAAAAATCTGAATAATAATTCGTATTATGCATGAGAAATCATATAAATATAGTCTTTATATGATGAAGCAAAATAAGATAACTTCTACCATTTACCCCAAAAAAATGTTCTGAAATTAATGTTTGATTATTTAAGGAATATCTAATGATTCTTCTGCACTAAATTTGATACAAATGTTCCAGATCTTTTAATACTGTTTACTCAATAGCTAACCACAAAATGAAAGACGATTCTTTTCCCCAATGTTAAAAATGTCTTTCAGCTTTAGTCGTCTATTTCTTTGAATGATTCTTTAAACAGATATTCAGTAGATTCAGATGGGACACCTATGGATTTCCCATTTAGAAAAAACATGAGATTCCATGGAGCAATTTATCAACTAGCCAAACGAAAAACAACCTGGCCAAATTCAATTACACTGCTACTGTTTCCTTTCCATTTGAACAGGCCAACTGACTGGAATATTTAAAACATGGCAATGAGTGAAAATTTTCACCAGGGCTGTGGAGTCACGGAGTAGAAATCGGAGTTAGCCAGATTTGGGGGCAAAAAGTGTCAGTGCTGGAGTCGCTAACAACACGTCGACTCTGACTCCAGTTTTTGTTGGATAGCTTCAATTTGAAATGAAATTAAAGTGAATTGAGAAAAAAAAATTTAGTGAACTGAGTTATTATTTTTATTTATGGACTATATACATTAATCATATTTAGTTATTTTGATTGACATATTAATAAATAAATATAAGGGAGGAGGATGGATGTGATATTTGCCATTATTCATTCAACTGATTATTTTAGTTACTTCTTCAGCTCATAGATGACGTTATTGTAGCATAATTCAAAACAAGAAAAAGGAGCCTATGGCTGCAAAATGCATGAAATGCTACAAATCTCATTGAGCAGGAAAAGGAGCAATTATTGATCAAACAACACGATGGGGAAGTACATATTTGATGATAAAGAAGTTGTTACAATTAAGAACTTTTTTAGAAGATGTACATAACCCTAATGTTTCACTAATAGAAAGACTGCAGAATGATCTTGCAGAATTGGAAACTCTTCTTTCTACACCGTATATAGCCACAAAAAAGCTACAATCTGAAGAATTAACAGGAGGCTTGTTTCCCCGAGAATGGAAAAATGTGACATTTGTTCTTTCTAAAATGGGACAGCTTATTGCAGAAGGAATCATTTTCAGAATGAAGAAAAGAGAAACTAGATTACTAGACAATGAGATCTTGCTGGGTTCAATATCAGCAGATCCAAAACACCGAATTTTATTGGATGACGAACTAATTAAAAAGACAAAGAAAGCCATCTATGAACGTTCACCAAGAATGAAATTATTCACAGAATAACTGGAGTATTCAAATCAAGACAGTTAGTCAGCTCAAATGAGTCTCTATCTTCTTCTTCCACTGATGAATTAGATTTTGAGAGATATTTGGATAATATTGAAAAGACTAAGGCAAAGCCAATGAAAATAAAGAACCAAGAGACTTTAGATACAAAAATGAAAAAATACAAACAAGATTTCTACACAGCCCTTGAAGAACTAGAAAAATATGATTGCTCTTGCAAGACACCTCTTTTAGAACTTATACAAATCTATCTTGAAAAGTTAAAAGGAATAGCCCTAACAGTAAATGATCTCTTACTGAAGTTAGTACGAGAAGACTACTCTCTGAAGTTTATTAGATCAGATCTATAGTCCGTTATCAAAGATCTTGCCAAAACTATACTGTTTCTTAAAAATTGCTAATGCCAATTTTTCCATTTCATAATAAATGCTAATTAATATAAATAATCTGCTATGCCATTAATTTTTTCCCCCTGTAGCATTTACTAGTTCTTTTACTTACATTTACTAGTTACTTTTACTAGTTCTTTTACTTACATTTCATAATAAATGCTAATTAATATAAATAATCTGCTATGCCATTAATTTTTTCCCCCTGTAGCATTTACTAGTTCTTTTACTTACATTACACATGTGTATATGTTTATATATATATGACGGAGTCGGATTCTTTAAAATTCCAGGAGTCAGAGCCAGAGTCGGTCATTTTCCCTATTGACTCCACAGCCCCGATTTTCCCCAAAATAACATTCCTGAATTTCAGGAAATTTTCAAACTCAAATACATTTTTTTTAAATGAATTTTTGAAGCGGATGCTATATCTTCTTTCATAAACATCTGTTTTCAGTGTTAACATGAATATTCAGTTTTTGATAATTCTACTTCTGCTAGTTTTGTATTCTACTCAAACTCTTCTAAAATTTCAGTTTTATCTTTTAATGAGAATGTCCCTTATTAGCTGGATATTTTATCTGCAAGTTAGATTTAAAGACCAGAGCAAAGGAAAAATAGTGAAGTTAAAACATATTTATCAAATGATATATAAAAAGTTTCCTATTCATAAACATGTCTCATCAGAAAAACCAGTAAACTATTTTGCTACATCAAGTGACCTCCTTTTCCCTCCACCACCTAATTTCTTATCTTGTATCCATTTCATTTACACGACATCATTTCCCTTCCCCTCCAAACATAAGCACATTCCCATATACAATTTCCAAACGCTACTGAAAGAGGAAAATGATATCCAAAGAAACTATTTGCGAAACTGATATTGGAAAAAAAATACTGACGAATAAATTGACAGAAGTAGTATATACTGAAGTTATACAACTTATAAATGAAATTCTTTACTGGTAGTATGAAGAGAAATAAATAATGACAGAGATGAAATAAAAAAAACACATAAACAGTGCTTCACTGTATATTAATTTTTATGTACATATAAATTTACATAACTTCATATAAACCATTCATCACAAAATATCATTGCATAAAAAAAATTCCTCATATATATTTGAATTCAGTCATAAAAATATTCGATTCTCATATTTTGATTCGTAAGTCAATAAAAAGTTAAGAGCATTTTATTTAGATTATTAATAATTTATGAATTATATGAACAATATTTCTACAGATTAATAAATAAAATAACAATATTGTGATTTTTAGAGAAAAATATACCTCTTTTTGCTTTTTCCTTCTCCATGTAAACTATTTTGTACTTCTTTCTTCATATTCCTAACAAATATTTAAATTTAACAAATTAAAGTAGTTATTCAACTAAGTATAGATACTGGTAGGTAGATTTAAAAAATTAGATAAGAGATACCAGTTTAAATCACAGAAAAATAAAATTAGGTAAATTTCTTTTCATACACAATGATGCATTACTTGTAAAACCACCTTAGTAGTAGTAGCCAAATTTTTAAAGAATACCAAACTCTGGCAGTGACATGCAACAACTTTTCAGTTTCAACAAGTAATATTACCATTTTCAGAAGCATTTTTGGTACTGTTCTGTTATTGTGTCCAGAGTTGTCGCTAAATATTTTGCTAAACTCACCAACAGATTGGTTCATATGAAATCACCCATGTTTACTTCTAAATTCATTACAATGTTAATTTTTTTAAGAAAAGTAAAAAAATGTCTTTTGAAAACTGGAAATGGGAATGCAAATTCCAAAGATGTAATGGTCATTTATGTTTCATTATTATTGTATTTACCATGGATTTGAAAATTTGGACTTGCCTAATGATGAAACATCTTCCACACAATTTCCTCAGGAGCGAGGAATTATTCAGTCTGAAAAAAAGTGCATCAAAAATCATAAAATGATTCCCCCCTGCCTTCTTTGGCAAGTTGTTTGATTTTCATGAAAAACTTCTAATTTTACAAATACTTGTTATTTTTCTCCTTGATTTTTTCATCAACTTAACCGTATTTTATTCTATTTATCGTAATTTAAATATTTTGATTATTTTTATTCTTCGATATTTTTCGCCAGATCGTCAGTTTGGTGATATCTGAATCTGGTCCTGATAACAGGACAGTGCTGCATTCTTCTGTTATATTTCAAGTTCCAGAAGATTTTATAAACCAATTGCAATATTTTTTTGCTTTAAACATAATTTTTAAGTAAGCACTTGTGGGATTTCCTGACAGGGGACACACTGCAATAAAATTTCTTCAAGAATACAACATTTTGCTGTAAAATGGCTAAATGTAATTGCTTTGAATATATTTTTAAAGAGATAGAAACGAAATTTTCCCCAGAAGAAAAGAAATAAAATTATGTTTGTACGTACGTTCATTAATTTATGTTGGCAATAAATACCTAATTAAAACATGAAATATATGTTATTTATGTAATAAGTAATTTTTTGCAATTAACAGTTATCCTTCTTTCTCTCCTTTTGCATTAAATAGGTTGCACTAATATGTAAGTACCCAGAAATCATCAAAACAAGTGTTTCATTATATCACAAATTGATTAAAAGCAATATTTATTCTGAATTTATTTTACATAAACAGTTGCCTTGAAGTATTATTCTGGTATGGTATAAAGTCCAGGATCCAGACTCATCAGATTTTTGGTGATTCCGAAATCTATTAAGATGTGTAGATGATATGTAGAAATTATAAAATGAAAAATACGAAATAAGAAAGCATTTATGACCTTAAAGAATTCAAAATTTACAAAAAAAGAGAGGCACAATATTTACTTGTTTTCATTATTAAACATTTCTTTCAATGTAATTTTATAGACAGAAATTCATTGAATTTCTTTGAATTGGCCCCGTCCTCTCCAGACACGAACACGGTGGTCATCTGCTTCAAGAATGAAGCAGGATTCATCGCTGAACATTATACGATGCCAGTCTGATGGCAACCACGATGATCAACTGCGACACCACTCCAGACAACTCCAATGTTGTGGGGTCAAAAGCAAACATCTTAAAAGGCCTCTGTGAATGTAACCCCACCTCAGACAATCGCCGTGAGACGGTGGACGGTACCATGGAAGGTATAGACATGGCTATAATGCATTGAATAGTCGACAATGATACCGTTGGTGCAGTTCGAGGCCTGGAGAATAATCATCCTATCTTGCCCCACACTTGTGTTCGTTGGCCTTCATTTCGTCAGCAATTTCCTTGTAGCAACCATTGCTGCCAACATCTTTGCACAGCAGTGTCTGTACACTGCAGGTAGCGGCCTATTGCTCGGTATGACCACCCAGCTTCCCGCAACCCTACAATGCGACCATGTTCGAAGTCATTTAGTTGTCTGTAAGGTCTTTGATATTGTCGTAATGGCATCTTTAGTTGCTTCTTTATGGAATTACAACGGCAACAACAAAAAAAGATATATTTTCTGCCTCTGTTAGTGGTTTTATACTTTGCTAATTGCGCACTAGAAATGTGCGCTGTGATCGCAATTCCTGTTCATTTGCCTTGAAACTTTGATCATTAGCATGTTTGATGAAGACACCAAATTTCATCACAATTCAAGTCCTTCATGGTGCTTCGATTTTTTTTGCAAAAGAGTGTACACAGTTGCATTTTAGAACAATGGAAAAATGTGGTTTAGCAAAGAGAAATCACCTAGCAAGAGAGTAAGCCGACAAAAGAGGATGTGCACAACGCTGCTGAAGTATTTATAGCTTGGAAATTCTTTGTTTGAGTTTTGTATAATGAATGAACAAGAGTTTTCATAATGCAGAGAAATGAAGATGCAAAATGGTGCAATACATATTATTGAAGAGGAGATGTGCTTAATTAAAATTAAGAATTTACAGACCATTATGCAAATTTATTTCTCCTATTTTATATTTTGCATATAGTCCTTTTTGCAACTTTTATATTATGCATTTTCATTATCACCTTTCTAAAATATATCTTGTGTCTCCATATAAGCATCTCAAAAATGAGATACATCCTTAAACTAGAGTTTGTCTCAGCTTTCTATGTTCTTTGCACGTGGCCGCTGCCTATTCATTTCCAGACATCTTGTTTTTTCAAAAAAAGCAGAATCACTAATGCCTTAGAAGGCTCAGATCAATAATCTCTACCAAATAATCAGCAAGTCATATTTGTCACGTTTTATTTAAATGTGACATGAATAACAAATCTGAAAGCGAATATAATATGAAAAAGACATAACAACAATAAACTATACTTAACTGATCCAAAATTATTATTTTACGATTCCTTTTTAAAACTTTAAATAAACCCAAACAGCATCAGATTTGAATTTCTAATAATTTTAACATCTCATGCCAATATATTTTACGTAAAAAAATTTAATGGAATTTCATTTACCATCAAAAATAATTCTGATAAAAAATTACCTGTTCAATTAAGGAGATTAATACACATATAAAATTGTGCCCTTTCTCAGAAACATAGTTAGGGTAACTCTTAAAAACTTATTTTAATATTTTTAAGAGCACAACTAAAATATACTTACAAACAAAATAACTGCAAAGCTTCAGTTTCATAATCAGAAGTAAACGCTTTAGAAAATTTTTCATTGACAACCTTTACCCATGGGAAAAGCATTTTTTCATTTTCCACAGACATGTTTATATTCTCTAATTCCATTTCGCAGAAAAAATTAACTAGAATATACAAAACAAATAATAATAATATACATAAATCATACTAAGTTTTTTTTTTTTTTATAGAACTATATACAGAAAAATATACCATTTTCACAAACTCAAAAGAATAACTTCTTTCAAATTTTCCAGTCAGTAAATCAATTAATGACACTTGATATCTTAATATATAGCCCAGATTTTCAATATACGTGTTTTAAAAAAGTGTAAAATAGTTTGCTGCAAAGGTACTTGAGTATCAGAAAGCAGAAGCCATCAAATTTCTAATATGTACCAATCTCTTACCTACCATGTATCATTGTGTCTCCAGTTTTAACAAAGCAGTACCACTATTTATGTATGCATTCATTTTGTTGTATTTGAATGGCTTATACAGAAAATCATTCTACTGTTTGTCATAAATTTATTTTTAAAATATTCATTTGAGAAATTTGTCGGCAGTGGAAGAAACTGGTACAAAATTTCTTCACACAGTATTCTGCTATAAAATCGTTGAAAGGAAAAATTAATTAGTAACTATTCTTAATATGAGCGACTCAAAATTTCCACCAGAATAAAAGAAAAAAAAAATTGCTTCTAAGTGTATTGATTGATAGCCTATTTAAATGTAAAATATTATGCAATAAATAGTTTTTTGCAATTATGAGTCATCATTCTTCTATAAAAAATCATCAGTTTGTGCCAAGCAAGTACAAAAGTACTATTCCATGTAATTTTCTATTCAACAGCATCTGAAATATGGTCATCCGAATTAAGTATCTTTCTAAATAATTTTTTATTCAGCAGCAATTAAAATATGGACATCCAAATTAACTTTTTTGAGTATTGTGATTGTTTTTTTTAAATGGGGGGGGACTCAAACTCGAAAAAGATGTGTACAGTGCATAACACTATTTCTGTGAAAGAACACAAATGCCAAGAAGAAAAAATGTTTGTAAGAAATGGTCAGGTTTTAGAATTAAAAGATCTTTCTACTTAAGATGTATGTACTCTGATAAAACTGATTAAAAATGATAATGAGAAATTAGATTAGATTAAATCTTCCCAAAATAGCTGCTTTCTTTTACATAATATACTTATGTAAAAGAATGCAGCTATTTTCTGCAAATACTGAAATTCAATATGAAAAATTACCTGCAAATTTGAATATGATAGCTATCTTAATTTAGACTGTTATCTTAATGAGCGATTTCAATTATGTTGAACCTCACAACTTTTTAAAACAATTGCTGAAAGATAATGTAAAACACAATTGCAAGATAATGTCAAGCACCACAAATCATTGTAACAGTAGTCAATGATTTTCAAACAACTTTAAAGGCAGATTTTCAATAAGGCGAGGGCTTAATTTGATGATTATATTATAAATCTCCATAAGTTATTAAAACAGATCAGACTGAATAGAAATTAATCAAATTATATTAAAAGGTACTTTAAAAATAGAGAATTTGTATAATTTGAGCTTTTATTATGAGATAATGTTAGCTTTTGATAATTAAGTCTGCTGTTTTATTGGTAGCTCTATATACAATATCCTATAACTGAATCAGAGGATACAAAAGGAGGAGATGTGACAAAAGTCAAATTTTACAGGCACAACAAAAAATTACCTCATTCCTCACAACAATGTCCAAAGGCGTTTGAAAACGCTGAATTACACGGAGCCTAGTTACACCGGTCTCATAATTTTTTGTTGTTGACTTCTGACATTCTTGTAAGGAATGGGATAGCTTTTTTGTCGCTCCCATAAAATTTGACTTTTGTCACATAGCCCTTTTTTGCATCTTCTGATTCAACTGTTCTGCAATTTACTCATCATATAATGCGTTATACCTAGTAATGCAATACATTTCACATATTTGATTGAGGAAAAGATTGAAGATGTGACAGGGAAGGAAAAGGTTATGACACTACGATAACATAGGTAAAAATATATTTAAGGGTGGCTATTGGCGAAAATTGGTGATTTTTGGTGGTATACGGGCACCGAATTTGTGCAATTCTTTGTCTTATTATTCTGGCCAAAAATCGCACACAAAGAAAGTCAAAGAATTGCACAAACTCAGTATCCATGTAGGCATCCACCTATTTTCACTTAAAAAAAAAAATCACGGAATTGGACAAAGTTGGAATAACATAAAAAAGGAAATTCATCTTAGCACTACACAAAGGAAAAATCCAGGTTAATCTTTAATCTATGGTACCAGTTGGCAACTCATTTCTTTTTTGACACCAAGATAGGTGCTACGAATGATCGGCACCATCTTGAAATTGGTCGCCGATCCTTCCACCCACTACACAAAACAAAAACAAGAAATTAAAAACTTACACAAACTCAATGTCCAGGAACACATCAGCCTATTTTAACTTATATAACTTTCTCCATGTACACATTGATCTATTTTCACTTAAACAAAATCAAAAAGCTAACACAAAGTTAAAACTATCATGTTAACCAGAAAAAAATCACCGCTGTCTTAACACACAGACACAAACAAACACCCAAAAATACACAGAGTAACAAATAACCAAAAATACAAATTTCCTACCATAAAAAAAATTAAACAACAAATCTTTTAACAAAAATTAACACAGAAACACCCATAAATAAATAAATTACCAATTTTTTAACATATCTTTCTTCACATGTATCACTGACACGCCCTTAAATTGCATACTATAATTTACGGTTAGGTGTCCAAAATCTTCATCTGAAAGGCAATTGTATGCCTTCCAGCAGTCTGAAATCTGAAGAATATACTCATTTATAACACTAAGCAAACATTCAGACGACCTTTTCAGGCACCACTTTCATAAAACATTATGTACGTGCAACCAAACACAGCAATTTAAAACTTTCAGTCCATACGGAAGGGTTACCATTACAAAAAATAGCCAAAATTTCAACTTATCACAAGACATTTGGCAATATTCGCATAATTTTACCCAATGCTAGTTTCACCAATATTATCAACATTAGGGTTACCGAAAAATCAACCAAAATCCACTTACCTTATTTAGAAATTTCCGTGTCTTCAGACAAAGTTCCTTAACAGTATTAAAAAATTCCTAAAATTATCTGAACTAGAATCTGTATATTCGCATCACCACATAAATTCACAAAAATAACCTCTGTAGTACCGGTATCCTCCAACATTCGATCATATGCATTTCCTTCCTAAAAACAGGACACTTATAATGGCTACTAAGTAAACCTTTATTTAACACCAGTCAATTAATGCTTTTTTCCCTTTCGTTCCAAATTGTACAGAAATTCAAATTAATCTTATCACATTCAGCCATTTTACCATGTAAACCATAAAATAAGCTATATACTTCCTAACCAACATCCAACACACCCTTGCAAATCTTTTCCCATAATTCAAATTCACCGCAATCACGCAACCAATTATGTCATAATAGGGTTTTCATAACATTCATCTACTCAGGTTACCCTAAATGAAACAACTTAGCGATAATCCAAGGAGTACCCTTAAATATACTATAACCATAACATTGAATAGAAAGGATAAATACTGGATACATCCCCCCTCAGCACGGGCAACAGAACATTATCTATTGAAAGAAACCAGCTTCTGGTACTCTAATTAAACAATGCAGATATTAGCATTATGCAAGAAAGTTAAATTAAATTAAACCAAGTTGAATTGAAAGTTGAAATTAAAGCATTAATTAAAAGCAATTTAAAGCAGTTGTCATGTAATGTACTTGTGTTCTCAGGAGGTATTTCTCATAAGCATGAGAATGTATAAAATGAACGAAGCCATCATTTTATATACCATTGCTTTTATTGCTGGAAGTAATTTTCTGAACTTTTTTATCTGGTATAGCAAGCAGCTACCTTATCATGTTCTCCTAAATTTATGCAACATCTTAAAATCAGTTGCTTTTCAAAAATAGCTGGATTCTTGGAATGAAGAAGTTGTAAAGGTTGGTTTTAGAGAAACATAGTGGCTATCAGATCTGAGAAATTTACATTTGGCCATGAACTACTATGCAAACTGGGCTGAATGGACATATCCTTGAAATTCCTACTAACAGAATGTAACGTAGTGCAATGTCTACTATATACAATTTTGATGTTTCACAATAAATAACATCCCTTAAACACTGCAACACTTAACAGTAATATTCATTGGCCACTGACTGGAAAAGTGAAACAAATTCATGATGTAAAATATCCTTTTTCACGTTGCTTCAACTCACTTACTTTTTTCTTTTTTTTTTTGGAAAAGGTGGAATTTTTTATTGTAACAACAGATTTGGTTTCAGAATCATGGATATAGATTGACCACCTGTTGTGACTATTCTTTTTAAAAAAATTTTTCTCTCATAGCACATTCAAAGAGATCTTGCACAGCTGAAACACAGCTTTCTGGTCATTTGTTTTGTTATGAATTTCACATCACATACTCAAATCCTCAGTAAGAATAAGATTGATTAATGCTGAGCTCATCAGACATCTCACAGAGTCTTACAGATATCCACACTCCTGAATAATGATTTGGTGATTTTTCCACTCAAATATAGGCACAGCTTTGATGCTTTTCTCAGTTTTGCTAGTTAACATTTCCCAGACCACTCACTACTTTCTCGACCATCTTGGAAATCTGTCCGTGAACAAACATTCAGCTTGAAGGAGCCTGGGCTAGACATCACTTTTCGAATGCTACGAACATGACAAATCATAGATAGCAATTATAAGCATGATATGAAAATAAGCATGTTGAAATAGAAGTAATTGTTGAAGTAGATTGCAGAAGGTCCGGCACTGAGAGCCTCAAGAACCTCGGTTTGGTGTTCAGAGAGGAAATAGGGAGCCCATTAGCTATTGAAGCACTACTGGAAATCTTGGACCATTATAAAGTCATAAGTAGTCCATATTCTCCTTCCCTTCTATATACATTCAATAACTTTTGTTAAATCTTTGCAGAAGTATCACCATTCAACCACCATAATCCTGTATTTAACAGCAGTATTTAAAGATGCAAATTCCTAGACCATAAAGAATACTTCATGCATATACTTCACGCATTTCGTTACACAAACAAACTGAGCTAGGATGATTTAACTTAGCACACATATGCAACATAAACCAGAGTCAATCTGTGTCGAACAGCATTGCTAGTGTGCTTTTACTTTAAGTATGTAGCGCAAATCCCTATTTTTTTTTAATCACACCTCGTATATCTGTATTTTACCATCAATCATGTCTTTCTCTAAATTCAAATCAAAACCATGAAACAAAGAATATCTTCAGAAAACAATTTGCATTAAAAAAAAATATTGTAAATATTAACCAAGTCAAAATTCCTATGCTCTCACTGCACTCAGATAACATACATTCAAATTTTTAAATACAGTATTTGTCAACAAGAAAAAGCACATGTTACTCTTGAATTCCTCAGTATTTCCTATTCGCATTTATAGAAGGCAGCGATTAATCTAACTTTTATATTTCCTAAAATATGCTACATTTTACAGATCATGTATCTCACAAACAAAATAAAAGAAAAGAAATTTATATATAATAGTACCTACCATAATACAATTAACAGCAAGTTAAATTTCGAGTTACAAATACAAGTTGAAAATTGTTGCCATTTTCTAACAAATAAAAATGAGACAGTTTACTCTGATGTTTCTTTCTTTCCAGTGTTTGAAAATTAATATCTACTCTTCAATAAAATTTAATATCTTAGCAACTGATAGCTGGAGAAATTTGAATTTGTTTTCATTTTTAAGTAAATTAAAACTTTCTTTGACTTTTCGACTCTATTGATAAACTTGATTAGAAAAGTGAAGTGAAATGGTATTAGGAATAAAGACGTGTTATTGTCGTCTCCTTAAAGAGCGAATTGTTTTACATGCGAAAAGTAAATACAATTGCTTGCAGAAATTTTGTACTCTTCATCATTGTATCTTATTATTTAAATAAATGACAGATTTAAGTTTCAAATGCTTAAAACTCATAAGTTACTGTCCCCTTTTTTTTTTTCCTTCCAGTATAAGGAGAATATTGTTAAATGTAAAAACAACTTCCCGAAATGTAAATCATTCACATTTTTGTGCAATATTTCGGATGTTTTATAAGTGTATGCTATTAAAGAAAACATTTTTCGGCTTAAAGGTTTATGACATGTGGTTTTGCTAGTTACTCTTAATATCGCTATAGTAATTGTAAGTGAAATTCATATATGCCCAAAGTGTATAAATTGTTTCTAAAATAATATTTCGAATGCTGTGAATGATATTGATTAACTTCATAAACTGAAACCGGTTTCTGCTAGCATTCAAATTTTTAGTTAAATAGAACGTATCCGTTCTCTTGTTTCTAATATATCAATTATGTACTTTTCTATTTACCATCGTAATCAGATGTTTACAAAGGGATTCCCTAAAAAAGTCATTTTTAATTATCTGGAAAATACTTAGCTTTTATGTATATTTAGTTTTATATTTTGACCATTGATTCGACTGTATTTTTTACTAGAATTAGGAATATTTAATATTGTTTCCTGAAATTGCAAGTTTAATGAAGAATTTTTATGGTAGTATTTTTTGATTTTATAAAGTGTATATTATTTTTTAACAATATTTAATACACAAGCAACGCTGCATATCTGTATATGGTTGCCGTCATATTCAGTGCAGAAATATTAATGTAACAAATTGTGTATAACATTGCTTTTGAAAAAAATTTTTCAATCTTGTACTGATAAATAAATAAATATAAATTGCTTTTCAGGTAGACATGTAATTAGTATATATGAAGAAAAATGAGGTTTACTTGCCTGAAGTTGTATTCAAATTTAACTGCATGTAGATTCCTCTTGCGATATGGAGGCTGATGATCTTGCTGAAAGAATTTTGCTAGATTTGAGAAACACTTTTAAGAAAGATCCTCTTATGTAAGATTTATTATTATTATTAAATACTTTAAGAAATATTGTTAATTAATTGGTTTTGAGAAGTAGATGTAAAGAAAGTGCTTTTATGAAGAACTTAACGGTTTCTGTGTAGAAAAGCAAACAATGATTTTTGTTGCTTAGTTATGTAAATGTTTTACTCCTTTATCATTATGTCATTAAAGACTAAAGTAGAAAATTTTCTTTCTTTTTTTATATTTTTATGTGGATTTTAATTTAACATAAAAGGGGAATTTTTAATGGAATTCTTATATTTTATGAAGTAAAATCAAGGAAAGTAATATTGTGAACTATGCCAGATATTAACAGAAAGACTAACAATTCTGTCATCAGTTTTGAGATATTTAGTGATGGACAGCTGCAAAAAATAATAATTAATAGCATTTTGCTTGACATAATTTAAGTTAGTGAGTTATAAATTGTATTTTTTTTTATCCAAAAATGATGACATATTATAAAAAATCTGATGAGGACATCACACTATATACTTGAACGATCTATTAAATTACACACTTTTTTTCTGCACAACTTCATCAAATTATTCTAATTTAGTTAACCAGTCTTGCAAAGCAAGTTGAAAATGACATAAAAAATTGCAAATTTTGAAATTAATATATTCCGTCCATTGTTGTCATATGGGAGTCAAACTTCTTATGATTTTATTTTTTCATAATTAGTATAAAACTTTCCCAAACATAAGTATAGGAATTGGGAAATCACATTAAAAGTTAGATTTCAGTATTTTTTTTTTTTTTTGACATTGTCAAAACATGAATATTTTTGTCATTTGAAAGACTTCTGTAAGTGTAGGTATATGATTGCAACCAATGTTTGCAAGAATAAAGGCTATATATAGAAGTAATGTGTAAGATAAAAAATGTAAAAGATACTTTATAATTAGCAATAGCCCCTTAATGCTTAATTTGCATTCCTCTCCTTATTCTAAAAATAGTAATCTATTTCTGCACTGGATCATTTCAAGAGTAATCCATGGCATATGACTCTTACATAACACTCATGATGTAAATAGAAATAAAATGCAAGTAGCCAATAACAATTTTACAGCAGTATTAACTCTTCAATCAAAATACATTGAAATCCAAAACTAACTCAGTCTGAATTAAGATTTCCCCCTGAGCACAACACATTTCTTTCTACACTTCAGACTAGTTAGACTACTGCATGTGGCTGTCTTCATATTACAAAGCTTTCAAGAATGTAAACATTTTCAAACAGGAACAAGTAGTGCACCGCAACTGTGGTACAAACAGTGTGCCACAAGTTGTTTATGGCTGCAACTTGTTTTCTGGAATAAAAGTTGTAGAGACATTATTCTATTTCGGAGCAGGAGACATGAAAAAGGAGAAACACCTTCGCCGGGAATCGAACCACGGACCTCTCGGTTACGTTTCGAGCATGCAGACCACTACACCACGAAGGCATGCGAAGAAGGCGGGCGAAATACCTTATGTACTCCCCCTTTTAAAGGGCAACTGGGATTTTGGGGACCCAATCGCCAAATCGCGGTGGTGGAGAATCATCATCCACCACCATTTTAGTTCGGGCGCCAGTGTAGGACTGAGTGGTTATTACGAAGCAGGAGACATGAAAAATGAGCAACGCCTTCGCCGGGAATCGAACCATGGACCTCTCGGTTACGCGTCGAGCATGCAGACCACTACACCACGAAGGCAAGCGAAGAAGGCGGGAGAAATACCTTATAAAGTGAAGATTTAATCTGCCTTGGTTGCCAGTTTCCTATTTATTATGGATTAACGTTCTGTATCATCAACTGTTTCTACAACATCATTACTTCTGAATTTGTTTTTATTATGTATGTATGTATGTATGTGTGTGTATACATTTAGTACTGCTGATTGCAATAAAAAAGGGAGGTGCACAACTAGATGTTGTAGCAGCCCTGTGTACAAAATTTCAGTGTTCTACTGCAATTCCTTTTGAGTTATTCAAGATACATATATACAGATGTCATGGACAAATCTATTTTACAATGTGTTTTGGAAAAAAGAGTCCTTATTCTTCCTGTACGTACAGATGTCACACAAAAAAATCATCCAGATGGATTCAGGAATGGTCAAAATGGATATTTACGTTGAAATATGATGCCCAAAATATTTTTCAATTACAATTTCCTTTACTTCATACAAGAAATAAAAATACAGTTTAATTTTAAAATTGGTTTGTATACTGCTCGTGAATTATTGAGACATTTTCACTTTTCTGTTTTTTCAGTTGCAAAATTGTTTAGATTCTTGGATGTTTAACTTTCCAGTCACTTTCTCACTTGTCAATTCTATTCTTAAAATTCCCATCTCTGATTTGTAGTGTTAGGGAAATTATGGCATATTTTGTCAGTGTGGTTTAACAAATATCAACCAAACTAGAAAAGTATTAAAATTTTGTGCTGAGCAATGTAAATTCTGTGTTCGTGAATAAATGTTTAGTAATGTGATTTGGATTTCTTTTGAAGCCTTTCATATTGACAGAAATGTATCTTTTTCAGTTAAAGACATTAATTCCAATCCATTTCTTTGCAACAGTTTTATTAATGTAATATTTTCATGTTCCTTTATTATTTTCTGCAACATATTCTGCTACATTCATGGTCTTCTTGCTCTGCTAATTGATTTTCATATCAAATGGTTTCATGTCTTCCTTTGCAAAAACAAAATAATAATTTCTTCTAAAGAAGAGGAACATATATCTGATCACCCTCAAATGGATAAAAGTTTTATTAAAATTCTGTGCCAAGTTAAAAGTTTTTTTTATTTATTTATTTATTTTACATCAAATCACTTTTCATAATGTTGTCACCAAATATTATCACCTTATATTACATTTAAAGAAACTAAATAATGAAGAATCTACATGAATGTATGTATGTTTCTTTTATTGTTAAAAAACAACGGTGCCTAGAGTCATCAAATTTTGAATAACATAGTCCTCAACCTGATCATGGGCACCTGGAAGCCCAAATTTGGAATTTGTTTTATTGTCTATTTCATATTTTGTAAAAGTTAAATGGATTTTTGATTAAAAAACTTGTTAGTTTCAAAGTAAGCAATGGCAACACTGTAGGGAATAAAACATTTTTCTCTTCAGTATGTGAGATTGCCTATCGAAAATTCTAAAGATCGCTGTTTTCAAATATTTTTAGAACAGTGTGACATTAGTCTAAATGCTCTCGAAACATGTATGTATCTTTAAATGAAAAAGACGTTCATTTGGGAGTAATATGAAATCTGAAAGCTTTCAGATTTTGTTTTTTAAACTTTTTTGTCTAATCTAATGTTGTAATTATTCTTAAAAGTCTTAATACTGATTATGTCTCCCATAGTGCTTAAGATGTAGGCCTGTAAGTTTGCTATTTTGACATTATAATTCTAATTTTACAATTTATATACTGTTCATTTTTTTATTTATTTAAAATTATCTGCAATGTATGAGCCTTGTATATTGGCATGTCATATTAATATTGGCTGTGCCTGTAATTCCGGGCAAACTGCAGACCTTCTAGTGCTTATCTTTCAGCATATTATTTGTTTGGTTTAATAAGGAGAGGAATTTTAATTACGATTGTATTTATGAAACTATTGGCATTCTGGTTTGCTTAGATTACAAGACTGATTTGATAGCTTTTAAGATGGGTAACTTATTGGTGTATTTATTGAAGTTTTTGACTTCATGCTGTATTTTAAATATATGCAAAATGCATTTTTAAAAGCATTTTATTTCATTTTGCTGTAAAATGTTTTGAAATATCATTGTCTTATCTTTTTTGTTCCAGTGATGAATTTGATATATTGCCTGTACATGAATCGGTTCGAAACACATGTCCTGTAATTCATATTGAACATAAAGTTGCCTTAGAAGACTGGTGTATCAAACATGTTTATGTCTATGCATATAATAAATTTTTTGCGTGGAAGAAGAAACCATGTAAATTCGGTAAGTAATACAAATGAAAGAATTTGTATGATTTTATTAATATCTTTGCACCATTCGTACTTATGAATTGTAGAATGTTTGTTTATCTTAAAATTATTTACTTGATTAAATTGTTGTTTTTTTTCCTATATACTGAAAAAGATTTAATTTTAGATTAATTTGTATATTAGTTTTTTAAACTTTTAGAAATGAACAACTTACTAAAATTATTTATACAATTTAATGTTTAAGAATTTATTTAAAAGTGTTGTTAATTCACATTTGCAGTAATTTTATATTTTTTCTGTTGTTGCAGTATAAACAGTTAACCCTTATACTGCATGATAGTTAGGGGTGTAACCTAGATTAAAGGTCATAGTCCACACAGATGAAAAATCAACATAATTTTTGTTACTACTCGAAAACTTTATGCCTCTTGTTGATCAGAAATTCTTCTGCTAACATAGTTAATGTATATTTTATATCCTGTATGTGTTACACTATGTTCTCATGCTATGAAGTAAGTAAGAAGGATAAAAAAGGAAGAAAATGATGTGGAAAAAAAATGCATCTATTGAGATATTGTAATCATTTCTATCTTGTGTCATCTGATTGAAATAAGAACCACTTAATACAGTACCTACATCAGTATTGCTTGATATGATGCTAAACATTAAATTATTGTATATATTACTAATAAAAAAAAATTCAAAAAAAAATTACAGAATAAAACAAAAAAAAAGAGAGGATTTTATTTGTAGATGTAAATTTTCATCTATTTTTAACAATATTTCAGCTACATATAGTAAAAAATCTCAGATTCATACTTATTAGGACTTTGACTGTTCTGGATTCCGGGCATTAGATTGTCAGTAAGAAATTAAAAATTTGAAGTAGTGTTTTTAGAAATAATGAAGCATTATTATGACCTCAAGGGACACAGAATTTATGAAAAAAAAAGCACAATGTGTATTTGTGCTTTATTTTTTAGGCTAATACTTTCTCTCCAGTTCTAAAGATAGACATATTTAAATTATTGTTGAGTTATAAAGTTCCATTGCTCAACTCTTGTAATTGCTATGTTAGTAATCCTCATTAAATTGTCATAACAATGTCAATCAAAATTTTTTCATTCTCAGCAACTTCTGTAGCACTTTCTTTACTATCAAACTGTATTAAAAACCATACTACAGATTTCACTGTCCATTAGTTGTTTGATGACTGGGACATTGTTATCGCTATGGAAAATATTCTTTTATGTCATCTTCATTTATTACCACTTCTCCACAAATTCCATTAACTAAAAAATTTTGTTTTTTGTTTGCGATATCTGAAAACCCTCAAATTGTGGCCATAATCATAAAGTTTAGGTAGCTTCCTGTATATGTTATTGGTGATATATCATGAGATTGGTAACTAAAGGCATGTTCTGCTAAATATTGTTTTTGTTTTGATGCATTCTGATGGTGTTAAGACTGAATTACATTAGATATTTGTTATACTTAATGCCTATTTCCCACACATGCTTAAATCTAATCTGAATCTCGACTAAGTAAATTCTAACATATTCTTAATGCTTATCCAGGCCTGATATTGGACATTTTGCTGTCTCTGTAGATCCTGAATTCTGCTGCCAAGTGCATCTCTAAATTCTAAAATTTTTGCATCCCAGTACTTTCCCTAAATACTCAAATTTTTTGCCATCCCTTAATTTTGTTGCTCAGTACTTCTCTAAATAGTAAAAGTTTGACCTTCCCTAAATTCTGCAGCCAGTGCGGCTGCATCAACTCTGGCCTTGGCCCTGTACTTATCTGAATAAAAAAATGAGTTGGTCTCAATTAAGACAACACTAAATGTAATTTTCTGACCTACGAGTATCATTTACGAAATCCCCTCCCCCCACTTGCAAAGAAATGTGTGTTAACTCTACAACACCAGTTAACTGAAGTCTGTAATCGTCATTAAGTGGTCAGGGTTACCACACTTTTTGGTATTCAATTGCATGAGTCTTTTAGCTAGGTTGGCATCAGGGATATAATTTATCCAGTAGGTGTAAAATCTACAGTGTTTTGGTTTGAGATGTATGCCAAACAAAAAGGCAGCTGCAGACTGAAATTATTGATTTTACAGATTTATGTTAATAAATAATCATTTCTTCAATACAGATGTATTTTATTTAATGCCAAAGTGAATTTAAGAATCAAGACTCTCCATATGTTTTATTGTGAAAAAATAGTCAAATATATGTAAGTAAAGCATACAAAAAAATTTTTGAAAAGCGTTGCTTGTACTCTGGATTTTTTTGGACTTACTATATTACCGTATGAAATTAATGCAGTCATTACAGTTGATACAAAATAACCTAACTTGCATGCTAATGAATTGGTTGCTATAAATATTTTATGGTATACAGTTAAATAGAATAGCATTCGTAACAAAAAAGGGAAAATATTAAATCTTCAATGCATATATGAGTTCAGATTTTTCTTGAAATGCTTTTTCTTAATTTCTTAAGTGCAATTCTTACATTACACAAAACCAAAATAACAAATCAAAGAACTGCACAGACTCTGTGTCCATGTACACATCGACCTATTTTCACTTAAAAAAAAATCTGGAGAATGGGGATGTCATATTATGTTAAAACAGAGTTACTCATCGCCAAAACTGAACAAAATTTGTAGCCAATCGAAGCTCAATAAGCTGCATTTTAAATCACACAGTGAAATAAGATAAAAAAGGAAATACATCTTATCGCATATATGCACTACAAAAAAGAAATATCGACTTGCCGTATTTAGAAATTTCTGCGTCTTTTGTGTGTGGCGCTCAAAATTCCTTAACAGCATCCAAAAACTTTCTAAAATTATCTGAACTAGAATATGCATACTGCCGCCACCACATAAATTCGCAAAAATAAGAGTAAAAAATATCCTTCGTGGTGCCGGACTATCGGTGGCGTTTCTTGCATGAATTTTTCTTGTGACAAACCCTTTCAAAGCCATCTGAACGATCTTTATGTTCAACCGTACACATTTCCTTCGTACAAACAGGACACTTATAATGACTACAAAGGAAACTTCATTTATGCACCAGTCAGTTAAGGCTTTTTTCCCCCTCTCATTCCAAATCATACAGAAACTTCAGATTTAATCTCATTACATACACCCATTTCACGGTGTACAGCACAAAATAAGCAACATATTTCCTAACTGACATCCAATGCAGAAATAAGCCCCTACAGATATTTTCCCATCAGTCAAATTCACCGCAATTACATCATAATAGGGTTTCCAAAACATTTCCATAAATGAAACAACAATTTGCCGATAAATGAAACAACAACTTATCGATAATGCAAGGGGCACCCTAAAATATAGGCTTAAATTGAAAAAGTAACCATGAATCATATTTTAATGCTGTGCTGTGTACTAGCAGTAATAAAAGTGTTTTAATCATGGACTGTACTACCCTTTTTTACCCGTAAGTAATAAAACTGCAAGCCTTTAGGGGATAATTATGAACCCTGTGTAAGCTATGTGCACTATGTAAAAACTATATGTTCTTTTGAAAAAGAGTTGAATAGCATAATAGTGCGTATTTTAATTAATGTGAGAAAGAGGCAACCTATATAATAGTGCTTGTTTAATTTGTCAAAAAAGTCTACATAATGTGATAGATGCACATTGTGGCCATCATGTATTAAAAAACATTGTATAAATGTTTAGAAAAGTTCATACATACTTCATTTACAAGGCAGTGATGTTTGAAATTTTAGCCTTTGCTATATGTGCTGTCAGAGTTAGCACTTCAATCTAGCAGTTGGAAAATATGGGATTCGAATCCTACCAAGAGTCTCATGTTTCCTGCAGCAAAAACTTATACTTGAACTATGATGGATGATAATTCATCACCACTCAGATTTAGTCAACATCTCCTCAGGGGCCTTGAACATTGTTATAGAGTAAAAGTGTATGATCATGCTATAATTTGTATCAGTGATGAATCTGAAGTAACAAAACTAACATAAAAAAAGATCTCATCTCATTTAATTTGTTAAAATTAATATATTTAAAAAATTCATTGTATGGTAATAGATAATCAAATAAAATGTTTTGTGCATACGTTCTTGGGATTCATGATGTACCTCATATTTCTAAATTATATAGTTTATAATTTTTTATTTTTTTTTTTTTTTTAAGTTGCTCTAAATCTTTAAATGTTTTCCAGTAATGTTATTGGAAAGCAAAAGCTTGCACTTCAAATCCTTATTCATTCATGGAGACAACTGTATTTATAGAAAAAAAAAAAAAAAATTGAGGTGGAGGTAGGGGATAGAGAATGTATAGTTTTTATAATTAAAATTTCACAAAATATAGCTATTTTAAATTATTAATAATTAATAAGATGTGATATCAGTAATCATTATACATTGTATACTTTGAATTCTATTTCAGAATCGGATAAATTGCTGATTTGGACATGTGC
This sequence comes from Stegodyphus mimosarum, assembly GCA_000611955.2. Taxonomy (NCBI): domain Eukaryota; kingdom Metazoa; phylum Arthropoda; class Arachnida; order Araneae; family Eresidae; genus Stegodyphus; species Stegodyphus mimosarum. Next base: position 221,449 of record KK116427.1, read on the forward strand.
TATATTGTTGATTAATCCAGAGATTGAAACTGTGTGGAATGCTAGGTATGGTATTATCACTTTTCATTATTTTGCTTTTGTATCATTATATGTATTTACTTCTAGGTATAATTTATGTAATTTTTATGTGTGTGCAACAAAAATTAAATGTGTTTTTAAAAAGTAAGTTTTATTTTATATGTGTAACAATTAATTTGAAGTATTGTTGAAATAGATTTATGGTAGAATAGCTAGTTGAATGTATGTTTAATGCAAATTTGGGACTAGACACTTTGTTACATTGTAATTCTCCTCACTCTGTAAAACTAATTCTTCAACTTAGCTAATTTTACATTAAGATTTGCCAATTTGTAAGCAATAAATAAACTGAAAAAAACAAACATAAAAAATATGGTACTTATGTATTTTGCCATCGATCATTTTTGACAGTGTTGCCAGTAATAGGTCACAATGCAGTCATACAAACACTCATTTTGGTTTTCTGTAGCCTTGATCTTCAGTAAGCCAGGTGAGATTTTATAAAGAAGTTAATTACTATTTCTCTGTTTATCTCTTGATTTTGAATAAAAGATTAAAATTTGGAACTTACAGAGAGCAGTAAAGTATTTTCAGAGTTGCGGTGCTGGCTATGCTGATGCACATATTCAAAACTGAATTTAAGTAGTAAATTTATTTAATGTTAATTTCATAAAGAAGATGACAGTCTTATTATTGTATATACCAGTAGGAATTTTTGACTGTCAAAATGCTTGCCAATAGTTTTAATGAATTTCTTTGTCAGATAATTTCAAAGTTTGAACTTGAAGTTATTTAAATTTTTAAAATAGATGACATTGGTAGCAACTAATTGTTATTTATTTTTGTAAAGCATCTGTCAAGTACTGCCGATTAATTTAAAAGACTTACCATCATACTGCCTTTGAAAGTGGTTGCAAAATATCTCTATCTTCATCCTAATATATCCACAGTAGACTTGGACAGATATAGCTCATATGAAATCTCCCAGATGAATTTCGTGTATACAAGCTAGTTTTCCTTAGAAAGTCCTCCATGAAGGCATCCCTCCCCTTAGGCAGATAGCCTCCCGAAACTTTGTTGTAATCACATAAACCAAATCAAAACCCAAACGAACTTCTACTAATATAGCAGGCAATAACAGTTAACATACTAAATTGCTGAGCTTCTCTGAATGACCCATTTTGCATTAACTGCTGATACTGATGTCACAGAATATTCTGCATCTGAATGATATTGTCTATACACTTTTACTATGTAGTATATACTCCTGTGTTAAAACTGAACAGAAGGCACTCGAAAATGTTACAGAATTTCACTTGTATATAGTTTTCCACTTCTTGCATTTACTTTGTGGTGGCCTTCTTGGATGCAGTTTCTGTAGTTGCTTTTTAATAAGGCTTTTAAAGCTTTTTTTTTCCTCTCTCTCTGCACTGGATCTTAAAAATTTTACTAGGTAGGATGATATACATACATACCAAAACCATACATAGCATTCTTTCAGGAAAAAGGTATTTCACCGAATGAAAACTATCGTGAAATACTTTGTTGCATTAATAAACAAAGCATATATGGATTCAGATTTAAAAGTAATGTTGCCTGCATGAGGTGTTAATTAGCATTCATTTTTAGACACCTGTCATTTTTGCCGATTAATAATGATGGGCAGTGAACATCCATTGAAACAGACCCATGTGGAGTGTTCCTGTTGTTCCTGAAAGCATTAAGAGATTTTGATTCAGTAAGATTAAGATCTTTTGATATCAATAATTAACTTTTGATGATTTAGATGCTTGAATTGTCTGGGAGTATTGGCTCCCTGGATCTTGATAATAGAGGAAGTGAAACCAGAGGGGAGAAATTTGACAAATATTGTGTATTATAGAAGAGCAGAGCTTTGTTTCTGATCAAACAAACCCATGCCTCTTTACTCAAAAATCCCTTGCACTGAATGGCTAAGAAATTTAGCAAAATGACTGGTGTGAAATTTAGAAATGAGGTGATTATAACATGTCAGGGATCTGTTTCTGATGAAAGAAGCTGGAGCTTCTTTACTTAGAGTGCAACATTGTGTGGAATGATTAACATGCTTTTTTTAACTCCATTTGCTGCGTTATATGATGTCATTTTGTACATGTCATGTCTCTAACAACTTCAGGTAACCAAATTTAAGTATTGCAAGTTACACCCATGACAGGAGTCTTCCATGAAATTTGTGAAAACGAAGCTAAAAAATATGACAGTTAATTTAATAAAAGTTGACTCATAATTTTTTTAATGTTAAGCTGTATGACAGCTTTAAAATAAAATAAAAGTGCTTTTTGATAATGATAATTTTTATTTTCTGAAAAGAGAAAGAACATAATGAAGAAACAAAATATTTTACATTAAAGAAAAAAATAATTAAAAAAATATTACATTTACTTTATTCTGCTTGCAGGAAGATATGAAATCATCTATTTTATAATCTTTTAGCAGAAATGATGGAAATTACCAATGTTTAATGGTTTTCAGCACTCAGTTATTAATAACTAGCCATTTTTTGAAAGCAGTGTGACTATGAAACTGTAGATAGGTAGATTAATGAATTTAATAACAAATTCATTACTTAGGCTGAGTTTTTATACTAATAAATTTGTATTAATAGTCATAACAGTCATGCCTCTGTTTGGCTGTTATTTCCATTGAGATATTTATTTGATTGATGGCATCAAATTAAATTTTGAAAAATGTAAACCTTAGATATAGAAAATAATGTTAAGAATATGGTAACGAAAAGTAAACGGTTTATTGAACTATTTTTGGCAATGTTTTACTCAGACTGATCAAATTTCATTTTTGTTATTTTTTGGCAGAAAAGAACTTGTGTGCCAAAATATTCTTACTCCAGAAGATGATCTAAGATTTTCTGAAATAGTTTTAAGTCGAAAGCCTAAAAGTTCACAAGTTTTTGCTCACCGGTAAGATCTATTACTGTAGTTAGTAAAACATCTTATTTTCAGCTGCAGTAATATCGAAATTTCCTTTTCCTTCATTCTCCCAATATATTTATTTTTATCTCAAGCAGCAAATTTTTACTGTTTATAATGGTACAAGTGTTTAATATCTGCTCAGTATAAAAAATTAGTATTGACTGGTGGCTTATGGTCTGCAATTTTTGTTTTGCAGCACTTCACAACATGATTGAGTGTTGTATTTTTAATTGCTTTTTAATTTTCCTATGAGGCAGATGTGGGCAGTTCAACATAAATGTTTTTTTGTGTAGCTATGAGACAGTTATTTTAAGTTCAGTATTTTTATGTAGTAAAGCAGTATTTTTAAATATGATAATTTTTATAAAATTTCTTTATCCCCCTTCCCAACAAAACTGTAGTCTATTTTATTCTTATCTTATAAATAGTTATTGTAAAAGGACTACTTTTTACAGGAAATGGATTTTGCTGGAGTTGATTAAAAACAAACCTTCAACGTGTACTTTACAACAAATCATAGAACATGAATTTTTACTGTGTACCCGAGTTGCCAATCTGTATCCAAACAACTATTATGCTTGGTGCCATCGTTCATGGATCATACAAGAAGTATTGCATGTTTGTTTAAAGGTAATTTTCATTAAAATATATCATTGCAATATTTTTTGAGAAAAAGCTGTATATTCTACTGGCTTATTTAACACTTTCAAGTTGCATGATTGAGCACTTGTTTTTCCATCACATCTTGCAGATATCTAGTTAGACTGATACCTAGATAAATTGGAAACAGTGGCAATGTTTCTGTGTTCTAAAATCCAATTCTGAGCACCCTGAACATTATGGAACAATAATTATTTGATGAGAAAACACATTGTAGAAGGGAAAGCCATTGCCATAAAATTATATTTGTGGTCTGTGTTTCATATTTAGGCAAATTGTAGATTATTAAAATTTTCCTAATTTTATCTAATTATTATCCCTTCCCAAACCATTACATCTGCATTGCATTCTTAGAAATTCCATATTTGCGAAACCCTAATACCAATTAGTTTATTGCTAATTATTTACATGTAGCAGGCCTAGTCAGAGAATAAAATTTAGGCCCTGTATACATAAATCACCCCCCATGACAGGTACTTAGCTGACTTAGGTTTGGCTACTTAATTGTGGAAGAACCTAATATGTGGGCCACTGTTTCCTCCTATGAAGGGATGGACAGTTACATCCATTCCTTCTCCGGGATTCGAACCTATGCCCTTTGCTATACCAGCAGGCAGTTAAAGAAACGTAAAAGTCTCATACTTTTTTCAGCACCATGTTTTTATTCAATGCAAAAATGAAATGTAAAATATGCATGTAATGATAAATATTTTTTCTCATTTTACTGTTGTCATTTCTTTCTACCAAGATCTTTTATAGGTATGAGTGTGTGTATGTGTGTATATATATATTATATTACATTATTTAAAAAAATTGTTTTGTAAATATAACCCTATGCCTTGTATAGAATTGTATAGAAACATTAGCTTGTATTGTATAGAATAAGCTGTATAGAAATATTATTTATATACGTTCACACATATATATAGTATCACAAATTTTTATTTCACAACAAAATTATCCTAATCTTAATTTTAATGCAATATGCTGCTAAAAATTAATCAGATATACACAAAAAGTAAGAAATTTAGAACCATGTCTACAAAGACCCAAATGAAATTAAATTCAAAACCGCTAAGATTTCCTATAGTATGTAAACAGTCAACGAAAAGTCTGAAGAATGTGAAGTACAAAAATACATTTAATGCAATATGCTGCTAAAAATTAATCAGATATACACAAAAAGTAAGAAATTTAGAACAAATGAACAAATGAACACAAACATATAAGGAAGGTAATGGAGTGCTTTAATGCATGAAGTGATCAAAATATTTTCAAGTACGAGGGTTGTTTTTAAGTAAGGGCTATTTGAAAATAAAAACCAAATGAAAGAAAATTTTCAAAAACAAAATTTATTTTCAGATTCTACATACGTTTCTCTATTTTTCAACATAGTTGCCAAGTTTGTGTAATCACTTATACCTTAGAACTAGATTTTAAATACCCTTTGCATAGATACTTGCCATCTGCTGTGATAACCAAGAGGTCACGGTCATTGTCACATCTTCATCATCATTGTAGTTGTTGCCGCCAAGATGATGTTTGAGATAGCGGAAAAGATGGAAATTGCCTGGCGCAGGGGTGGTCTGTAGGGGAGGTGTGGTCCAAAACTTCCCAGCCAAAAGAGTCCAATGAAGCTCAAATCTGAGCTGCAGTGTGAGGCCTTGCATTGTCATGGAGTAGAAAAATTCCATCTATCAGCATGCCGCATCTTTTGTTTTGAATCATTGTGTCTAGCTTTCGCAGGGTTTGGCCGTAGGCTACTGCATTTATGGGGGTTCCGTGTTGCATTAAGTTGACCAGCAAAACATCATGCTTATCCAAAAACACGGATGCCCATGATCTTGCACTGGGACAGAGTCTGTGTGGCCTTGACCCTTACAGGAGAGTGTGTGTCTCCATTTTAAACTCGTGTGTCGTCTCCCGTTACGGTCCAACTCAACATGGCATCACCTTCTTCATTATAACAAGTAAAAAAATTCAGCAAACACTCAAATCTTTTGTTTTCGTGATCCTCCATTAAGAGTTTAGAGACCCAACGGGAGCACAGTTTCTAAAACCTTAACTTTTCAGAAGCAAATCTTGTACAGCACTGAAGCTAGACATTTCATAAAATTAGTTTGAAAGAGTCCTTATGGTGAAGCGTCTGTTCTCAAGAATTTTCACTTCAGCTGAAGCCATCGTCTGTGATCACTGATGAGCAACCGGAGTAGAACTCATCATGGACGTTGTCGCAGCCAACTTTGAAGTCTCTGACCCACTTACGCACTTTGCCTTCACTCATGGCAATGACCCCGTAAACTTCACTAATCTGCCAGTGAATGTCTGCAGCAGACTAGTTTCTTGCCAGCAAAAAATGTATCACTGACCATACTTTGCACAGAGTGGGTAATTTGATAAAAGACACAGAACAGACTGTACAGGTTACCTACACAGCTGCAACTCAGAAAAGTTGTTTCTGAAAAATGTCAGGACACGACGCAAACACATGTTGCAGCATATGTATGCCACCTATTAGTGTATACAACAAAACGGTCCTTACTTAAAAAACATGCTATTTACTTTTTAAAATAATTGAATCAAAATACAATAAGCTGTGTTACAAGAACAAATAGCTATTTTTATTTCTTAGATAGCAGATGTTTTTATAGCATGGAAAAATGACCTTTGTCCAAATAAAAATTTTATATAATCTATATTAAATTTGGTTTGCTTGGTATGAAGTAGTTTTCGTTCCTCACTTATATTCAAATTATATGGCATGTTATATCAAATCAGGAAAGAAAATGTCATTTTTTCCAGTTGGGTTTATTTTCTTAAATACATCCAAATGCAGGATCTTAATTCTTAGAGACAACCATACATTTCCTCCATCTTCTTGCATATTTAGAATGAAAGTCTTTTTTCCCTCTCTTAAATTAATAGTAATATGCGTAGGATAATACCAAAGTGGTAGTTATTATCATTGTTTTGATGAAATTCTTATCCTTTTTTCAGACTGTTTCTGAAGAACTAGTCCGAATGGAGCAATGGGTATCTACTCATATATCAGATTACAGTGGATTTCATTATCGCCAGTTCCTGTTATCATGCTTTTCCTCAAGAAAGAAATTCTCAAATAAACATGCTGTATCATGTCCCTTGCACATAACACATTTGGAATTAGAAGGGAATATGAAATGTAACAGTAAATATATGAATGGAAGTGAAATAATTCACTTCAGTGATACTTTGGAAAAAGAATTGATGTTTCTTTCAAGTCTGCAGACTTCTTATCCTGGACATGAAACATTATGGTATCATCGCCGCTATGTTTTGTATGAATTTCAGTATATTAAAAATTTAGGAGAATCATGTCCAGTTAAACTCAAAAACATGGATGGTGTTTGTGTTGAAGATGTAGTTCAGTGCAAAAGACATAAACTGGAATGTAATTTTTGCAACAAATCAGACTGGGACTTACTAAAAGAAGAAAACTTTTTAAATCACTGCATTCAGCGTGCCAAAAGTAATGACTGGGAAAAGCAACTAATTGAAAGACACCTAAAGTGGTTAAGAAATGTAATTTTGTGGCCAGTTAGACTGTCAGTCAGTTGATTATTAAGAATTTTATGTTTATACTGTAATGTTGTTTAGGATTTGTTAGTGTAAATAAAGAATTTTTATCATTTTACAATTCATAATTTTACTTTTATTCATTAAATTTTTCGTTTGGAATATTTTAGATTTTATATGAACATTTTGTATTGCTAACTATGACCTGTTATTGCATATTTATATTTCTGAATACTTCTTGCATTCTGTCTAAAGTGCATACAGACCTACAAGAAATAGCTTGGAATAAAATATTTTGACCGAATCTCAAAATTTATGACTTGAAACACAGTTACAAATTTCTATAGTGGGGTCCTCTGGCAACCATAAATATTTGATAAAAGTTTATTATGGACTGCAGAGCAATCGCTGAAAGTTTTTCTCATTATTTTTGTAAAGAATGTTTAAAGGCATTGCAAATTTTTGTAGGACTGAGTATATATGTTTAGTTTTGAGATGGCTCATACAGAATAATTTATGAGTTTTAAATTAAGGATATGACATGACCATTTCTGCTGCAGTAAAGTCTGGAAAATGTACTTTGCATTAGTCTTTAACTGTGTGAGCTAATGCATGACTGTTGTTTTTGTTAACTAATTTTTACTTTTTGATCGACAAAAACAATACATTTTTCTCATTATCTCAAATCCCACTCCATTATGGAGCGGGAATGTTAATACCACAATGCTAAAAAACTGGAAAGCATCTATCTATTGATCAAATTTTGTTATTATAGGTACTGTATTATGAGTTTGTTGAATACTGAAAACTATTTCATCGTTGAAAATAAATTTCTGTCATTAATTATTTGTATCCCATTTGAGTAATGCCTGAGGTATTTTGAAGTCTTACATATCTAATTCTGAATTTTCAACGTCTTCACTTTTTTCAGTTTTAATGCTGAAATCAACATTATACATTACACACACGTATATATGTAAGATAAAAAATATATAAATCAAAATTAACCGTATAATTCTCCCTCACTGTTCTAAAAATCGTAACTTTTCTGAACTGTGCCATTTCTAGATCAGTCCATTTTACGCGCCTTATGCAACACTTATGATGTAACTAATTCGGAATTTAAACTCACAATTTCAAAAATTGAAATTTTTCTAATCTAAACAATTACCTCCTCTTGGTAGCCCTCCATATTGGATAACTGCACATTTTTCAACTTGCAGTTTAATTCCGTAGGCCAATTTTTCACAAGGTATGATCCTGTGTAATTTCATTGTAATAAAATGACTTGGAATGAGCTGCAACAGCTTGATGATAGTTCTCTGCGTTATATCCTGCAAAGACTTTACTCCTAGTTAGAAAGATGACATTTGAAGGAAAGGCTTGTAGACAGACGTGGCCAAATTGAATATAACTTTTATTGGTGGATATGAACTAATTATCAAAAACATTTTTCATCACATGATCATGAGTGCAATATGCACCCCACAGTTTACAAATAATATTACATTTTAGGTAATGGCATAGTTAGTTTCATGACAGAACAAACAGAGGGAAGTAGCATATTAACTGCAGGAGAACTGAAGCTAAAAAATGTGCAATTATCCAGTATGGAGGCTCACCAAGAGGAGGTTTTGGCTTAGGTTAGAAAGATTTCAGTTCTCGGAATTGTGAGTTTAGGTTCCAAATTAGTTACATCATGAGCATTGCACAAGGCATACAAGATGGATTGATCTAGAAATGACACAGTTGAGAAAAGTTACGATTTTTAGAATGGAAAGAGGGAATTACTGGTTTAATTTTGAGTTATATAATTTTTATATATATGCATGTATATGTATTGGTTTGATTGAATATATATGAGTTGTTCTCTGTTGATTTATTCCACTTGGTCACATTTTTCTCATTGAAATACTTAAGATTTTATTCAGTTCTCCTCACCCCATAATTCAGAGTGTTCCATGCATATTTCTTATAGTCTATCCCCATTACTGCTAATTTCTTGAAGTCATTTGATTGTGTTAGAGAAAAATTGATTTGATATGTTCAGTGGAGAAATTATTTTATATTGTCTCTTCTCTTGCATATGCAAATCTAATATTTCAGTTTGTTTAACATTAATAAATAGATAAATGGAAAAACTTGTGAACTATGGCAGGATTGATATCTGATATAAACAGGTGTTAAAATTTTGCTGATATATATATATGGAGAGAGAGAGAGAATACTTTGTCCAAGTTATATCTTGTCACTCTGTATGTAAGAAATTACAAACATTATTGAAAATAGGAATTTGGCAAAAAGGGAAAATGTAATTGAAGTTCATGAACAATTCTAAAACCTATGGATAAATTTTTATTAATTTACTTTATCCATTGGCAAAATGTTGATCTGCATTCTTTACATCTTTGATTATACAGATGTTTTGGTAGAAGAAAATAGTATGCTGTTTGATTTTTAATTGTTAGTGAAAGGATTAGGTTTATTCTAACTTTCCCATCTTCTTTTCTTATGCTTTTATTTGCATAATGTACACTTTATGAGAGCATTTGGTAATAAATAATTTATGAAATAAACTGGGAATTCGCATAATAATTCTTTATATGCTTACTGTACAGTTGTATGCAAAACTTGAGGAGGAAATATATTTTCACATGTAACATTCAGTAACAGAAGGCTAAGTAAAATGAAAGTTGTACTTAAGTATCTGGGAAAGTAATGCATGATAGATAAAGAATGACACTTTTGTCTGAAGACAGATAATGCTGTTATCTGTAGATGATACATTAACTTACAGGGAATGAAAAAAACTAAAATGTGCTCAGGAATACAATTATGTTAAATTTCCCAATCATGCTATCAAGAGTTTCTAAGCATTAATTGATGAATTTGGACATGCTGCAGGTTGTCTTCTGAGAACATCCCTGATACATTCAGATGCATTTATGTGAGAACATGTAGGCTGCTCTAGCTACTGAATATCTTCACATTCTAACAGCTTCTTATCAATTTTTAGATGAAATCTGGCATTATCATCTCTATGCAGAAACTCAGTGACATCTCAACAGCACCAAAGCAATTACATTCCAGTATGTTTGATCAGATAAGTTAACATGCTGATCATTGGTTAGACTAAATCTGTTCTTATTTTTACTTTGTTGATAAAGCACAGTATGCAGTCACTATCCTTCTATGTCCCATGTTCCTGTATTCCTGTTCCTAGTTTCTATTCAACTTTTTAATGCCAGTATCTTGGCTTATAACAAACATACTTTTATCTGAATGATTCATTATGTTTCATATTTGTTACTCGTATACTATGCATGCATGGTGTTCATGCATTTTGATTGCAAGACATGCAAACGCTGCTTCTTGGCATGTACACATTTGTATTTGAATCAACCAGTGTCCTAACAGGATTTTCACTGACATCGATGTTTAGTATCTCCTATTACTTTTGCTCTCTCCTTAAGTTTTGCATACTAGTGTTTTGTAGCTATTATATTTTTAATTTCTATGCAGAATTTTGTAATAGACTTACTAGTGCAAATTTTGAAATGCCTAGTTAAAATTCATTTGATCGGTTCGAAAAGCAAAATCAATATTATATAGAGATTTAATGAAATTGCATTTACAAAGCATATCTCAGTGTTATATTCCTAGCTAATTTTATTGGTAAAATTGCCCATATTTTCAGAACTGGAAATGCCTTTTATAGAACTTATAAATGTATTAAATTTTGTAAAAGGAAGAAATTTGTAAATATGCAATCAGGAACCAATTTAAGATTTTTTTAAATGAAAATTGTTAGGAAGAAAAATTCTTTTGGTTCTGATGGATATTTATGAAAAATGGTTTGTACAAATATTATTCTGTTAAACTAGTGTACATTATAAGATAGTTTGGCTTCACAAAATTTATGTGTGAAATCCAATAATTTTATTTTTATCACACTACCTCGTTAATCCCGAACGTCTCGCAATCTTAATTCTATTTTCTGAAATATTGCACTTTTATGTGCATTTGTACAAATAATGTTTATTAGTTTTTATGTAATATTTCGATCTTAGTTTGCAGATTATGTAAGTGATTTCTACATTCCGTTGAAAATTTTACACATGAGAGCAAAATACTTTTCACTGAGTAAATTTCACAAAGCCTATGCATAATCAGATGATTGTTTACTTTTGCTTAAATCATAATTTTATTTGTTCTCATGACTGTCCACTAAGAAGAGGTTCTATTGCACATGACTTTTTGTTTCAGATTTCTGGTTGTAAAATTAAAAGTTAACTCTTATTTTCATCTAAAGTGAAATTAAATCTTAGTTTTTGAAATTCCTAATGATATCAAGGTGATCATGTAAAGATAGTGACTGAAAAATATCAGTGTCAAAAACGGACATAATATATGAGGAAGTTAAATTGTTAGTTTGATCCTTCTATGAAAGTATTCTGATTTACACACACACACAAGCAATTAAAAATATGATGGTTTGGTATTTGAATAGCAATATATGAAAAAATAGCTTTTATTGGAATTTACTGCCATATATTTCTTAGATTACCTGTAAGAGCAGCATGGATGTGCATTTCATAACCACAGTTTCAAAAAAAAATTTAGTTAATTATGTAAAGTATGCTAGGTCTGCCTTCTTCTGAATATAATGAATTATTCTTTATGCATGTATGGCATATTTAAGATTTTTACTTTTAACTGGTCTTCCAGAAGAATAACAAACTTCTATTTTAAATTAAGCTTTGAAGATGATTATCAGATATTTCTTAATCCTGAATATTCAACAGATATTTTCCCCCTTTTTTAAATGTATATGGCAATTCAAGATGTAACTGAATGAAAATTATTTGGTCACATACATGTGTATGATTAATATACATTTTTAACTTATACAATAAATCATTGTGTTGACATGTATATTTTTAATTATACATCCAGTATTAATAAAATTCTGCTTTTTTATAATGATTCCCAATTTCTTCTACATATGCATATATGTAAATGCATCACCATTTTGCAAAACTGAAAAAAAAAAAAAAAAAACGTTCTATGTAAAAGAAGGTATTGAAAAGATCCAAGGGAAAAAATTGCAGTATATTCAGAACATAAAAGTTTTAAGTTGAATAAAGTGCTGCATAATAATATGGACAAAAATTTAAATTTCATAAAATTTGTGTTAATTTTGACAAGTTATTAATAAAATTATCATTATTAAATTATTGTTTAAATTGAAAGTACAAAATATTTATATAAATTAAAAGTACAAAATGTACCTGTCTATGAGATTGATTTGTTGCATGTTTTGTATTCAAAAGCACTTGATGTGGTAAACAGCCTTTGTGCACAAGCTAGTAGACAAGCCCTTCACCAAGTCCTAATGTGACTATTATTAAAGTGATTATCCATTTCATTGAGACCATCTAATCGAACGTAAAGAGCTAATAGCCCTGGATAAAATTTTGGGTAGAAATCCAAAATATTCATTTTGGCAATCTAACCAAACTTAAAGCAGAACTGATAGCTGATAAAAGAGCTTATAGCCTTGGATGATGTACATATTTCATATAGTTTTGGGAGATGCAGATTTTGGGTATAAATCCCATATATTTAAGTCTAATATAGTGTTGCTGCGGTCAGATTTGTTGCCTTTAACCGTGATTATATTTCTCTAATTGTTTTTGCCTACTATTGGCTCAGTAGTTAAGACTGCCGAATACTGATATTTCGACATGGGTTTGAGCCTAGGCGAATGAGCTGGCTGCATGGTTCGTTTTGCCCATATTTAATGTGAATCTCGTAAAAAATCAGTTTCTCTTTAAAAAAATCCTCCGTGAAGGTACCCTCCCCTTAGGCAGTAATCCTCCATGAAAGTACCTTTCCCTTAGGGAGATAGTCTTCATGTGCTTTGCCATATTCCAGTAACCTAATCAATACTAAAAAGAAAAAACATTCTTTCAGTCCTGGGTGATTTAAGATCTTGCTGTGCTTAACATTACAATAACATCCGTTTTTTTTTTTTTTTTCTCCTGTGTGTTATTTCTGAAGAGCTATTGATTTCTGTTATTCGGGTGTAGTTTGTGACTTGACTGCCTTATTTTCAAAAAGGGTTCCACGAAAAGATGGAACATGAGTTATAAATATCGATGTGAAGCTGGATAAAGCAGTTTCTAAAATAAAATCAATACGCACGAAACGCTAGGTACACACTTTATATGTAAAAAGAACATGATGCATAAATAAATCTTGAAAGCTAATATTTTCAGGAATGAGGATTCACTCTCTCAAATGAAGTCCACATCCTGAGATGCTTGAGAATAAATATTTACAAAGTCCGTAAACGCTTCTCTAAGCAATTCATATTCTAAATAACTAGCATAATTCGCAAAGCTGCTTCTTATCTTTTGTAACTAATGACAAATGTTTTTTGTTTTGTGTGAATCTTAAGATCACGAGGTAATGCACTGTTGTAAATAAAGTATGGAGCTTCTAGCTGTGAATCTGAAAGAACTATTTGGATAGTCTGAAGCTATTCAATATCCCGTTTTGTAATTACGAGCCGAGAAGAAAAAGTTTAAATAATTATAAGACGGATAGTTGAGGTGAAGACATGTCTTTTCCTAATAAGGTTCAGCGTTGAATTTTATCTAGGATAAGTTTCCTTTTGATCATTACAGCCCAAACCTTACCTCTGGCATGTCTTATCCGCTTATAAAGTTCGTACTTAGAGTGATTCCTAAGGAATTGTCTTTATCAAGAGGAAAGCGCATATTAAACATAATGATAATTGCTATTGATTCGTTCTAAAGTTTTATACTTTCTGATAACCTTGATTTCTCAAGGTTGATATAAGTTTTCCACACCACACGCCATCCTTTATTCTGAGAAATTTTACTTTGAAGAATTTTGATGGCGTGGTTAAGCTACCTTGATTTAGAAATGATAAATGTGTCACCCATTAAGAAAGCTATTAAACTGCTACGATCGCTCGAAAATTTTGTGAAATCGTAGTTGCAACACTGATCCCATATGAACGAGAGTTGATTGGTCGAATTAAAGACACGTGAAAACTTCCTTTAATAACAAAGTTCAGGAAAGACTGAATCAGCAAAATAAGAACAGCACAGAAATTTAATTTAATGAACTTGTAGTTAAGCTTTACATACTAGGTGCAGTCAAAGGCTTTGGACACATCTAGCATGAGAAGGGTGATTCTGCGTTTGTTATGAATTGTGTGTCCTATACATACAATAGTTCTAACCAGCTACCTAATTGTTGATAAGCCTCTTCTAAGTCCAAACTATTCATCTGGAAGACAGAAAAGATTTGTCTGCATTCTGAACTAAATACTAATTTCGAAGAGCTTACTAGAAGAGGAAAGTTGGATTAGTTTCATTTAGTTGTTTATGGCAAAGCGCACTAGGCTACACTATCTGGCCAAAAGTATACGAACAACCCCCTAAAGAAATGTATCTGACAGGTGACGTAATTTGATGTGTAACCGAAAGCTTTCAGTGTTGGTAGTGGTTTGTCAGGTTATATTTATGCGTTTGTGAGACAATGAGTCAGTCAAAGGAGCTCAGTGAATTGATCGTGGCAGTATAGTGGAATGCTACCTTTGAGGGAAATCAGTTTGTGAAATTTCAGACATTCTACAAAAGCCAAAATCCACTGTGAGTGTTATAATTGTGAAGTGGAAACATCGAGGCAGTGAAACTGCAGAAAAACGAAGTGGCACGCCGGAAAAAAAAAAAATTAGTGAACGCAGCCGTAAAACTCTGAAAAGGGTAGTGAAACAAAATCGCAAGTCCTCATTGATTGAAATTACTCATGAGCTCTGAAGTTCATCCAGCGTTAGTGCCAGGAGCAGGACTGTTCGTCGAGAATTGAAAAACCTGGGATCCCATGGTCATGCAGCCGCTCACAAGTCGAATATCATTCCCCAGAATGCGAAGTGCTGTTATTGGACTGTAGTCAAATGGAAAAATGTTCTTCGGAGTGATGAATCTCACTTTACAATCTGGCAGCCCGATAGACGCGTCTGAGTTTAGCGAATACACTGTGACTACACTGTGCCGACTATAAAGTCTTGTGGTGGCAGCATTGTGGTTTTTTTCGTGGTTTCGCTAGGGTATCTTAGTTCTTGTAGTTGGAAGCAAGAACGCTGAGGTGTATGTGGACATTCTGAACAATGCTACTCTCCCAGTGCTCTATGGCAATTATTTCGGGGAAGGCCATTTCTCTTCCGGCAGGATAACTGCTCCACTCACCCATCGAGACTTACGCAGCCCTGGTTTGACGAAATGGGTGTTCAAAAAGTGCATTGGCCTTCTCAGAGCTCTGACCTAAATCTCACAGAACACCTTTGGGACGAATTAGAAAAGCAGATTACGTAACCAGCCAAATCGACTACCCTCACTACCAACACTTACTTCATCTCTGATGGATGTCTAGATGTCAATTCCTGTGGCAGCTATCAAAAACTGGTGGAAAGTCTTCCGAGATGTATGCAGGCTGTCATCAGTGCAAAAGAGAAAACACCATATTAATATATGCCTCAGGACTCTCCGAGTCTGTATTATGGGTGTCTGGATACTTTGGGCCGAATAGTGTATCTGCCTAACGGAAGGGATGCCTTCATGGCGGACTTATCTCGTATACACGTTAAACTTGGAGGGAAAACACGAAAATGCCCATTCAGCTGGACCGTTCGCCTGTAACTACAAGTGTTTAGAGATTTTACCGCTCGGCCACAGGTGAGCCAGTGAAGGAAAGGAGCATACTGTCACTAGTTTAAGCATACTGTCACCTTTGTGTTTTTTATGCGGTTTAGAGAACAAAATAGTGCTTTCACGATTCCAATGATTTAGACATTCTTGAAAAAACAGGTGTTAAACATATTGTTAATATATGCAACTGATCTATTTGAGCAACGTGTTGTTGATATTGTTGCATGCGTACGGATTCGTAATAGATTGAATGCACAAGTCCGGTAAAAGGGTAATAAAATTTATTCTTATCGCAAAAAAACATATATAACAAAACGCTGGCATTTTCCTCAGAGATATTCGTACAGTATCACAATATCGCGCAATATAATCAGTAGTTATCCTTTAAACTGCTAAAAACGTTAGAATACAACCCAATGCAAAGAAAGAGAAAGCTAATCCAATATCACCGTGAATTCGCTACATTCAACAACAACAGTTCACTAAACAACTACTAAGCTGAGATGTCTCTCCCCGGCTTTTTTAAGCTTTTTAAATAGTCGCAAGAAAGTTCTAGTAATTTCCTTTGCTTATCGA
This sequence comes from Stegodyphus mimosarum, assembly GCA_000611955.2. Classification (NCBI taxonomy): domain Eukaryota; kingdom Metazoa; phylum Arthropoda; class Arachnida; order Araneae; family Eresidae; genus Stegodyphus; species Stegodyphus mimosarum. Next base: position 237,971 of record KK116427.1, read on the forward strand.
GATTTCTGCAAACCAAAAGAGTAGAATTACGGTTACAGCTAACATAGTAGTCAATTAAATTTATTCAAATTAAATATAAATTACCGAGATAAACTTTTATTCAATATTAAATGCCACGTGATCCTGTATTTTTACTTTTTGCTGCACAGCTTTCTCTTAAAATTTATCACGGGCTGCATTGCCCGTGGAAATAAAACAATTTTAATTATAATACTATAAAAATAGCTACAATACAAAATCTGTAACAATTCAATACAAAATCCGTAACAATATTATCTAGACAACAGCTGTGTTAGCTTCTACTCCGATTTCCTAATCATTTTCTAAATTTCTTCGGGAGTGCAGAATTTTGCAGAATTTGGAAGTGAAAGAGAATTTATCCACTTCTTAACCTTGTTAAGAGTAGCTTCTTCATGTTTTTTTTTTTTTCAGGGTAAAGAATTTGGCCCGAACTATTATGGAAGATGATGTGCGAATACCTTAGATTTTTCATGATCTGTGCAAACATGCTCATCAGGGGCCTTGAAAGAACTATTGCCTGGCTTCTGAATTTTTTAGCCACGGATAATTTATCAAAAGGAGGTATGCTCGAGTTGATTTTTTCATTTCAGTGTTCGGCTTCTGTTGAGTTAAGACATCCTTGATTTCCCTGTGAAAAGAATTTATTTCCTTTTTAATGATGAAGTCCCAAGACTTGTGATAATTTTTTATATTTCTCATCCTGATTTTATCCCTAATTTCAGGAGGAAAGTGGCCAGGAAGAAGATTTCTCTGAAGGTCCTAGAAAATTCATTATAAGCTGCTAAATTTTCATTTGTAAGGCTATGAATGGCTTACTCAATTCACTGCTAACAATAAGAAAAATATTAAGTTTCTTTCGTTGGCTGTGCACAATTTCATTGTCATATTTAAGCGAGCCAAAATTAAAATGGTGTTGTTTGGAAAAAATGTTGTAAAATCCTCCTTTTTCTTAGGAATTTGGGGCCATTTTCGCCGTATTACTTAGGATTGCAATTATTATCCACCAGACAGTCAGGAAAATGCTGATGTATGAAATTAGAAAAGTCCACAATATCAGGCTTTCTGTTACGAGAAGAGAATCTGTGCTACCACCAGGATACTTGGCGCCCATTTGGTTCATCTGGAAAAAACACAAAATATGAATATGTACTAATGAAAGCTGTTCCCATCAAGGTTGAAGAGGTGACATTTTCAGTCTATGACTTTAACGTTACTGTATCCTCTGAGAATAGTGGAGACGAAGTTGTCGTGGAGTTCACTGACATAATTGGGATTAATACTACTCAATGCCCTAGATTTTATATATAGCAGAATATGCACGTTTACGAGTGTTTAAGCTTCAAAAGCCGTACTGTTAACACTGTTTTAATTTAAGAAGTTACGCAAGAAGAAAAGGAACGTTTGACATAAATAGCAACCCTATCTTCTTTGTGCCTACCACAATGGTAGACTTCAGCATACATATGTGAAAGTTTGAAATGTTGATACTTATACAAGAAGATGCATAAGTCTTGGTGACAAGGCAAATACCGATGCTAAGAAAAAAAGCCCTCGTTTTCGACGCTTAGGTCTAATACTTTGCATAATCCAAAACGTAATAAAGGCAGCTGAACAAGCTGATATGTTGTAACTACTCTGCTTGTTGCCTGTTTCTATGCCTGTAACTAACTGTACCTAGGATTGATAATATAGATTTGTTGATTGATTATCTTTGAATCTTTAACCATGGAAATCAGGTTTAATAAGGGTCTTCAAAACCTCGACGCAGGCCGAGGATTTTGCGTCCCCTAAGCCTAACTTTAGAGAAAAAAATCACACACAAAAAAATGTTTAATCCCTAACATCATAATTTTTGATACTATTTTAGATTATTACTTAAGCTATCATAGATGTCAAAATCAGCATTTGATAATCTTTTTCCTTTACTTTACATGAAAATATATATAAAAAAATTGCTTACTTTGAGAAATAATTTTCGGAAGCGCTATTCAAATTATTTCGAAGTTTTAATTGACAAAATATATTAGTAAAATTAAATTTTTTAAATTAATAAAAAAATACGTACAAGAAAGACTGTTTACAAGAAGTAACAAAATCATTCCCGTGAACTGGAAGGCATGCTCAGTGAGCTCAGTCTCTGACAAAATGCTCATATGAGAATCACTAGAAATACCACTCTCTAACTCTTTAGAAAATGAATCATCACTCTTATTCATATCACTGATTGGATCATTTACCATTCATTTGATAAATCACTCTTGCTTGTCATAATAAACTGAAGTCACGGCTGTGGGTTACTTATTTAATTCACGATTACTTATTTAATTCCAAAGTTCAGACTTAGAAGCCCACGAAAACTAACAAGCGAATTCGCATAAGTGTGTGAATAAACACGTGAAACGTAAGAAGGGTTATAACCCTTTATTTTTCAGTATATTTACAATCAGTTCCTACTTAGAACTTTACACAAAGCCTCCACTTAGGCTTGAACTTAAAATAATAATAATTGAAACTAAACTAGCTTAACTAAGCTCTTTGAAAAGTATAGCCGAAGCTTTCAGAAATCTAACTAGTTGGCCCCTAAGTATTAATTAAATCGGCGAAGCCAAGCAAGGGCCTAAAGTATAACCGAGCGTAGCTAAGAGAGAATGTAGTCAAATGGTAAAAACGCGCTAGTCAGAAACTCAGACTCTCTCTCTCTCGAAGTCGGTGAAGTATCGACTAAAATAGTACTCTTTCTTATTTGCATTTACTGTGTTTCTGAAATTACATTCTGGCAGGAAATTGTAAGCTGAAATTAGAATAAGATTGGAAAGATACAAAATTCAGAATAACTGCTAATAAACTTACGATAAACCTTACACATCTATGTAAAGTAAATTATATTATTTTAAAACTCAAACTCGAAGTTAATGGTGAAGAGACAATATCTTCCCTGGTACCTTGGTAAAATGAAAAATATCAACTTTCAATAAGAAGTGAAAATACACTTCATTTTGAAATTATACAAGTACTATCTCTCTTCATAATAATAATTCCTAAACTCAAGAGTTAGCCACAAACATGTTTCATTGATTACAAAAACTTCTCAAGGCATCAGGGAAGAATACACACAAGTAAGAATTCAGTCACCGAATCAGAAAAAATTATAGACCCGATCGTATAGTTCAAATACGCATAAATATTTATTTCCGCAACTAAACCGCAATAAGTTAGCCAGATTCGTTTTAAAAGATCCGTGTTTTCTATAAGAATCACATGAGGGACATGAATAGACCACTAAAATAAACATAAGGAAAAATTTACAATTATAACACTTTTATCAATGAATGATTAACATATGTTAATATAACTGGCCTGACTGCCCCTTCATTCATTGGTTTAGTAGCATTTCAAGATCGTTTCAAGCTAAATTCACCAACAAAAATTAACTACCAGTTTAAACATAATATATTAATGCACAATATTTTGTTTGATACTTAGAAGGTATTTTCTTTTCTTAATTAAATTTCATTTGGATTTTAACAACCCTTAAAATATATTCAAATGTTTCTACAACAGACAATACCCAGCCTACACGTTACAAATCATTTTCAATTCCTGTAAGAAGTAACCGAATAATCCTTTTCATTTATGAATTTTAAAATCACCTAAGCACAATCTATCTCTATAATTAAAATTTTAAATACCATTTCTACCAATTAACTTGATAGAACAGTGGCATTAGAAAATAATAAAAAGGAAACTCACATGAGGTCTTCATTATAAATATCTCACTTGACAAGCCTCACCAGAGTCAGATGTTTATTTATATACATCAGTCTCTGAAGGAAAGAATGCAGTTATGCTGCATTGTACAAGTCAAATATTCTTCACCATTTGTTCTCCTCTTAGCGAAATTTGTTTTATGCCCATCAGTCTTTGAGGGAAGGAATGCAGTTACATGTTGTACTTTACAAATCGAATATTCTTGACCCTTGTTGTCTTCTTAGCGACACCATGAATCTTACTTCGAAAGGTATGTCTTATCAGCCGGAAATGCCTACGAAAAAGCCGAAATTTCAAGCAAATATTCATTGCGACTGTATTACATTTTCCGGGGAATTGGGAAAAACCTCATCTTGTCGCCTACGGGAACACTGTCACTCTTTAAATATTCTCATGCGACTTTTCATGCATGAACGGGGCGGCTGTGAACAAACGTGATAATAAAATTGTTTTTTCGCCAGGAAATCTAGATTCGCAGGCAGCGGCCACCGGGCTTCCGTCGAAATTTTATTTCTCTCTGTCTTCCCTCCCTTTTTTGGCAATTTTCAATAAGGTGAAAAAAATCATGTCCTGCCTCTCGTGCACAACTTTTAAAACATCGGCACCTTTAAAATAAGGACCGCCTCTAGATTCACTGTTGGCTCAAATTAGCTATTAATTAATAGCTACCCATTCAAATTCTTTTCTCTAACTCTCTCTAACCAACTAATTTACCGCCAGTTTTTCATGAAAGGCCTAACCCCTTTTAAATGTGGCACATCCTGTTCTCCCCAAAAACTTCAAAGAATATTTTTAACTATATTTCAGTCAGAAATGTGACAACAGCAGTAATAAACAAATCAGAAAATTTTCCATTTCAGACGAATTCGCTTTTTAGTTGTACAATTCTTTTGGCTAGCTTTTTAAGAAATGTAGCGCATGATAATATATTAAACAAATTAAGAATTAGTATAAAAATGTTAAAATTTATAAATTCAATAAGCACTGCGAATTAATACACAGCAATAAGACGACACTTCTAGTGTTTCTTCTAGGTACATCCTTGTTTAACGGTTTGCTATTATTAGTATTATCATAAAAGAAACATATTAATACTGACAATCGTTAAAATTCTGTTTAAAAGCACAAGAATTTTAATTTATTTTTTTCAATTTTATGTAAATATTGATATAGTCCAAAAATACGTATAAACTTTCTGGACTTTAAATCACGAATAATTGACATGAAATTCGAAGGTGTTGTTTATTTATTTATCTTATGCCACTATAAGTCTATTTGCTGAACTTTGTATGCAAAATTTTAAATAATATTTCAAACAAATAAGAAAGGAAATGAAAACTCTACTTCAAAAAAGCATTAAATTAATACATGAAAGTATACAGTTAGTTTATTAAAACTGGTTTGTTTAATTTAACTGGAATAATATTTTTTTATTAGAGTAAGTTCTGAAATTCAAAGAGATACAAAGAAAGGTGTTCCAGTCTTGGGAAATATCTGATTTCACACGCGTTTTTTATTTTGCCAGTAGTGGTTTAAAAAGTTACGAGGCTTCTTTAAAACAAAAGAATTTTTTTGTTCTCTGCGTTCTAAGTGAGTATCACAATCTACTAAGAGAGTAGGTCATAAAGAAATGTTTCAAAAGCCCGAATTTTGCAGAAAAGGTGGGAAATTTTTATTTAATTGATTAAAATGCATCGAATATTTTATTAATTGGCTATTTTACTCGACGGAGCATATCTCACACAATCCACTCAGTCACTCTGAAAAACTGTTTCTAGTTTCTCAGATACTTTATAATTTCGATATAAATATGTTTTAAGTTACGTAATATATTTTTTACGTTATAAAAAAGGTATTCTATTTGTTTATTTCTTTTTTGAAAATTATTCAATAATGCATATTTGTGAGCGAAGAAAATTAACTTGATTTGTTTCAATATTTACCTGTTGAGTTGTCTATCGACTATATACTTTAAGCAGTCATTTATTCACGTCTTAAAAGTAGTAAGTAATATTTGTAAGGTATTTTCTTCTTCCTTTCCGCATGCCGCCGTGTTGTAATTGGAAGCATACTCTAGGCGTATTCGGACATTTTCACATTTTCCACCTCTCCAGATTCAAAATAACATAATGAGTCTACAGGGGGCTCCCGAACTAAAAGGTGGTGAGCGATAATTTGTCACCACCAGTATTTGGCTATTGGGTCATCTAGACTGGGATAATAAGGTAATGTAAGGTATTTTTCCCTCCTTTTTCGTATGCCTTCGTTGTGTAATTGGAAGCATACTCGACATGAATTCGAGAGGTCCAGGGCTCGATGCACATTTTTCATATCTCTGCTTCAAGAAACCCTAATGACTACATAATAATTATGGTAAAATCTGAAGATTGGGCCAAATTTCATATAAAACTGATAATAAAATTTTGCATAAAATCTTTCCTAATTAAGAACTTCTTTTTCTGACCATATACTTTCGCCCAAAGAAATTGTTAGGTGTTTTCCGCTTTGTTACCTTATAAGCACTTTTATAACAATTGTTTACATTATTTAATAATTTGTAGGGTTTCTCTTAGTTTGAAAAACCAATTATTCTAATTTTTGTAATCTTTTCTGAACTCCTCAACTTTCCTTCGCCTTTCCTCACAAGGATGCAAATTAAATGAAGAGAGTATAAAAAGAGATGAAACTAGAAGTTATTCAGCGCGTGATTTCGCTAGCCTAGCGCACATTGCTATTTTGCCCTTGCTGCTGTTACCCTGAGTTGCTGATACGCCCTTTGGCCGTCTAATAAGTCTATCGCCGGGTAGGTTGTTCAGTCAAGCTGGTTAGTACTAAACAAAAATGTTAGTCCAGTGTTACGACTTAACTTTGAATTTATTGTTAAATTATTCTTAAGCTCGCAACGCAAGTCATCGGTGCATTTGTGTTAAGAATTTGACAAATAATAAAGGGTATGTTTCACCCTATAGCTGTGCTGGTATTATTCACGCGTGTGCCAGAAGTCGCCAGGTTTGAAAGTGAGAGTTCACGGGCAGGAGGTGGATTGCGGATGAGCTGGCAGGCGAATCTCACAGGCGGATTGTGAAGGCGCAGCTAACAAACAGATAAGAAGGATTGTTTCAGGATTCTTCATTTAGTTGATAAGATGACGCCACAATTTTTACCCAGAATTAGATAAGATGATTCAGATAAAAAGGAGTGTTTCAGGATTCTTAAGAATTCTGAAACAGTAATTCTTATCTGTTAGCTGCCCCTCCGCGTACTGGCTCATCCTCAATCCGCCTCCTGCCCGTGAACTCTCACTTTCATACTAGTAAGATCACTCTAACTGTATGATGGCAAGGAGAAACTTACAAATTAATTCAGCTCTAACAAAACCGTTTTCCCTGAAAAACCCTGGATTATTTTTCACTTTTTACTTGAAATGTCATAAATTATGGGAAGGAGGAGGCCCAGAGATGCTTTTTTGCAAAGGAGCTCATAAGTTCTAGTTACGCCATTGGGTATAAATAGGATATTCTGGCACTGAAGAATTAGTCATTTGCCAATCTGAGTTTTATAAACGCCGGAGATGAGTTTAATAAACAGCGGTTTTCTTATTAGCATACGTTTAATATGGTTTTTGGAAACTGGAATGCAATATGCAGCTGATTTTATTAACAAGTGATTTAATAAGCAACGGGTACTGTATGGGCGTCTTTTCTGAAAGATCTCAAGAAATACAGATAAACATTGCCTGTCTTTCGGGGAAAGTATCTGGAGCATTTGTGAAGTATTAGCGAGAACGTATGTTTTTTTTTCATGTCTGTACGGAACTCTCAATTTTTGAAGTAAATTTCCAGATGTTAAGAGAGGCTAATGTGAAATTCGACTTTTTTATATACAGCTTTTGCAGTAATAGCAAAAATATATCAGAAAATGCACAAGGATATCACATTTTTATTTTTTATAACTTCATTTATACTTTGTTATTTATTTCAGGACATTATAAAACGGAATTAATACTTTATTATTTATTTCAGGGCAGTAAAATACGGAAATAGATGAAGTAAATCGTGACAGATAAAAAACAATTATATTACCTGCCAAATATCATAATGTAAATGAAAAATATCAAACATCTATTTGAAGCGTTTTTGATTAAGACCATTGTTATAAACAGAAGAGTCATTTCTGTGTGTATTCATAGAATAAACGATTTTTAAAATTGCATGAAGCAGCTGCAAAGTAGATTTCGCGGCGGGGACGAAAATTTAAATGACAGAACAAGGAAACGACAAACTCGCAGGTGGTCCTACTCAGACAAATCTTGTGACATCTGGCCGAGAAATGCTCCACTGACAGATCCGTGAGCGACAAGGTTTTCTGCACTCGACTTTCGAAGTTAGAGAAGGGGATTTTATTTTGCATACGTAAATTTGTTGACGTTATTTTGTCTTCAATAATATTAGAGCTTTCTTTATGGCAATATTTATTTTACAGCTATAACAGAAGGTAAGATTTTATTAAAAACTTATATGTCAGATGTTCTAAATTAGACAGGTAATGAATTTACTCTGTATGCAGTAAACAACTCTGATTTTCGTCTGTATTGCAGAAAGTCTTAGAGAAAATATCAAAGCGAATTAACCTTTAGGAGCATTGAAAGTCTATAATAGTGACTGTTAAACTGAAAAAGAGGTTGGAGAAAAGTAAAGCAAAATAAAAGAAATTATATGCTTCAGAAATCAGAATTTCTATGCGTACTAATTTTTAATTCTCTGTCGATTCATATCTTTAGCGAAGCTGAATATCTTACTGAATTGAGTGTGATACCTCGAGAAATATGACATTTTAATTATATTTTTAGTTAATTCTGAGAAAGGGTATTTTTTCACATGAAAAGATTTATAAACTCACGCAGCATGAGATTTTTCATTAGTCTCATTCTTATAATGCACTGCACATTAGTGTGAAAGACTGACAAATGATATACTAAGCAGTTTGATACCTTTTGAACAAAATAATTAGTTAAGAACTTTTTTTTTCTTTCTTTCTCTTTATCCTTCTCATTCTATTAGTGAGAGCGAAAAGTGAATTTTATTAGAGAATTTAGGAAAAAATAAAAGAAAGCTTTCAGCTTCAATTGAAATATGAAGTATACCTCTTTATCATAATTAATATATAATTATAAGATTGTTAATGTGAATTAGCATGTTGCATTTTATTTACAAGACTAATTATCACAACTTTGAAAATAGAAAATAAAAGATAATTTAATTACATTTATAATCAATTTGATTTGCAGAATGCCATTTTCATCAATTTGATTTATGTAATGTAATTTTTCAGAAGCACAGACGTTTAATACCTGTAAAACAATAAATTAATGCAAAGCTAATTATAAATCGTAAAATAGTCTTAAGAATTTCGTGACAAGGAAATATCTTTTTCACTTATATTAATCACTTTATAATTTAAAACTTGAAAACTCAGCAAAATTTTTTAATCATTCTTTTTTCTTGTACAGAATACAATATTACAAATAATATTCAGCGTCTTTTTTAAATAATTACTATTTGTTAAAATATTAGAGAGTTATTTTGGATAACTATAACAGAAGTATTTAAGATTTAATATGACTTCTCGGAAATTATTTCGTGTCTGTAAAAGCTTTTACGAAATACTCATATAAAATGGAAGCACCGAATGAGAAAATTTGTGGGGGCTAATTTGCCCAGTTCTTTAACAAACAGGTTTAAAAAATTTAAATTTAAATTGCCATTTAATATTACTCTTTTTATCATGTATTAAAATAAAATTATGTTAATCAAAAACTTTATTAAAATTATTTAATTTAAATCATATTAAAAAACTTAATTAAAAATTCTTTTATTATGTGTTCAAACAATTACATCTGAATATGTAATTTCAAAAAGTGTTTATTTACACTAGTTACACAGAAATATTTTTGCTTTTAAATATTAGTCAGAGTATTTAAATCAGTCTCTTTGCAATTTAGATATGGAGAAAACTCCACTGTCTCCAAGACCCAACAGAAGACTACAATCCTATGATGCCACCAAAAATTCAGATGATTGCAACAGGCTTCGAGAAATTCCTGAACAAGTTGAAAGTAGTCAATCACTGTTTATCGGTGATCCTGAAGCCTGGCTGTCTCAAATGAAAAGAAAGCACTGGAAGAGGCGACAGAGTAGTGAAAGTTCCCTTATTCATATTACAGGAACCGGTACCATATTAGAAGAAACTTTAAACTGCGGACAGTGCTACAAAGGTGAGAAGTCCATATATTTCAATGAAATATTAACAAAAAATATCCGCATGCTTTATTACACAATTTCTCAAGTTTGTACTTATGAATACTGAATAATCACTTAACTTATAATGCTGAATAATAATAGAACCTTATTCAGGACTTATGAATGCTGAATAGGATTCCTATTTTTTTATTGGGAACTTTTTGATTCCCAATACTTTTTGTATGGTCAATATTTATTATATTCGCTTTAAACGAATCCCCTCCAACTGCAATGCAGTTATGCCAGCGAATCCTCCAAATAAATTTTAAAGTTGTTTCAACGAATCTCCTTCGGAACAAGCCATGTATTTTTGTTTATTGCAACATTAAAATGAAATTAAGACTATAAAACGAAACTTTTAACCATGGAAATAACAAACGCTAGGAGCTTGAAGAGCCGAATCTGTTAAATTTTCGAAGAAAATTCATAACAAAAATATTGCGAGCAAGTGCCTTATAGTGGTACAAAATCTATGAAATATCTCAAAGAATTTCGGGGCATTTTTGTTTTTCTTTCCCGAAATATTTTCTGCGAACACTGCGAAACACTCAGATTAACACTTCTTTGCTTAGAGTTGACCAGCTGTACAAATTCATTATGCAAAAGTTCATGATAGTAATAATAATAATAAAAAACAATAATAATGATGATAATAATAAACACAGTAGATATTATCTTGCTTTTTGATGCGTCGAAAATGAATTTTTGATCAATCAATCACCATTTGACAACGATCATTTGATCACACGCGTCGCAAATTTGCCACATGCATTTTAATAACTGTAAAGTATATACAGTTATTAAATCTATGGACGAAGCAATGAATGTAAAGGTGCAGCACCTAACAGAATAAGGAATAAAAACTCAAATTAACTCTATTAAAAAATGATCAGTAAGAAATCTGTCCATAAGAAACCCATAAGAATTTTCTGACATTGTGGAAATATAGGTCGCTTATTTGCGCACTGATGGAGACACAGAATGGGAAACATGTATTCAAAAGGTATAAAGACAAGGGAAGACCCTAAAACTTTTATTTGCGAGAATTATATTGAAAATTGTAAAAAAAATATTAAGCACATAAAGGATTTATCTGAAGAGGATTTAAGTGTTACCAATAAATTGATATTAGTGGTTTTTACAATCAAAATTTAAAGGAAGAACAATTGTCTATCAATAAATATTGTAACAAATGCAATTAGAGAGTTCTTGAAACGTCTTTCAAATAAATGAAATTGAAAGCGGATATTTTACATTATTTTATAATTTCGAGAATGGTATAAATAACGAATTCATAACAAGAATAAGACAAATGAACTACTTAGCATAAACACCTAAAAATATCCTAATATGAACAACGTTAAGGCAAACAATTATTACTTAACAATTATTTTTTTACTTAAAAACAAAAGCAATTATTACTTAAGTCAGTTATAAAGCAGCTTTATTCTTATTTTTTATATGTTAAATGAAATTAAAGAGGGATATCTAAGTGAGATAATTTTAGTTAGCAAATGGTTATTTACTAGCTATTTTAAGCATATAAATTACAATAGTAATTTATTTCTCAGGTTTTTAAAAAGTTTTAATGCAATAACCTATTGGCAAGAAGTTTTTCTTCGATTTTTAGAGTAATATTCCGTACAACGATCATCCGATGCAGCCTCTTCCGTTGGTCCCGAAACAGCTATTAAGCTTAGTTCACACGGTGGTTTTAAAATCATAAGTAATCTAAAACGAGATCCGTTGCTTAAACCAGACCTTGCTACGTCAGAAAAACTGGTTTAAGAATTTTGCTTAAATGTTCTAACTTTTCAACTTTATACCACTTGGCATAAGAGCCGACCAATGCCAGCGAAGCAACATCGGTTGACGGTTTCACTGAATGAGCTACACATTTACGCATGCGAAACCTTCCCTTCCCTAATTGGCTGTAACTTAACCCTGCTGAGCAGATGTGAATGGCCTTAAGGACTTTTATGCATAAAACTACAAAGCTTTCTGACGACAAAGCCGGCGTGTGAACGAAGCTTTATAAATCGAGTTACGCGATTCATTCAGATATAATGAATGTACCGAGTATTATAAGATTCATTCAATATACCGAGTAACGCAGCTGTGGCACCGAAATATAACGTGCAATGAGTATTGCTGGCAGATTAAGAAGGGATGATATTGTTATCAAAAAGAAATGAAAAATAAGAATCCAGTTTTGGTGTTTGGTATCAGATATCTGAAAGATTGCAAACAAAAATAATATATTAAATTAATGAGTTTACCGAAAAGAAAGTGAGAAGTGCATTTACTTTGTATTATGAAAGTTGCATGGATTGTTAAGTAAAAGGATTGTTTTACTGCATATAAAGGATACCTCCCACAATCTTTAAATTGACAAGTGACCTCCTAAACAATTTTGCAGGTGAACATTGAAATATGTTGTCTAAAGCCTAACATAAGACATTTTGTAATTATTAACAGAGCTATCTAGGAACGTTTCTTGCCTGTCCAATTGCATAGATACTAATATGCATGAAAATCAGGAAAATACCGCTTATTCGTGGCACTTAAGAATTTGAACTTGAAGATTGGATTAAAATATTTGTATTTTAACAACTTTCATTCAGTGAGTTCGATTTCTAGAGATGAATAAAATAAAAAAAAATTATCTTGCATGAAATTTCCGAATACAAATAATGTAATAAATTATTTAAATTTCGCCGCTAATTAATAATGAGCAAAAATACTCAAGAGCAATTCTTCACAAAACTCATTCAGAAATTCAGATAATTCGGTTTCTTCCAGGTCTTTCAGTAGTTAAAGAAGGTAGCCAAGAATTAGACGATCTTCCTCCTGGCGTTGGTCAATATGATGATTTTCACACCATCGATTGGCTGAGAGACTTAGCCCGTGACAGATACAGACATAAATATATCACCAGAAAGATGAAAGAATCTGTCTCGGCATTAACAAAAGGATACTGTGATAAAGTATCGGGATGGATTTGCGTCTTTTTTGTAGGAGTCGCAGCTGGTAAGCAGGATATTGAAGTTTTATAACATATCCAAGACTTGTCGTTAAGTCCTGAAATACTTATTAATGCAAAATATATTATAGGTTCATTGGCTGGCTTTATAGATATCGGGGAAGGCTGGATGAAGGACTTGAAAGATGGTGTTTGCCCACAAGCATTTTGGCTCAATAAAGAACAGTGCTGCTGGTCTTCCAACGAAACGTTTTATGAAGGAGATGCATGTGACCAGGTTATATGGCAATATAATTTTCTGAATCTATTTTAGTGAAGTATTTAATCAAGATATTTTTTGCTGCTGCATTTTGTACAAAAGCAGATTTTTATAAACTTTATACTATGGAAAGAAATGAACTCGTAATTTTATAGAAAATCAAAATGAATACAAACCTTTCACTTACAACATTTAATATATTTAAATTTAAATAAACAATGTAAATGAAGAAATAGAAAAGAATATTTATTATTAACTTTTCACACAATGTTACTAGTAATAATAAAATGCACTTTTAAAAATACGGCGCATTTTTCCAAATTAAAGACAACAGGATCAAGTGAAAAAAATATTACATAAATAATATTAGAATTTTATCAAATGAATACTTTAGGCCTTTATTTAACACATATCTTTTAGTAAACTTCTTATAGTTTTGATATTTAATAAATGAAGTTTGGTCTTTTCGTTTTGCAAATTCTTAATGATATTGGGATATCACATTAATAGGTAATGCTAGGAGAGTTTGTGAATTTCGAACAAAATGAAATTTTTTAAATAATTCATTATAGCATTGTTTCTACCAGTATCTGGTATAAAGTTTCTTTAAATACGTATCTGTATATCCCTTATTTGTATAAAATATGTCTTCTCCCAGCCTCATTATTTTAAATATAAAGTTTAATCATTTTAACATTACGTTAGAGTAATTTTGATTAATTTAAAAAATATTAAAGACTATTTGTTTCATTGTCGATCTTTTAATTCCAGTGGTCATCATGGAATGATATCCTTCACCTAGGACAGTCGTCAGTGGACGAATACTTATTATCATATGCGTTTTATGTCGGATGGAGTGTATTTTTTGCAGCCCTAGCATGTAACATGGTCAAAACGTTTGCCCCTTATGCATGTGGGTCCGGTATACCAGAGGTAATATATTTTTAAAAATAATATTTTCCCTTGTTTGTGCTGCTTTCTATTACATGAAGCGCAAATTCATTTTAAAATTACTTGAAGATAAAATGTCCTTAAATAAATCAATTGAAAAATTTAATAGATCAAAATGATGTAAAAGAATATAATACACTCCTGGTAAAAAAGGAAGTAATAAAGGCAAAGCACGAAATAAAACAAAACCTATTTAATAGATATGCGTGAAACTGAGCGATGTCGATGTCGCATTACTAGACCATATAGTAAACAAATACGCAAAGCCATATAAAAACATATGTATTACGACCATTACATCGCGAAAAACCAAATGGATCGCAAGAATCTGCAATGGATACGTCATGCTAATAACGGGTATGATGCCGTCTACCTGAAATGCATGTTAGACAACAGCGAGGCAAGCTGGCAATACATCGTTGATCGCTTGTTGTGGCAGGAGCGCCCATTCCTGTAATAATGTATACCAGAGATACTTCTTGGAGGGTGCCTGGCAGTACACTACGATCTGCTATTCGTCGTCCAAACATCTCTCACACATGCTGTATAGTGTTCAGGTCTAGTGATCTAGCAGGCCGTTACAGATGTGGAACGGTTTCACTCTCCAGATGACTCCACATCACTCAAGCTCTATGCGGCCTCGCGTTATCGTCCATAAATATTGCATCGGTACACATTGCAGCGATAAAAGGACGCACAAGAGAGTGTAGAATTTCGTCTCGATATCGTACCGCTGTGATGGAATCAACAGGAATTACGTAGAGATCCGTTCAGTCCTTTGTCGCTGTCCTCCCATCCCATAAAAGTAAGTCTTCTCTTCTATAATGGTCTCTTTTGACGATGTTTGGTGCCCGATAACGTGTCCCTGTTTCTCGCCATGTCATTGCTCTTCGGGAATCGTTCTAGATTTTAAATCAAGACTCATCCTAGACAGTACTTGGCTCCATTACCCTGGTGTCTAATTGCAGTATTCACGCTCCCAATTCAGCCACGTTCTGACATGAGATGGGGGCAAAGAAACACAAAGGCCGTTGGTCGTCCACCTTCATGCATTCGGCGCGTCACAGTTTGGCAAGATATGGGGCCGTCTGCAGCAGCAGAGAGGTGTGACGTCAGCTGTCGTGTCGTTAAAGTGATCTACGACGTCTTGCACATAGTATAGCAATAGCAGGCGATCACCTGAAGTTGTGGTAATCCTCTGGCGTCCAGACCCACGTCTTTTGCAGGGATTTTGTTCCTTTTGATAAGGATTCCACAGCCTGTTGATGATACTACGATGCACATTCAGCTCTCTCGCAACAGCGAGTTATCTTGCACCAGCTTTCAACATCCCGACAGCGCTCCAACGCATTTTATCATGCAGATGAGGTCTTCGGCTCATGCACTCTGCACCGGTTATCTTAGATTACAGGGAACTATCGCTGTCTGCGAACTGACGCGAGGTCCAGCATGCCCCTTTTTTAGGCGTTGAGGTGTGTTTGCAGGATTACTTTTTATGCTAAATTTGGTTCCCTATTTACATTCGGCCGTACAACGTCTACCTCATATGTACAGCGTATCTTTTAATTCCCCTTTTTAGATTCGTATCTTTTCTTTTAGAGTTTGCTGCTTACTTTTTAACACGAGTGCAGTTTATACCACATGAGGTTTTAGAAATGCTGGAAATAAACAAATGTTGGTTGGTAGTAAAATAACAGTAATCGTAATATCAAATGAGAAACATTTTTGCGAACGAAGTAAAATAAAAATAGATGATAAAAATCCGTTATTAACTTTATACTACGGAAAGAAGCAAAACCTGTACTTTTACTGAAAACCAAAATGATTATCAACCTTTCCCTTTAAATATTTTTTGAAATTACGTAGCTTACATATATACGTAGATTGCAGAAATTATCTGCTATCATCTCAACGAATATTCACAGGTGTATTTTCGTCTATAACTTTCACTCACATTTGTTCATCTGGCTTCATTTTTCACATATTTGACAAGTCATGCAGAGTCAGGATGCACAACTTCTTTCTACTCTTATATTAACATTAATTAATTGATGATTTTTCTTTTTTCCTAATTTTACCAAATGACATAAGCTGTAAATTCAGAAACGTAGTTGGCTGCATGCCCTGCACTGCCCCCTCCGCATGCGGGAACTGCCTTCCTGGCATGTTCTCCGCGCATGTCAAAAATGTCTCCTAAAAGACAGTTTCTATTATCAATGGATTTTTTTCATGTACTTTTTAAAAAATGTTTTCCTTTTTGCTCTTTTTTTATTTCACCAGATTTCCGCATCTACTTCATGTTATAATTTTTGCAAATATTTTAATGTTGACCTAAATTTTTTATGTTTAGCAATAAAAGTCTCATGTGGTATGAGGTACTATATTTATATTGTTTTATGACATTTTAATCTACACCAAAGTCTCTTTCTTTACTGCAGCTAATAAGCACGTACCGTTTTCTCCACTTTCACTATACACTTCATCTTTCAGTTTTAATTATATATATATATATATATATATATATGTATGTGTGTGTACTATATATGTGGATGTATGTGTATATAGACAGGGAGCATTAAAATGTATTTCCATCACCAGATCAAAACCATTTTGAGTGGTTTTATAATGAGAGGTTATCTTGGCAAGTGGACTCTCGTAACTAAATCCATCTGCACTATGCTGGCCGTATCTGCTGGGCTGAGTCTTGGGAAAGAAGGGCCTTTGGTACATATTGTATGCTGCATTGGAAATATAATATCTTATTTCTTTCCTAAATACGGTAAAAATGAAGCTAAAAAGAGAGAAGTAAGTGTAAAGTCTTAATACTTTATGTGGATAATGAAAAACGAAAATTCGAAATGTTTTTTAGACTTCCGTTTTTCATCATTTTTCATTTGTGTATATTGTACAAAAACCTATAATTTATTAATGCCTTGTGAATATCTGTGCACTAGGATGTAAGGTTTATTTTAAGCTTAATTTGAAGAAATTTGACTTTTGTTTCAGCTGGTTTGACGACATAAGGTGTCTTTTTTTCTTTTCCTATCGTACACACTAGAATTCTTTACATGAAAACTGCATGCAACTTCTTTATAATTTTCCCTCGTAGAATTATTCCGAATTGGCTGATAAAATGTTTCGATTCCAAAGCTGAATACTTAAAATTTTATGACTCTTAGACGCCCAAAATTCTTATCTTTTGCAACAATCAAATTCAATCAAGAGTTACTCTTCATAGTCTAATAAATATAGTTATTAATATCTAATTTGAAGGTTGTTTTTCCTTTTATTCTCAATTAAAATAAAAGTAAGAAACCAAATGTACCAGAACTTCCTTAACGCTTTTGTAAGAATCTGATTCTCTGAGGCGAATACTATATTCTATATTTATATGCAATGCATATGCTCAAATTTCCATTTATGAAAATAAATGGGAGGATTTGAAGATTTTCATGTTATGTGGGCATACAAATGCGTATTTAAATTAGTTTGATTTTGATACGGGTTTTTATTAATGAAGCCTATTGGCTAATTACTTTAATTATTGCTAATTGGCTTAAAATACTCTCTTAATTGTTAGCTCAACAACGATTTAATAGTCAGCAGAGTAACTAGACCTTTCTTTTTTCGAAAGTTGTCCTAAAAATAGTGCTTTTATAAAATATTTTACTTGAATGCGTGTATACATTTTGCAACTTTTTTTAAAGAAATTTATCTGGAATGACTACATTAATCATTCATGTTTGCATTTTATATCCGAAAGCAATGGATGAAATATCTTTTATGAGCAAATTTATCTTTATTTTTATCATTATCCATTATTTTTAAGTTTAAAATGCATTAACAATTCTAAACTTCTGGTTATATATTATGTGTTCCTAGTTATATATTATGATTGAGACACACATGAGAAAGCCAGTGTATTACGACAACTTTATAACCTAAGAATTTTCATTTCAAGTTTCTAAGAAAAATTATGCCGTATATTTTTATAAAAAACTCTGTTCTGTATTCACACAGATCACAAGTATATACATCCTTTGTCAGAAAAGTTCCAGGACAAAGGTTATAAAAAATATAAAATTTCATTTACCAAGTAATGACCCCGGCTACTATCAAAGTAGTCCCCTTGGCTATGTCTACACAACTTCCAACGTTTCTGGAGGTCTTGGAAGCAAGCAGGAAAATCTTCAAGTGCGATGCCTGTAAGCTCATTCGTCACAGCCCATTGGATGCCTGCAATATTTTTGATGACGCTTTTCTTTCAGTCGCCTTTTCACTCATTGAAACAAGAAAAATCACAATAAGACACAAATGTAGAATCACGTCTGGCTCTATCCAATAGCTTAGCAGAAATTCTTCGTCTTTCCTCTTTCTGTTCATCTATTAGTAAGTGAGGGACGATTCTTGCATTAGTTTCTGTTCCCCTAAAACATCGCGTAAAATCTTATGACACACATCGTGATTCAAATTCAGTGCTTCTGATGTCATACCCACGGTTACACGACGGTCTTCTTGCAATAACTGACTTAACACTTTGTGTTTGCATTGGTATGTGATATAGACGGGCGACCAGCTCTGGGATCGTCTTGCACTGAATCTCTGCCTTCACGAAACCTTTCGTGCCACTCGAAGACACGACTTCATGAAAGTGCCTCTCCTGCATATGCTTGCTTAACCATGTTTTATGTTTCACTAGGGGTTTATCTGAGCTTAACGCAGAACTTAATGTTCACTTTTTGCTCAAATCAACATCCATTGTGTCACCTTAACGAATGCGACAAGAACCCGAACAATGTGTTGCTAAGCACAGCCTTGCCACCTAGTCAGTTAGCGGAGAAATATGGCCAAGGTCATGTCAAATAAAAATACATACTACGTAACATAAAAACAACATTTGTTTCTTTTTAGTAATTCGAACTCAGAAATAAACAAAAATTGTTCTGTAACTTTTCTGACAAAGAATGTATGAGCTTTCACTGCATGCAATTCTCATGTTGCAGTTTCTGTGCGAATATTAATCAAAACAGATAGGTTTGAAAAGTTCTTTAACATTTCATTTATTGCATAAATATTTTTAGATCCTGTCTGCTGCTGCAGCTGCTGGTGTGTCTGTTGCATTTGGGGCACCAATAGGAGGCGTCCTCTTCAGTTTAGAAGAAGTATGTTTTATAAGAAAAATCTTCAAATTAACTATCTAATTTGAAAAATGAAAGGTTTTTCAATTCTAGTTGAAAATGAAAATATAAATACTTAAAATTTACTTGAATTACATTACTTGTTAGTTTTAAATTATTTATGCTACATTGTTAATGACAATTCGTTTTATTTTTTTGGGGGGACGGAGCGTTAGTAAGTATGTGGGGCTAAAACGCTAAAAAATTTTAATTACTTTATGTAGTTAATTTATGTGTCCTTGGATACTAGAACTTTAGTGAAGAGTTTAGCGACTATTTACCGGTCTTCTTACGACTGTAAATATAAGTCCAAAGAAGAGTTAAAATACCCTTTTATTCACTTAAAGAAATAATACAGTCACCCCCTGTCGCGCTTACAGAAAAGCCTTCACTTGGGCTTTAACTTAAGATAGAAAATGAGGAACTAAACTAATTCTAACTAGGTAAACTGTAGGCTAAGTTGTACAAACCGAGTTGGTCCGTAATTAAATATCACCGGCGAATACTAAGAGGCACGTAAGACTACGGCCCGAACGTTGTAAGATAGGTTCAAAGAAACGACGTGGTCCGAAGGCAGAACACGCTCTACTGAAAACTTTTGAGCTCTTTTGCGGAAGTGACTGAACTTCCCATTAAATACTGATTCTAGTTCATTTACATAAAACGCGATATTGAAATCTCATTCTAGCAGGGAGTTGTGGGTGGAAAACAAGAATTTAAAGGAAAAGGTTTCAAAATTAAAATAATCCCCACAACTAAATTAAATTCTTATTTATAAATTGATAATTAATAACTGTCTTAAAACTGATGAGGAAACCTAATTGTCACTTAAATATTGGTAAAACAGATAGGCATAGAATCTCATTGATATACTGAGCACATATTATGATGGCTTGAGCTTCTTAAGAAAGATGATATCCTGTTAAATGCAGTAGCGCAATTTACTAAGCTTATTAGCGTTCCGAAGCAGAAAACATGAAATATCAGCAATGCTTCAAGTCAGCCGGACCTTCCGATTACTTATCGGGTATGTTACTACTTGCACTACAAAGTCACACAGTGGGTAAGGAGAAAGTTCTTTACATTCTGCTCCACTTCTAGGGCGACTGGAATGGCAGGAGACCCAGACGCTAAATCCAATAAGTATAAAAACTATCATCTGCCAAAAATTTTAGCCGGGCGCCACTTGAAAAATCTACTGGGCTTTCAGAAGCAGGAGAGACGAAAAGTCAGCTATGGTCTCACCATAATTCGAAAGTCTGATCGTCTGACTGCTAGCTGTCTCTTTAACCTTTGAGCTTGCGGCGTGGCTAGATCTTCAGATCATTACATAACAACGTGCCCACTCACAGAGGAGACAATGCAGTTGCCAGACACTGATGACCGATTTAAGCGATTCTTTATCAAGCAGCGGGTAGTCCTTAAGAAATTTTTTTAAAAAATGGAAAAACTAGATACTAGGGCAGGACCTCTGTCACGACGATTAGTCTGCTCTTGTTTCCTGAAAAAGGCAATGTATGCAATGTATATAGTACTAATGCACGCAATGACTGTAGTGCTTCCGTAACGAAACACTGAGTGTAGTACTGATGAGACACTAATGACAACAGTACTGATTGTAATAAGTAGTACTGAGAACTGTAAATAGTACACGTCGAGTCCACTATGGCATACTATACAAAGAGAGCTACTGCCCTTAATATGTGTGTGGGAGGTAACGTAAAATGTATTTAATGAATAACATATATACTGAATTTGGCATATTGTACCCAATGAATATAGTATTCTGCATTTTATGTTTAAAGTATTGCAACAGTAATTTTCGTTATGAAGTAATTTGAGTAATTTTATATTGTGCTTTATATAATGTTCAGCTATTCCGTATAATCTCTATTTTGTGTTTAATTTATTGTTACTGTAATTAATGTATTATGTGTGTCAGATGTCCTTTGGAATAGCTGTTCTAGATAATGGTGGATGTGGTGCTGCACTGATTAACCAGTATGATAAAGGCACAGTGCCCACGTCCCCTGTGACTTGTCACTTGTCCACTCGAATTTATTAAGTACTAATGTCAATGGCTATGTAGAACGTAAATTCAACAAACTCCCGATGCGGCCTTTGTAGGGCACTGGATAGTGTTGTTTTCACAGTTGCGGGATCCGGAGAACACCATATCAGTCAATGTAAGCAGCTCGTCTGTTCGGACTTGCTATCACTTGTTTACCTGACTGCTAGCTGGATGTGCTACGACTTACAATACTGAGCAGTCATCTAATCACCAAATCCCAATTGTGCTAAATTGTCGTCCACCTCACTTTAGTTGTGTATACAGCTATTTAGAAAGTTTTGGAAGCGATGCTTTTGCCGAAATTCGAGCTTCGGATATCCAGTGGCTAATTGGGCAGCATGTCCAGTTAGCGAATCCGGTTAGCTGTGAAGTCCGGTTAGCGTGTCCTTGTCCGGTTAGCTGTGAGGAAGCCGAAAATTCCTTACAACTATACAAATATATAATCATGGCAACATACCAAGCAAACAATCTTTCTCCTAAAGAAAGGATTGCTTACTTGCTATGTATCGTGAATACAGGCGTAACGGTAGACCTATACGAGACTATCATTTTCATCTGAACAAAACATGATTCATCAACTAAAGTCATGCCATTCAATCTGCCGGAATCAACATTCAGTACATAAATGCAGCTTGGAAGGGCGTTGTTGACATACCAGTGTTAACCTGAGAAGCGTTCGCTATGTCTGTAATCCAGAGGCATAGTAAACTAGATATCCTGAGACAGATGTTATTGGAGAATGTGTTACAGATTTTCTCTCTTGCAACAATACTGTCGATAAACCAGAACGGTCATCAGTCAAAGACATGGTGATTAGATATCTATCATTTCTGCATGATACGATGACTCAGACGACCACACTTTGCAAATACTGGCTCCCGTACGATTGCTTTTCTAGTATAAAACTTGATGGGAATTTTTCGAGATTGAAATGCGCCAGTATATTGACGTGCGGAAATTGAATTATGTCGTTTTTCTACCAATCAGTTTTTGCTCTCTTTATCGACCAAAGAAACACTCCGCCTTACTCGCCTGGCAATACCAGGGCAAAAAATACTGGAATTTCCTCATTCCAAAAATACATCCTTTTTTCTCATTGCCAATCGTAAAGAAAACTCTTCGATATGTTTAATGTTTTAAGTTCGCGGAATCCGAGTTCTGGCGAAACAGAATGTAAACTTGCTTTCTGAGAAAACTATTTAGTAATATAAATGCACAACTACGCTTTTAGTAAGTAAATTAAGTAATTTAATTAAGTAAGCATTTAAGTAATTTAATTTAATTAAGTAAATTAATTAATCTCCACATAGCTTAATTTATGCTGAGATAATATAACATTTTTTTCTTACCATTTCTTTTTATCTTTTAGCCATCTCATTTTTAATATAAGTCTAATATTTATTTCTGCTTAACTTAAAATTGTTTCTGCTCTAAACTGAAATTTCCATACCAAGAAATGTTGAGACGTGAATCAGTGTACTGAAAGAAACTCGTGTTTTGAGTCGTCGAACCTTTGACTTGAACCTCTACAGTACTGAGTGCTGTAATTGAGCTAGTGGTTATTTAAAAAGAGGTGAGATCAAATTAATGACACGTAAAATGAAGAATGAACTGTTCCCACATTTAAAAATTGCGTAGAAGAGATGATGCTGTAAACAAACAAAATTTGCTGCATGATTTGTTTCTGCATTACGATAGAAATTTTCGTTTAGCTTACTGAGGCAGTCCTTAACGTAATCAATCTTTACTTCCTTATGAAGATCCTTGTTTCTGAGATACCAAAGGGCTTCGGTAATAAGATGAAGAAATTTATTTTGCAAAATCTGAAGCTTGTTAATTTCCTTCTTCTCTCTCATACAGTCTTTAGTCGCCATCTTATGATACATCTCCAGTAGTGTATAGCAGGCGCCAGCCAGCTAAGCCAGCGATACATCCTAAAGCCAGGCGCTTTTCAGTTATACTGTTTAACCTTCTACGTTTGATTCTAACAATTCACAAGAAGCTTTCAAATTCTGGTTCTGAAGCATTTCAAATACTGAGAACAGCTTATGGTGTATTGTTTAGCTTTTAACTCAAATCTTTACTTGACACAAGGCGTTCATAGACAGAAAGGAGAGCATTGGGAACAAACAGCACACAGGACGTCTTTCAGTTTCAAGAACTGAGAACGATGTGATTCTCTAAGGTATTCAAACTTTTGAGAAAGAGAGTTGTGCGCGGTCATTGTAAAGCTGCAGAGACATGATTCCTTCAACAGAATAACAGGCGAAATCATACGTCATTACCTGTAAAGGAATTCTTGGTTAAAAAATTATTATGATGCATTCCAGTCCTTGGTACTACCCTGATTTGATTACACGTGATTTCTTAATAAGGTCGAAACATATTTCAAAGCACATGATTTTGTGATGACTGAAAGCGTTTAAACAGCTGCGAATTTGAAGAACCTAAAACTGCTTTAACTCCTCTGTATGACGGTGGGAGCACTGGATTTATTTTATTCAAATATTATAAGGCACTTAATTTTGAAGGCGGTAAACAGATAAATGAATGTATATTCAATAAAAAAAGTAAATAATTCTCATTACTTTCTGGAACAAATCATGGATAACTTTGATAGATCTGAAGTCGAAAACTGATATTCGATGCTAAATGCAAACGAAATCTTTAGAACTTATTAAATTTCTTACAGTTAATAATGCTTTGTTCTACTTTTTTTCTATTCAAAGATCTCATGTAAAATCAAATAATTAAAAACCAAAAAATAGTAATCTTAATACTTGCCTTTATGGACAAAAATGTATTTAACACATTGATGCAGATTCTTCACTACATAATTTCTTTAAATATAATGCAGGACGATAATATTCTGTGGCAATAATTTGAAACGTGATTTATTGGTTTTAGTGATTCGAAGAAAAATGCCGTTTCGAGACTAATAACCGTTCTGGGCTAATGTCCCTTTGGGATATTAATTTAAATTTTCTAGAATACTCATTTTATGCATTTTAGAAACTTCAAAATATTTAATTTTTAAATAATAATTTTTTGTGGAAATTTTATGAAAAAATGATCACAAGAAGAATGAAGGAGTATTGTTGAATCGCCTTGGTTATAATAAATTTCAAATGTTTTTTATATATATGGAATGTAGGTAATTCATTATGTCGAAATACGGGAAATTTTCCTGTTTAAGAGATTTGTAGATGATAATATTGAACAGTAGTTTCAGACTTATTTCATACTTTTAATAATATTTTAATAATTAATATTAATATTCGCATACACAGTACTGTGTTCTCGGCGCTTTCAGTGTTCTCCAGTTGTAGTTTTTCTGGTCTACGTACCAAAGGAGTGTTCTATGACAAGGACAAACACAAATTTTTATTTCTGTCGTCCCCAATTTCCTCCTTTAACTCTTACCTTTTTCTGTGTAATCTGTCTGTTAGTTTAACGCATATCTGTTAGAGTAAGCCCACCAGCCGTCGAGTTGTAAAGTCGCTGAACACTGGTAATTCCGACATAGGTTTGATTCAAAGCAAACGGGCTGGCTGCATGGGCATTTTCTTGGTTTTTCTCACGTATAAGGAGTATATGAGCCAGTTTCCCTTAGAAAGTCCTTCACAAAGACATCCCTTAGGCAGATAGCTCTCGCGTGCTTTTCCATAATCAAATAAGCCAAACCATGTCTGTTGGATATAGTGATTGTTAACTAATAGACAGATCATCTGTATGTTAGTTTATAATATAGGTCTGTTAGTCGGATGAGACGTTAACATCAAAAGGGAATAATTATTAAAATCTAATCATTCAAATATTGGTCAAGTTCCTACAAGCAGTGCTCACTGTTTTAAGTAGTTAAAACTATGCAATATTTTTGGAAGAAATGCATTTTTCTAGTAAATTAATGTGCATTTTCTGCAACACATAATAATAATTTATTATATGTATGTTTGTTATGCGATGACTTTTAGCGTTCTCTCAGAAGGAGAAAGCGTTAGCTCAGAAGGGCTATTAATTTCGTTTTGGCATTTTGCGTCGATTCACTGTAAATGTCCGTATCACTTTTCAAACTGTTGCCACCAAATATTATCGCACTGTGTTATATTTAAAGAAATAAATAATGAAGAATCTGCATAAATGTATGAACGTTTCTCGCATTGTGATAAAACAACGGTACCTACAGCCATCCAATTTTGAATAACGTAATCCTCTTCCGAATATGGGCATTCCGAATATGGGCATTTTGAATTTGGAATTAGTTTTATTATCGATTCCCTATTTTGTAACACTTTAGCGAGTTTTTGATTAGGATTTCAAAGCGAGCAATGGCAACACTGTACGAATTTTTTTTTATTTTTTTTTATCTCCAGGACGCAAGACTGTGTATCAGAAATTCCAAAGATATGCTCATTTTAAAATTATCTTGCGATATTGGTGTTGGATTGAATTTTATGCTTTAAGTGTGAAGAACATGATATTTAATAAATAAAGGTAACACACAAAACGCTAAGAAAACGCCCCTTTGGGCGTAATGTAAAATCTGAAAGCTTTCATATTTTTTTTTGGTCATTTTTGTTATTTTATTTTGATTTCCTTAAATGGATTTATTTATTAAACGACAGGTAAGCTACTATTTTCCAATGAAAACATTGTGGAGATCTTTCTTCTGTGCTCTGGTGGCTGCGTTTGTTCTCAGGTCTATTGATCCTTTTGGAACAGATCATGTAGTCAAGTTCTACATGAATTCTACACGTGAATGGATTATGATCGAGCTTGTGCCTTTTGTAGTACTTGGAATGCTTGGGGTATTATATGCTTCTCTTTTTCATAAAAATATTTACAAAAGTGGAAAAAATGAAAAAAAATTAAGTTTCCTGTGATATCATTAATATACTCAAAATTATTTTTCATAAATTGTGCTAATAGAAGACTCAGAATGTATGATAGTTTACAATAGGTTAGAAATTAAAACAAAATGGAATATATCTCATTTAATTTACAAAAAAAAAGTACATTATAACGCATATATAGGATTATCAGAGCAGCTGAGACATACCAGTCGAAGATGGAAACTTTTCAGTAATATTTGTTTAGTAAATATAAATGCAAAATTTTAGTAAAATTACGTAAATATATGCTCAATGTTGTAAAAAAAGTACTTTTTGAATGCTCAAAAGCAGTTTGCGTAGTATTTATGTTGTTGTAATGATTAAAGCGATATTAATATAGTAAATCTGAAATCAATTAACTGTATGCATTAATTCTGGTAACCAGATAAATAGTAAGTGGCCATACATAATAAAAGTGTAAAATATCATAATTTAATTAACTACTTATTATGCTTTAAATCTTTACTATAACTTCTCCTTTCAGCATTCCTCATCAAAATGCAAATTAGCATTTTGTTTGTACACTTAAACTGAAGGTTTTGAATCTTTAGATTAGAGCTTCTATATTCGCATCCTGTGGTCGGTATTCTCGCTAGCTCCGCTTAAAAGCTATATTTCGGCTTTAACATTCTTGCTAGCCGATATTTTAAATGCGCGTTGGTAAATATCTGACAACTAATTTTTAGTCTATTTAATATGTATTCTTAGACTACGTCCCCCTAGGTAGAATTTAATTGTCTGTTATGTTAATTTAAATATCCACATGTGGTGGAAGTTTTGTCTGTAGCGCAAGCTGCGCTTGTTCTGTTGCATTAAGACTTATTTAGTCTTAATACAGCTTTCTTCTGTAGTTTGTGAGTTGTTTAAGACGTAGAAATAACTCGCTATCTGTACTATAGTAGGTCTGCAGGACCTTAGCTTCAAGTTCAAGCAGAAACCCTACATAGGCAATTATGTTAAACATTAATTAATTTATTTCTTGTATTTTACCTTTTTAGATTATAAACCTGAGAAAATCTTTTGCGCACATTTTACATTTATTTACTTTTTGTAATTCAGGGAGCTATAGGAACAGCTTTCATACGAGCAAATGTCGCCTGGAGCCGCTACAGAAAGACGTCTAAAGTTGGAAACTTTCCAATTGTGGAGGTATGTTGCGGACAGTAATATACATCTGGGATAATTTATGTTCGTTAAATTTAATATCTTAACTTTTATACGGTTACTACATAAGTTTTCTGCTTTTCTTTCCTGTAACTTTCATAAATGAATAATTTGGTTTCTGTTGTTTCATTATCATAATGCTGGATGAATGTACTTGTTGAATGCTGCTATTGCTAATTTTTATCCATGCAGTAAGAATAAAGTAATATAAATTGGTAAGTCATGTAGTTGTTCTTCATAACTGTTATTAACATCTGTTATTTTCCGCCCTTCTTCAATCTTGCCAGTAATACGGCCATGCGTAAAGTCATGTTAGTGATGTCGGGAAGACACACCAAAAATTTAAAGTTCGTCAATTGATTCTTTCCCGTTAAATTTTGCTTTTAAGCAACAACGGTCCGTTCCGTTCCGTTTGCTTTTGTCGCCGCGTCTAGCTTGCAAAATTACCAAGCTGCATAAACAATGGTCACATGCGTCATATTCTATATATCTTTCATCAGCGCTATCACGTGACGAACAACTTCGGCAATCCAAAATTTACATACGCAAACACGTTTTAGTGTATCGCGCACTTATGCTAATTTCAACATTCTACTGCCTTCCATTTTGTCGTTGCAATCCCTGCTACTGTCATTCGTCCTTAGCAATTGTCCACCAGTGTATTTGGGTGCCTGTTATTCAAACGGCGCCAAGATTATTGATAAATCGAAAAAACGTTCCGAAACGATCCGTACCATCCGTCGCTTATAAGTCAACGCATCACGAAAAATCCTTACCGTGGTCATGAAAAGTCGTTAACATGGTTAAAAGTCCTTAAGTCAACGCGTCATGAAAAGGAATTTAAATACGCCACGTGTTATCGCAGTACTACTACTGTTTTTTCTATCCTTTATATCCCGCAAAAATTTAAACAATTTTTGCTTTACCAAGAAGTGGGGTCAATGATCAAAACCACCGGCTGTTTGGGAAAAGTTTGTGACGAACGTTGGCGACTGGCACCGTTTAAATAAGCAATAATTATCTTTGCAATAACAAGGAAGTACCGATAGTTATTTGTGCGGTTAATAGTACCTAAAAGTTAAAAATGACTTATATTGTTGTCTTGATCTTTTTGTACAATCTTTATTTAAAGCATAATATCAATTATTAAATTATTAGAATTTGTGCAAACAGAAAGAAGAGGCATGGAATTTTAGAATAAATTGCAGTTGAGAATTCGTGTCAGGAATGTTAATATTCTTCTCTTCTCAACAGGTCTTTCTAGTGACACTTCTGACCGCACTGATAAATTTTCCGAATGAATTTACTCGCATGAATGCGAGTGATTTGATCAAGACACTTTTCAGCCAGTGCGGAATGCATGACGTTTCTCCATTATGGTAAAATTTCTTATTTCCAAAATGTTATATTTCTCAGTTCAAATCAATTTAAAAAACAAATTGCAGCTGAGTTTTACAGATATAAAACACAGCAATTTTAAACGTAAAAGCTGCATCTTAACTTTAACGTACATAATCTTTAAAGTGCTTCTTAGCATCTTTAAGGTACATAATCTGAAACTTCTTCCACATTCGGGCCGCCAAGCGGCCGAGCGGTAAAAATCTCTGAAGACTAGTAGTTCCGACGTGGGTTCGATTTTAAGCAAACGGGCTAGCTGCATGGTCATGGGCGTTTCGTCGTGGGCGTTTTCGTCGTTTTACTCGTGTGCAATGTATATGTTACGGTGAAACACCGAAATCTGGAGAATGTCGACTTTCACCGGTGAATGTCAACATTCACATAGTCGCTTGGTGTATATCCGAAATATTTTCCAAATACTCTTATTTCTGACTTACATCATTGAATGTCCACATTCACCATGTACTAATGGTGAATGTTGAATATATGAGAATATTATATTTTCTTCTCCGTAATTCAGTCGCGAAAAAACACACAAGTACTTAAAACACACAATACATTCAAAATGAGAAAGGAAAATAATAGAAGTTAAAAAACTTACTTAATTATACAGTACGTAGTAAATGAGAAAATAAAATAATAGTAATAAAAAACTTACTAAATTATGTGATTCAAATCTTATTTATTGCAACAACTTAAACTATTATGAGACTTTGAATTACACAAGAGGCCCTTGCTTTTATAACTGCATTTATGGGAAACAGCCAGTCGCCTCTCTTTTCGACCTACACCAGAGCATATCTGTGATTGTCGGCATACACCGGTGAGGATCCGAATGTACAAGAATGTAATGCAATATTCGATCTTTCACCGACGTATTTGGCGAATGTTGACATTCTCCAATTTCGGTCTTTCACGGTAACATATATACGAGCCAGTTTCCCTTAGAAAGTCCTCCACGAAGTCATCCCTCTCCTTAGGCAGATAGCCCTAGTGTGCTTTGCCATAATCTACTAAGCCAACCTCCCGCTCTCGGAAATAATTTTAAATTAAAAAAAAATCAAAGCTTATCGCATGGTGTTTTTTCGGCCCGAAAATTTATACTATTCTAACATTTTGGTTAATTTTTCATAAATGTAATAATATAAATTTTCATCATTGTTGAGAAAGCAGAAGGTTAGAAAAGAAAAGAACGCACTTTACGAAACTAAATATGTAAACACTGGGAGATGGTAAAGTTAAAAGCATTAACTAAAATTATAAGGTATTTCTCCCGCCTTCTTAGCATGCCTTCGTGGTGTTATGGTCAGCACACTCGGCGCGTATTCGAGGTCCAGGTTCGAGTCCCGACG
Source organism: Stegodyphus mimosarum (assembly GCA_000611955.2). Taxonomy (NCBI): domain Eukaryota; kingdom Metazoa; phylum Arthropoda; class Arachnida; order Araneae; family Eresidae; genus Stegodyphus; species Stegodyphus mimosarum. The sequence continues at coordinate 268,306 of KK116427.1, forward strand.
ACGGCATGGCACATTTTTCATGTCTCTTGCTTCGAAATAACCTAATGTCTCTACAAAATCCTAAAATAATAATGTTCAGCATAAGATGCTCAGCATACATCAGTTATCAGTTATGGAAACTGTACATCTGTTTTGTGTGAACTCATTCACGTACATTGCTCACATATAATTTCTGAAAAAATAATTAATAATTTTTTGCAGTTACAAATTTTTCGGTTATAAAATTAATCTAAAATTTATCATATAAGGAACATGTATGTAAATGGATGTTGTATGGAAATATTTTAAATCATTTACGCTTCTGAATTCACATTTTGTTTCTTTAATTAGTGATTATAAACGAAATTTAACATCAGTAGATCAACATATGCAAATTTTAGAAGCCGGACCGGGAATCTACAGGTCTTTATATTTGCTTCTACTAGCACTCGCCTGCAAGTTCGTTATTACTATTTTCACTTTTGGTATTAAGGTAAGGCTTAGATATTTTTACATTCTTAAAAAAATATTAAATGCCTAAATATTACTAATCATTCACACTTTTAGATTATTATGCACAATCGCACCTTATTTTATGAAAACATGAAATCACAAACTCGTCTTTTTTAATTAACAAAACTTAATAACAATTTTTTAAAAATTTGAAGTTTGTGTAAATTTTTTATCCAGTGCCAAACGATTGTCTAGTAGAATACTATCGTTGTGGTAATTTTTAATTTAAGAATAACATTTTAACGTCATACGTCACAAATTAATGTTAAGAACGAACTAATTCGTATTTTTGTATATTTAGTTTCAGTTAATAAGGCAGCCGCCTAATGGGGACAGCCATTTGATAGGGGTAAATAATAATAATAATAATAATAAAAAATCTGATGTGTATACCACATTCCTTGTACGGAATATTAAATTATACGCATTTGGCATTTCATTTAAACTTATTGGATTGATTTAAATCTACTTCGTCGATAGCGCATAAACACAATAGAATAAATACAAATAAAAATTCCTTGTATTTGTTTACCATAGCGACACTCTGGCGATAGGTTCACTTAACATCGTTACATCTCATCCATTTTATAACTCAGAATGCACAAAAATTATGTACATCATCTGAAGAATTATCTAATCGTTGCCACGTGTTCTATTCAAATATACTATACTAAATCTGAAAGGATGTGTAAAAGAAATTAAACAAACAAACAAAAAGAAAGAATTTTTCACAGACTATTCAGCATTTCTCATTCAATTAATTCAGTTCTCAATTCGCGACATGGCAAAAATACATAAAAACTCAAAATAGCTATATTAAAAATTACGAAGTAAATCTTAAACACTTATTTCCTCGAATAAATTCCGAATGGATGAAGCATGATTTTATTCGCAATAATAAAAGAAGGCGTTATCTTTGCTGTTGCGAAGCTTAGTTTCTCTGGATTGCCAAGAAATAGACTATTCTGCTAAGTTTCAAATGTAAACAAATATGGCTGCTATGTCCAAAACAGTTTAGCCGCACTTAAACAACTTTTAAATTGTTTATAATTCTACAACAATAACATGCAGGTGAACTAAATGCATAAAAACCTTAACCGGAAGATAAGAACAATATAATTCAGTCAATTTTAAAGCAAAAAATGCACAATTTACCAACATATAAGAAAAAATAAACTCAGCTCATATATACGTACGCACAGACGCCACAAAAAAAAAAATCTCTTCAGAATTCATTTTAAATCTGTTTTATAACTCGTTTGAGAGAAAAAAAGACTCCTTTATTCTGTCCTTACGTACAGATGTCACTCAAAAACACTGTTAAATTACATTCGATAGCTGTCAAAATAAACATTTTCGTTAAAATATGATAACCTAAATATTTCGTGATCACAATACTTCCTTTTTACTTCGTACAAAGAAGTAAAAATGCTAATCGACGAAATTATTAAAGCTTCTTTGCTTCGCTTTTCAATGCTTATTTAGAAAAGCATCTGTTTTAAATGGGGTACACACTCGACCGAGAAATGTAATTAGAGAAAAAACACTATAAATTTTGCTTTTATTTTTAAATCCAGTGGCAGAAAGGAGATCTTGAGGTAAATTTAGGAGTCAGCTTTCCTAACACTTACCGTCCATGCCAGCGGAATTTTCATATTTACTGCTTAAGAAAGATTAGAGGTTTTAAGATTAATGTTGACCATAATGAACTACAATAAGATTAATGATGTTAACTAACCTTTCGTCTTATGCTTATAGAGATTTATAATATGGAAGATATTATTTGTGTAGCCTTTCCTAGCGAAGGCATTTCGTTCATAATTAAAAAAAAGTATGCTGTATTATTTTCTAAAAAGATGGTAAAATCTGTAAAAGGCACATCAGTATCAGAAAAAAAAATGTGTCGTAAGTGTGATTACATGCAAAAAGGCAACGAAATTGCTCGTTGTCTGTCTGCATACCTTCGCTAATCGGTTTTTTTCCGCAATAATTCGAAAACGCGCACGGGAGAAACCAAAAACGTTAAGTTAGTTAAAAGTTTACTCTTAAAAGTACATTTAAACAAATAACGTACATTTTAAATTTATAAACTAAACACAGAAACTTAAAAAAATAGTTCTCAGAATTATAATAAGATTATTATTACAAGCAATTTATCCTTAGTAAATGTACGAGATTATTTTCGATTATTCGTGCATTTGAAAAACTATCCCATATGCTGATAATGAAGAAATACACATTATCATTTTATTATTAAAACGTATTTTACGCTTCTTTTTTATGTTGCCAGTGCGAATAAATCATACTTAATATGAAAAACGTTAGAGTGAATTTTCATAATTTCTTAAATTTTAAAATAAATTGCTGATAATGGGCTAGCATCTTGAGTGGGTCGATATTTTAGAGCTCTGATGTACCTTAGCTAGAGTTTGGTTAATTAATTGATTGTAGAAAAGCATGCATCTAATTATTTAGAATGTATTACATATTGGTTTTCACATATTTTGTAGTACATAGTTGACACAACGGTTCTTCGATCTGCAGAGCAGCCATCCAAGCTGTAGTAATCCAAATTCAAAATTCGTTAAGGTTTGCTTCAAGACTATCATAGCTCATTGGTCTTCCTTGATCATATCTCACGAGTTTTTGATAGAGAAGTAAATCAAACGGATCTTGGCAGACAAGGGCAAAGTGGGACATCGTTAACTCCGAAGAAGATTTCGTGTTGTTGCTGCCCTACGAGAACTGGCATTTTTTTTTTAAAGACAACTCTGGGGAATCGTTGCATATAATGAAATGCAATCAGTCGCAAAATATCACTGACTATCCAGCACTTGTTATGATAGGTTGAATTGTAATGAGAGGTGATCTTCTCTTGCTGGCGGATACATACGCAACTATTGCTTTCAACTAAAAAAAAGTGATTCATTAGAAAAGACAGTGTCATGCCACTCACTCTGTCACTCATGATGTTTAACACAGTATTGCAATGAGTCAGTACGTTGCTAAGTGTCAAAAGTAAGATAAGCGATTGATGCGCCCATAATCCACAGCATAATAAACAGTAACATACTGTGACAAATGATGTTGCCAAAAGTGCTTCACTATTTGCTAATGCCGCACGAATATTTTCGATAACACAGAACATTGACATACTGACGAGATGATGATCCATTCTGAGCATTGTCTGTGTATGATGTTAAATACATATGCTTTCGTCATACGCGCTGTGAGTCAGTTTCTGAATGCTTTTTCAATCTCAGAAATATTGTGCCCATTCTCTTAGCAGCATGAAGGAAACAGTATTGAGATATCTGATGCCAAAAATGGATCCGTTGTCAGTATCGCTTATGTGAGTATACGATTATTTTAATGAGATACTTCATATTGAAACAAGGTACAAAATTACTATGCAGCAAAGACTTGTTGATTAACCTCTTTTACAAAAACGTAGATTTTGAGCCCTCATCTGCAAAATTTCGAAATTTCCCGACCGGTGAAGTAAAATACTGTTGCGTTCCATAGGTTCGTGGATTTGAAGTAGTTAATGATAACACTTGATGAAGAAGCAAAACACAATTTATCCGCCAGTAAGCACCGTTACACATGACAGTTCCAAAGACACGTTTACACTCGTCGAAAACCTACAACAAATACTGTGGAACAATCAGCAGCATAGCCGTCAGGCAATAATGGTGACGACAACTTCATGGCAAAGCACTAAAGTACAGCTCCCGACTCGGTCGATTACTCTCAAGCTAATCTCTGAACGCGAGACATTATTTTTTCCTCGTACAAGGCAGGGATGGCTTTTACATACCTTCGAGAATATTGCCGAGAAAACCGCCCAAAATATGTTCTAGAATATTCTCGTTTCGTCTATGATATATAGCCAATTTTTTCGCTAAACGGGCGATTTCGCGCCAAATCTGGCAACCTTGCCTTTTCTTGCCACTTTCTGGCAAGTCTAAATCCGCCGTTGACTCACGCTGCTTAGGCGGCAGACTTCTTTCCCCGCTCCGCTGGAGGAGCTTCATTTTCGAGCCGTTTTACGGGGGAGCTATCTCACCGCGCAGCCGCTGGGCATTTGTAATAGTACTAATTATTTGTTCTGTATTCCCTACTTTATATAGCCTGAAAAAATAAAAGGTGTGGCTAAATGTCCTTTCTCAGTGTTGTGTATTTTAAGAATAGGAGTGTACTTATTTAGCTTTCAAATATAGAAAACCATTGAAATTTGTTCGCTTGCAGAAATGTTCAATATGATTTCACCCTAATTTATTAGATAAAACGAGTTAAAAAATAAAAAGTTTTAAAAATTATATAAATGAAAATTTCTGAGAAATATGATACGACAGCTATGTCAAACAAAACTGCACCATTCGCATTAAAATATCAAACTTTTAGCATGCATAATTCTTCCTTGATATCAGTTGATCTTATTGCTTGCATTTCCGAAGCAAAAGAAATAATTTTTCGATTTTAAACTCAGTCTCATTATTCATCAATTGTAACATCATTGATGGTAATGCAAAAGCAATTATCAACTGAAAAAATCGTATGTTCAATATTTAAATAAATATTTGCTTCTCTAATTATTTGAAAATATTTGAATTAAATGCAAAAGTCCAAATTTCTTACATAGACCTGTTTTGAATTTTAGCATTCTATATATATATATATATATCAATTTTACGCGAAATTCGAGAACTTCATGCCCTATGTATACCTAATCAATATGCTTCATGAATTATTTTAATAAAAAAATTTATATAGTGATGTAGACGCTACGTAACTTCCTTATACGGCCTATTAAGTTACACACATTCTTTTCTGCACTTCATTTAAACTTATTTCCTCCAGTTATTCTAGCTTAATGAACCGATCCCTCAAGGGAAGTTGAAAATGACATCAAAAACTGCAAATTTTGAAATTAAATATTCCTGTCAATTTTTACAGTACGAGAGTCAAACTTCTTTTAATTTTTTTTTATAATGAGTACAAAATATTCCAGAATATAAATATAGGAATCGGGAAATCGCATTAATAGTTACACTTCGTTATTTGCCGAAAATTAATTTTTTTAAAACTGACATTGCCAAAACATGAATATTTTCGTCAGATAAAACACTTCTGTGAGTAGTATACGGCTGCAACCAACGATTGCGAAAACATATATTTATGTGTAAGATTAAAAAATATGTAAATCAGCTTTATAATTCAATTTAACAATAGACTTTTAATTCCTATAAAAATATGTAAATCAGCTATATAATTTAATTCAGTAATAGTCTCTTTAATTCGTCATTTTTAATTTAGGTATTTCCTCTCTCTATTCTAAAAATACTAATAACATTTCTGGACTGCGCCATTTCCAGATTAATCTATGCCACAGAGCTTGTATAAGGCTGATGACGTAATTAATTCGAAGCCTGAACTCTGAAAACTGAAACCTTTCTAACCTAAACCAAAAACTTTCTCTCAACAGACTGCCATATTGAATAAATGCGCAGTTCGCTTGTATCGCTGTTGCTGCTTGAATGCCATTTCGCTGGGCTTCCTTCCTATCACAATATTACTAAAAAATGTAAGTATTCTGCAAATAGGCACAATTAGAGTTTCAAGTGAATTGGAGCCACAAGTGTGAATTTAAATGAAAATGGAATTTAATCTGCCTCGACTGTCAGCTTTCCTATTCATTATGGATTAGCGTTCTACGCAATCAAAATTCTTCCTGTTCAATATGGATCTACATTCTACGTCAAACAACATTTGCTGCGTTTTTTTTTATCACAATGAAGCATCAAGTATCTAAGCCATCAGTATTTCTGTGCGTTTCTACGTCTCAGTGTTCCTACATCAGTATTTCTCAATTCGTTTTTATCACACACACACACACACACACATATATATATATATATATACACACACTCCTCAAAAGTGAAATTGCCACACCAAGAAAGAATACGCATAGCGTCAAATGGCAGGAGCGAGAGTTGTGAGGTGGATATGCAAATGATAATTGTTACGCACGCATTGGATCATGTGGTACGCATATGCTGAGGGTTTACGGAGCATTGTAAAGTTTACAAGAAGCATAGAAAAAGCCTCTGAGAGGTGGGCGAGTTCAATACCATCAGTTAATGACCGGGGAAGGAGACCGTATTATCCAAGTCCATGAAATTGATTTGTCGCTGCGCACAATAGCCACTCGTGTTGGGCACAACGTGAGTACCACCCAACGTTGTGTGAAACGATGGATTCAGGAAGGTATACATGCACGTCGAAGAGAAGTGGTGCGCACAGGTGCACGTCAGAACGCACAAACCGGCGTATTCGGCGGTCAACTATTGGAGACAGCCTCTCCAGATCTGAATTCCATCGAACACCTGTGGAATGTCATTGAATGTGACATTAACCGAGGACCACGGCCGCAAACCCTGGATGATCTGCGTACAGCAATGGATGTGGCTTGGCAAAGGCTACCTCAGGCAACCATCAAAGAACTCATTGATAGCATGCCTCCCCGGACTGCGGTATGTATCACAATTAATGATTTTATGTGTCTATTTTTTAATGATTTTATGTGTCTATTTTTAAATGATTTTATGGATGTCTATTTTTTTAATCATTTGCATAGCCATCTCACAACTCTCGATCTTGCAATTTGCATGACGCTACGAGTATTCTTTCTTGGTGTTGCAATTTCACCTATAAGGAGTGTAATTTGGTGTTGTCGATTACAATAAAAATGAGAGGTGCACAGCTAGATGTTATAACAATACCATATAAAAATTTCAGCGTTCTACGGCTAATGCCAGATATAGATAGTTATGGCCAGATACATCCATCCGAAGGTACAGACGTCACAAAAAAAGCGTTTTTGAATTCATTTTAGATACATTTTACAATCCGTTTTCATCAGAAAGTAGTATAGATAGTCTAGTAGTATAGATAGAAAGTAGTATAGACAGTCTACGAAAGTAGTATAGATAGTACTATAGTTATTCTGTCTGTACAGACTTCACGCAAAGAAAATTCGTCCGCAACGATCAAAATGGATATTTCAGTTGAAATATGATGCCGGAACGTTTTCGCGATTAAATACATCCTTTGTTTCGTATAAGGAAGCAGAAAATTCAGTGATTTTATATTTGTGACAATTTAATACCTTTAGTAAAATGGAAATTAGCTTGTTAAATAAGTCGTAAACTACGATTAATAAAGCACAGTATGCCAAAAGTTAATGTGAACAAATTATCACTTATTGCTGACTCCTCGCACTGATTCCAATTCAAGGTGAAGAGACTGACTCGACTGATAATACATTGTACTGTAATACTGGGGAAGCCATTTCTTAGACATTGCGGTGCAATTTGTTGGAAATTATCAGACCTTGAATTTTGTCAGTCCATCGTTTTCTTCAAGCTTTCCTAAAAGAAAATTTCAAGTATTCTTGTATCAAATGACCACACAAAAGGGGTGGGGTAATTTTATTATCTTATGGTTATTTAACATTATCATTACTCTTAATTGCTACATTCAGCATACAGTGACGTTTTTGACATCCTGTATAATGTCAGTTGCTATAAATTCAAAAAATTATGTCTGAATTTTTAATGAGAATTTTGTATTTTAGGTTCCAACAGGTCTTTTCATACCCAGTCTTGCCATGGGAGCTATTATGGGTAGGATTATAGGAGTTGGAATGCAACAACTTGCCTTGTAGGTAACTTTAGTGTGTTTGTTGTCTGCCTTCTAATTTATGTAACTTTTCATGCTCATTATTATTAAAAATAGTTCTATTATGTAATTAAAAACCAAATGATAGGGTACTACCTTCGTAACTTATGGCATTAGAAACAGCTTTCATTTGTTAAACCAATGAAATGTTCATAAAATTATCAGCTGGATATATCCTAAATTAAACATAGTCTATATCTTACCTATTATAAGTATTATTAAAAATAAAACAAGGATTTCAATTAACCAGAACTGCGTTTATTGCTTTTAAATAGTTTAATACGTTAAAGGATTACAAATATTAGGGATACAAAAGGATATACAAGAGGATTACAAATATTAGGGATACAAAAGGATATACAAGAGGATTACAAAATAATTACATGAAAATAAGATCCCATTATTTTTACTATATACCTTTATACAACGAGTATTTGGATAAATGAAATCGCAGAATAACAATGTACTATACAATATAGAATAATCTCATTATTTAACTACTAAATAAATTATACAAGGAATAACAGTAAATATAAACTGCATAACTATCACGTCTAGCTAAGAGATTAAAGCCACGTCTGACTAAGAGATTTAGACCTGCATCCACTATACTAATCACTGGTATGCCTGAAAACTATAGGTAATAATGTCTTTGGGCCGTAGCAAATGGTTATGTTATTTCAAGGAAAGAAAAGCTAAGATTCTGTTTTTCAAAATTATTGTAAGACGAAATAAATATACATCTACATTTTTATCTCTTAAAATTTATGTTCAAATGTGAGAAGAGTCTTAGAGTACACTGAATATTAAAGAGCTTATACTTTGCTGAATGTCAATATTTTGAGAAGTGGTTACTTTGAAGTCATGTGCAAGATTTAAAGTTCCTGTGTTTCGTACAGTAATAACAGTAGCTAAATTGCGCTGATGATAAATGTACAGTTGCATAATAAAATGACCCATAATGTAGCATTACGGACCAGAATTTTCGAACAAGGTTTGTTAAAGATGTTTCTAATTTCAATATATATAATCCTGCCGTAGTTTGTTTAATATCTGGACCTCCAGACCACCATAAAAACACCTTTTACTGGCCTTGAGGATAAAATAAAGAAGAAAAATAATATAATCTAATTCTCTCATATTTCAGCTTCGAACTCGGAAGATACCATAAATCATTATATTTCAGATCAAACGTTTCTACTCCAATAAAAATTCCAGTAAAGTGTTTTAAATTCAGATTTAGAGAGGATAGTTCAATTTTTGAGCAACTTATGGCGCATTTTCTAATTATTCCTTTATTGATGCAAACCAAAGTAATGCGCCTTAAAAAGCACCCAGCGAAACTATCATTCATGTCCTTTAAAAATTAAAATGTAGTAGCGGAATAGTCTTAGTACATTTTAAGGTAATTTTCACAATATGCAATTAACTGGATCATGAAAAAATAGCCTTAGGGTATTCTGACACTATAAATTAATATTTTGAATTCATTTTGTAGAAATGTCTTACTGTTGCGAAATCTCTTGACGATCTCCGAAGCTCAACGGGTAAGATTAACCTAAATGCTCTAAGCAGATACTTCTCATTTCAGATCTTAAGCCAATGTCCTTACAGCAGCGACTCACTAAAATAGAATTCAAAGCATGAGGACTTTTCGTTTTTGTTGTGCTTCGTCGAAATATGCCTCATCGTAATTTCAAGAAAGAAATGCTAGGATATCAATCGGTCAGATTGCTTGCATAATTAAAGCAAAAGCATCATTCAGATCACATCACTAAAATCACTCAGGGCAAGAGCTATTGTCAACAAATTAAACCACGGAGCATTACGGATTTGGTCCTTCAAGTTCAGAGTTCTCCAAAACGTCCTAAATAAGTGGTATTTTTTTTAATTATATTTCCAAAATGACCCTCTCCTTTTGCACTCTTTTTTTTTTTTCCCAGTGTGCATCAAACTCAAAATCGGATACATCAGTGGCTGGCAGAAATTTTCGTGTACATCAGATTAGAAAGCAATTCTTCTATATGTAATTTTACGTCCATAATTCATGAAAGGTTTTAGATCTTTTAAGTCTCATTAGGCCCCACCAGCGGTCTAGCGATAAACTTGCTGATCACTGGTAGTTTGACTCGAGTTCGAACCCCGGCAAACGGGCTGGCTGCATGGAAATTTCACGGTTTTCTTCATCTGTGACATGGATAAAGTCAGCTCCTCTTAAAAAGGTACTCCGAAAAGGCATCCCTCCTTATAGACAGATAACCGCTTAATTGCTTTGCCTTAATCAATTAACCTAACCTAACCTAAATCTCAGCATTAAGTAAATATTATATATAGCCCGTGAGCAGCGATAGTTAGAAAGGGCAGTTAGGCTGTGAACTCAGATCCAAGCTATAACCTAGATTTTTACTTTCTGATATGTAAAAATTGTAATCATAAAAATTCCTAAGTCCTTAATTTAATTTTTCATTGTGTATTTTCACGGTGAAAAAGGAGTAGAGATTTTCATAACATAAATATTCTGCTAAGGTCATGAAATTTGTAAATTCTTCAGAAAAATTTCCTATTGCCCGAATTCGCGTTTCCAAATTTACATATTAACAGTTTACACATTTTACGTATAATCACGATAAAATTTAAATAAAGATTGCTTCCTGCGTTTTTCGCTTCTTCTGGGAAGAATGTTTATTGCTTTTAAATAGCTATAGTATGTTTTAACAGTAAACCAGACAATGTTTAAGATACAGTATGTTTTAACTTGCTAATATAATTTGAGTATTGCCTAATTTTGTTGCCCTTTTTTCTAAATAAATATAACTGTTTTTTCTGCATCATTTTTCTTACTAATGAAACAGCCTAGTATTTTTCAGAAAATACCGAGATTCATGGCCATTTCATGCTGCCTGTACTTCGAATGAAGACTGTATGGATCCGGGGTTGTACGCCATGATCGGAGCAGCAGCTACGCTAGCTGGCGTCACAAGAATGACAGGTCAACAGAAATTCTTAATATGCTATAGTTTTGTGCAATTATGCAAAGCTGATGAGAAATCCTAATGATTTTCAGGGTGCAATTTTCAGAATTTATGGCTACACGTTTTATGATTAAAATATATATTTGTTTATTTAATATAAGCTTAAGATTTATTTAAATGATATGATATGTTTAGGATTTACTATGTTTTATTTCTGTGACATACATTTGTATCATATATATTGTGACACAAATGTATCGAGAAAAGGCGAATTGCATCGAGAAATGTGTTTTCGTAATGGAGAAACGCGATATAATAAACGCGATGGCGAAATATATCGCGAAACGCGTTTTCAGTTAAAATTTAATGAAAGCGAAATTCTTAAATAATCCACCAAACTTTAACTAACTATTCAGTTTCAGTTATTAAAGCGTTAATAATTCTTTTTTATCAACATGCTTTAATAAATTGTGTAAATTATAATAAAGTAAAGCATCTGTTTGTAGAATATTGTTTTGCTCGAAATACATCTTATTATGGAAGGGGGGAATATTCGCATATATTTTAATGCTAACGTTTTTAAGATAAAATTAAAAATAGCATACAAAATTTTTTAACATGGTTACATCATATTTAAACAACTGCGGGCGTATAAAAATTTTAAATTCACGGTAGTTAACTAGCCAAAGACAGTGATAAAACATAAAACCACGCAATCACTCTCAGTTAGAGTATCAGTTAAACATTTGTTATTTTTCTTATTTATTATTACAAGATTAGAATCTTCATTTAGTTCACTCATTTAGTTCACTTCAGATTAGTTCACTCATTTGATCTTGCTTGATTTAAGTCCGTCCGGGAGAAATTCTAGGGGGAAAAAATCTCAAAACTTTCAGGTTTTATATTACGCCTAAAGGGGAGTTTTTTTTTTTTCATTTATACTCACATACACGTTTCGAGAACATTTGAGCTAATGCTCTTTTGGGCTAAAAATGTCTAAACATAGCATACCTTCAGAATTCCCGATAGACAGTCTCGCGCGCTGGACATAAAAATGTTTTTTTACGTACAGTGTTGCCGTTACTCACTTTGAAATCGTTGAGTTTTTAATCAAAAATTGGTTAAAATTTTACAAAATATGAAATAGACAATAAAACAAATTCCAAATTCGGGTTTTCAGGAGCCCATTTTTGGGTGAAGAACTACGTTATTCAAATTTTGATGACTCTAGGTATCTTTGTTTTCTTCACAGCGCGAGAAACATGCAAACATTCATGCGGATTCTTCATTATTTAATTTCTTTAAATATAATAGAGGGCGATAGCATTTGACGGCAAAAATTTGAAAAGTGAAACGGATATTTACAGTGAACTGACGCAAAATGCCGTTTCGAGACTAATAGCCCTTCTGGACTAAAAAAACATTCTCTTTATCAAAAAGTATTGTTAACATTAAAATGATCGTGAAATGAATTATTTCGGTTTTCATTATCAGGTACTCAATCTGATATTTTACAAATTTTTAGGAAACCCCACTTGATTAATACGACTTCATGACAGTAACTTAGTAAAACTAAGTTACTAAACATTAAAAAATTCAATATTAAACTTCTTAACAATCCTTTAGAAATATGGCCTATTTTTTTATAAACTGGATCAAAGGTCTTCTACAGATTTCTACAAAATTTTAAACATAGTTACAGAGATATTATAGAGATATATATGTAGATATTCTATAGGAATTTGCGCATAGATTTTATAAAAATTTATGGAGCTTCTACATACTAATACTTCTACATCTAAATACATCTAAAGCTTCTACATACAGAATCTTGCATACTGTGTATTAAATTAACAAACAGAATTGTGCTGAAAATATCAGATCCCATTTTATAGAAAATTGGACCGTATCTCTAAAGAATTCTCAACAAGTTTCCTTACTTTGATATGCTATAAAATTCGCAATGGACTAAATGCACGCAGAACCAATGGTAGCTTGCTAAAATTTATTTTCCCAAAAGAAGTACTTTAGAGTTCTGGAACTTTCCACATAAGTATTCATACAGTTCTTCTCAGTGTAACAGATCACAATCAATAGTTAACCTTCAAACTACTAAAAACGTTAAACACAATGCAGTGCAAAGAGCATCTAAAGAGAGAAGCTCGCACAGAGAACTCTCAGTACTCCGAAGTCTACTCTGAACTAAAAAACTAAGAACTGATGCTCTCTCCGGTCTTATACAGTTTTCCCCTGGCCGCTGGGACACCCCTAGTACCTTCCATTTCTAGAAATTACTGGAAGGCAAATGCCGTTATAATTACATATAAGGGTCAGATACTGTTAAAGTTACATACAGGGATCAATTACAGTTATTCAATTAACAATACCAATTGCAGTGATGCAGGTACTGGAACAAAATGTTGCCAAGTTTGCCGACTTTTGGAGATTTCTCACCAAATTTGGCAACCATTGCTAGCTTGGTGACATCTCGCCAATTTAGCGAAAAAGCCATTTACCTCAATGTTAAATAAACCTGCCTCTGTAACCTTGGCAGATCTTCATTCTCTTCAGACTTTTTATGTCACATTATACAAAATTCGTAGCAATATCATTTTGATTAAATTTATATTTAAATAAAAATAAATATTTAGGTATAAAAAATAATCAAGTTTAATTAAAAATTAAGAAACCGTTTTGCATAGCAGGGTCTTAATTTCAGTAATTGAATTTTTTAATTAACAGCATAAATTCAATCTTTTAACTAATTTTATGATTTAAATTGATTTTTTAAGCTTTCACGATATTTAATTTTTTGGGTATAAGCAATATTGTATAAAAAATTGCACAAAATGTTGCATTAATTTAGAAGATAAAACACGTCAAGCAAAAATTTTCATTAAAAAATTATTCTGTGTTATGGATAAAGTGTTATATCTGTTGTTATTTATGCGTGTGGATAAAAAGTATGGATATGTGGATGTGGAGTGGGACTTATGGATAAAAAGTGTTTAATTTTGCTGTTCTTTACCCCATATAGTGCGCCAAAAACTGAAAATTTGCTTTGTTTACAGTTTCAAAGCTCTTCAGATTTCTATAGAATAATATATGAATTTTACAAAATTGATATAAGATTTTTTTTTATAAAATAGCTATAAATTTTACAAAGCTACATTTCTATAGAATTTTCTTTTGTAAAAGCTTTATAAATTTTCTATAGAATTTGTACAGAAGTATTTCTGTCACGGTTTATCCATAAAGTTCTATAGAAGTTTTATACAGTTCTATCAATTTCTATAAATATTTTTCTTAATCCTTTGCTTTTCGAGAAAGTACAAGAATATTTGCTATTAATATTTTTATGCTGATAAATATTAATTTTTGTTACAGTTTCCTTAGTTGTTATAATGTTTGAACTGACAGGAAGCGTTGATTATATAGTGCCATTGATGGCGACTGTTGTAGCTAGTAAGTGGGTAGGCGATGCCATTGAAAAGGAAGGGATGTATCCTTTCTCATATGCAGTTATGAAATTAGTGAAATTTTTGTTTATATCAGTACCAGAAGGATGTTTTATTTCTATACTAAGATAAATTTTGTATTCAAACAAAAGCTTGCTTTATAAAGAAGATATATACATTTGTTAAATTGTCATCCTGTAAAACTGAATCTTTTCTAAATCAAAAGTAATTAAAATAAAATAACAAATAACGAATGATTGAAATAGACTGTGATGGGATAAATCAAAATAATAATTAATGTAATGAAGTTAAATGAAACAGTTAAACAGATGAAACTGAGTAAATTAATAACAAGATGCTGTATACCGACGATGAAAGAAATGTGAATATTTTGAAAAATATTTTGAAATTAAATTGTTTCTTTATTTTAGCACTGAATCCATTTGAAGCCATTGATCAAGTTACATAAATTTTCCATTTGTTGAGAAAGAATTCAAAAATTTTAAATTTAATTCATTTATTACTACTTTTCAAAATTAGTTCGGTAGTTTGTTCACTTAAAAAAATGGTTTCTTAGACTAGAAAATTAGCTTATTTTGTCCTAGTAAAGGCATTTCGATTTTTTCTTTAAATATAATTTGTATATCATAAAAGAAGTATACAGCATGGCAGTTCAAATTTTAATCCAAGAAACGATTACGTAGTTCGTATTTCGAATTTTAGTCTGTATAGAGAAAGAACACGTAAATTCGTAATTATGTAAATGAGAATGCCCTGATTTTTAATGTAATAGAAAACATCCCCAAATATTTCTAAAAACTAGTGCAGTGGTTCATAAAAATATGCAGTTCCTGAATTCAAGGCTTTTAAGAACGCATGTTCGAAATAAATTTAAATATAATCTAAAATTTATGTTTACGCTATTTTACAACAAAATACTGTGCTGAAAAAATAATGGACATTTTGTCTCTTTGTTATTAAAATTTGAAACTGTAAAATTAAATCGCAGTTTTCAATACTAATTCTTTCTGGTTTATATTTTTATGACGTATGATTTTCAAACGTCCAATCCTTTTGATAAATAGGCATTTCAGTTTAGAAAAATGATTTCTGCATGATTTGTTAAAACTTAAATGATAATTAATTTCGTTAAAACTTAAATTCGTTAAAACTTAAATGAAAGAATTGAGAATTACATATCATTGCGGTTATTGTAACAAATCTTAGGTATAAATTGTCATTTTTACGTAAAAGCGGCATTCGACAGAAAATATTGCATAATTTACTGCAAAACATAGTGTCAGGAAAATAACGAAAAACACAAGCAGTGCACAAAAATCTTACGTGGCCATAATCCTTTTAAATCTATTCTAGATTATGCGTCTTTCGAAAAGCTGCTTTTCAGTGATATGAGGTCTTAACTAGAAGCTGCAATACATAGTACATCTTTAGAACCTAAAGTCTCATACAGTATTGCATAGTTCTTATATATTCTGAATAAAATATATCATCATCAATGTATCTTGTCTACAAGCTATATTGTACTTAATTTCATCTTGAATGCATCAATTCCTGAAGGTACACGCTGAAAAAGAAAAAAAAAATGTATATCTTCCGCATACTCCGTATATAATTTACTGAGCCGATGACGAAATTTAACTTGCGTTTTTCATGTCCCGAAAAGGCGACTTAGGTATAATATATGAGATTTATATACAGCATTGTTCCAATACAGGCATTTCGACACAAAATCGGGCTTTTTCTGAAATGACATAACTAATCTTTTCCCATATTTCGATTCTACGACTCAAATTATGCCTAAATATTAAATTTTGTAAAATTTGGGGAGAAACTTACCGAGAAATTAAAAAATTTATCTTGGACCACTTTTTTTAGTTTGCGCCAAGAATAATTCACTTGGAAAAATCGTTAGTTTGTGATAACCTATTTTCTTTTCCTTTTGATTGTACGCGAGCGGGAAAAAAGGTTCATCGTTCATTCTTCCGAATAACTTTAACGAAATGCATGGACACATCTGGTGTTATTATCGCTTATAACAAATATGCCAAATTTCAAAACACGCCAGTACATAAATTCACGTATATTTTGTATAAAACACTCTAATTTTTTGAAGTTATGTATAGAAATACATGTACTTTAAGGTGATGAACCTTAAAGTAGATTATAATTCAAATTCTTTTCCGAAAAATTGATAAAATTTACTAAAAAATACAAACTTTAAAAATAAATCAGAAAATACCCGCGAATTTTACTTGGATTGAACCTAAATTTCGAACTGTGAAAGAAGGAATCATTTAAATTTAACAAAAAAAGAATGATTAATAAATATATAACAAATTCATCAGCATACAGGAGCTTAAGTTTTGAGAGTTAATTGTTTAAAACCAACTCTTGCCATTTTTAGAACACTTGTCACTTTTGGAAAACAAAATAGGTACGTCATTTCGGAAAAAGTCCGATTTTATGTCAGAACAATGTTTTAAATAAATTTAATATGTTTTAAGTCGCGATTTCGAGACATAAAAAAACAAAGTTAAATTTAGTCAATCGGCCTGGTAGAACGGGAGATAAAGAACTGTCCTTTTTTTGGGGGGAGGTGCGTGTGCATTCTATTAAGTGAAATACAATGGAAAGTAGTTAGCTGGCTGTACAGAAAATGTGGATATATTATCATGTAGTCCAACGACATTCATATTCGCTATACAGAAATATGCAAATCTGTGGACGAGTTTTTTTTTCAGCACGTGTGATAAGAAGCGCAAGGGGGTGCTTCGAATTCTAATTTCTGGGATTCTATGATTATAAATTTTCGTTTGTGAAACGTGGAACAAGTTGAAAACGCATTTGACAGACTGAGAAAAATGGCGTGCGCTTTCAAGAATTAAAACACGACAAACTCTGATACAGGTCTGTAAAGACCTAAAAGTAGCCCCAAGCGTCATGTTAGAACCTGGAAATGGTTTTAAGACATGGAAGATGTACGCAGACAACCATGTTAAGGACGGAAACGTGCCAGAACTGTTATTGCTATATCAACTATTGCTGTTATCAACTATTGCTAGAAGAAATAAACAACTGACTTCAGTACAGATGCAAGAGTTCCCAGCTCGTGAAATATATCGGTAGAAAAGAAGTGGAATAATGCTTTAGGCGGGCATCATTTTGAATGGTTGCGCTGACCTGCACAATTTCATCAATTCAGTCTTAAACGCTGAAATGTACAGAGCTGAGGATTTTGATCCTTCTGTTAAGCAGTTTAAAAATGTAATCGGTAATAACTTCTCCCTAATGGGCAATACTGCTGCTTACCATCGAGCTGCGCTAGTGAGCATTTGTCTTGACAGCAAGGAATCCTGCATGTATAGAGTAGTCACATATTCTTTGGATTAAAACAAACATGCGCAGATGCACTAGGACGTCGATTTGCATCACAGCAGTATTTATCTAGTACTTTTTCAGAGCTTCAAGCAGCTAGTCGTGAACACTCACTGTTACTGCATGAACTGCTGGACAAACTGATTCCCCGCATGGAAAATCGCTATAAAACTTACATTTCAGTCAGGTGTGACCATATTAAATATTTCTACGCATTTCTAAAAAATTTGAACACCAGCTTTTCCCTACTCTATTTTATATTAAATTTTGTATGCTGTTATTTAAATTTATTTTTTAAGAAATAGATTAGTAAAAAGAAAATAAAAATACTCTTGTAGTTCTATGTTCTTAGCTTCAAAACCATTCAAGTTACATGACTTTCATGAATTTTTATAACTGTTTCTTTAAATTTTGGTGCCACTGCATGTTACATCGTATTCATTTTGAATATCTGGACGTCACTGTAAATGCGCCTTATCAGTAAAATACATGGAACTTATGAATATATGGTATCACAATGATGTAAGGCATTCGCTTAATTTCGTATATTATCCTACAGTCAAAATATGCGGTACTTATTCATTCCAAATGCATCATCAAAAGGTACCATCAGGGTTCGAGGCTCACTTGTTCTGAATGTATCAGACAATATAGATATATCGTACTTCTTCATTTTGATGGTATCGTTTCATAAATGGTATGGTACTTATTTATTCTGAATACAGCATGCTATTAAGGTAAAGAGTTTAATTGCATTTAAAATTTAAAAATTGTTCTGATGGTCAAAAAATGACAAGTGAAATTAAACTGCCTTCCCGATTCTGAGAATTTTTTTTAAAATTTAAATTTAAAGGCAGAATTTATAGACTGAAATAAGATGAATTTCCATTATTTGCTATCTACGGCAGGGGTATTCAAAGTTTATGGCAATGCGACCCATAAGAATGCAAACGAACCCAAAAAAACAATACCTCGACCTCAATCAGAACATCAGCCCTTAGTTATATACCAGATTAATTAGTATTTTTGTCCACCTTGGGACCGCAATGTAAATTTTCGAGATCCCAAATAAGGTCGCGGGCCATAGTTTGAATACCAGTGCTCTACTGTATGTTGTATTCACATAATGTTGATATGCGTAGTAAATGAACTGTAAATTCCTTTATAATCCTTAACCATGTAACCAGTTATGATGCCCACATACAGCTTAGCAAATATCCCTTCTTGGACAATAAGAAGTGTGTTAAGTATCCTACAACTGCATATGATCTTGTACGGAATTTGAGGTAAATATATCTGTTTGCTTTCTCTTTTCTTGACAAACTTCAAAACTAGAATCTATTTTACTAAGACACAAAATATTTATTACATTTTTATCAACATTTTCTAGGAATTACAAAATATGTTGCTGTTGTTGTTACTAACCTTACTTGTTTGACCTAATTAGAACAAGCTTACGAATTGGATCATAAGGAGGAGTACAAGCCTGGGTCTATCGTTGGGGCAAGAGCCTGGGGAACCATATAGGGGACACTACGATTTCCCCCAGTTCCACGCCACTTCTAAGGGAGAGCACCCCGAGAGGGGCATTTCAAGGGTCTTCCCACTCCTCTTTCTCTACCACCAAGTCGCACAAGAAAACATTAGGCTCGGCATAGAAAGCCCCTATACCGCATAGACACTATACATTTAAAATGTAGATGCCTTCTCCAGGATTCGAAGTCTGGCCCTTTCTCCGAGGTTCGAATAGGAGCCCTTCGGTGTGGTAGTCAGGATCGCTAACCACTATCCCATTAAATAGTGGCTATTAAAAACATAGGCATTTCTAGTGGCTAAGTGGTTAAAACTACTCACTCAATTGCGGTTCTAATACAGAATGAGTTGGCTCCCTGAAAGTATTTCAGAGCTTTTTTATACATAACCAAAATGAGAGTCAGTTTGGTTGAGAAAATCCTACATAAAGTCTTTCTATTCACACAAACTATCGTATTTTGCAGAAATAAATCTTCTCATTACATTTAACATCGTATAACTGAGTAGATATAGTATCTTCGAAATTATGATTGAAAGTGATGCTATCCAAATTATATTTAAAATTGAAAAATAAATTAAAAATTTCTAATGACAAACGTTTTGAAGGCTACAAAACAATATTTTAATGGCAGATTAATTATGATACATGTCTATGCAAATATTTGTGCGAAAGTTGAAAGTTTTACGCTATTAATTTAGGAACATGAAACATTGGTAAAACAATTAAAACTTCGAAAATATTTAAATATACATATTTAAAAAGTCAAAGCTAACTAATTTTTATATTTCGACTTGGCTAGTAACATAAATTTTTAAACTTCTTTAATTCTGTTAGAATACAGAAGATGGCCAGGATTAAAAATATAAAAACAAAATTTCGATCTGTTTGAGTTTCAGAAGATTACACGATTACAATTTCATTCATTTCGCTAATTTCTTTTGTGTCAGATACATCGTATGCAAAAAATAAATAAATAAAGTTTATATCAAAATTTAACTTACACTCCATATAATGATTTATTCCCTTCAATTACATTTTTAGGCCTCACAATGGGTTATATTGTCTTATACAAAAGGGCATGACCTTGGAAGAAATAGGTAAGCGTTTTACTTTTCTCTTTTATATATTTATACATTTGTGTGTATATGTTTGGCTACAGTGTTAATCAAGAACTTCCATGTCTGAGCACGCATAGATCTATGTTTTGTGTAGAAGCTAACGAAAAAAAGGGCATTAATCATTGCATCTGAGGAAATGGTGGTTTAAAATATAAATAGAATCACAGACCTAGCCATACAGACAGAGAATAATTTGTCATTATTTTTATTCTTAAATGCGGTCCCACTCAGAAAGTTTTCTCTGAAAACTTAAAAAGCTCTCATAATTTGCTTATTTTATGTTAAATGTAAGTTATTTAATGGTTAATACAACATATCACATTTATTTGAAATAAACGTCAGTTCTAAAATTTAATATTTAGTGGTTAGTGCATTTGAATTACAAAATGTAACCAACAGAAATTTCCTATAGGTATTTTCTTTCAAATACAAAATAAATATTATAAATTTGAATTTTTTTTCCTTTGCGTTATTATTATTATTATTTATATATGTTTTACTAAATATTTAGTCTGTGAAATTTGAAATTAAGCCAAAATTTAGTTAGTTATTTGAAATTTAGTTCTATTGGGTTTAAAAAGGTGTGGCCGGTCAGCTGTTTAAGGTCGTGCATTCGGCTCGCATGTAATTTGAATTTGGCATAAGCTGTTGCTGAATGATATATGAAGTAACTTGCTTTGCAATTTGTTACGTAGTCAATATACCAAATGAGTATTGAAAATGAATGACTCTTAGTGATTCATTAGGAAAACCATAATTATTATTACTAGATGCGTATCTAAAACGTTGGTAAACAACAGTTATTGCACAGAACGTTTCAAATCTTTGTTTCCACCCCCCTTCCTCAGAACAACGATGCCGAGTATCATTTTCTTTTATTCTGTTAGAAATCCCAAAATTTCTCTTAAACATGTCGAAGAATTATCAGCAGAAATTTTTCGCCGTATTAAGGTACTTTAGTGGGCTACAGATTGGGAGGGGTATGGATTTTGGAAGAATTTTCAGTGGCGTCTGGCCAATTTTAAGAATTGCAATAGGTTTGGCAGTCGCCTGAGGGATTTTCTGTGATGCTGTTTTGGGAGTGCATATTAGTATTGGATTTACCCTGGGTACTAACTTCTAAAATTATAAATGCCATAGAAACTTCAATAAACTCTCAAGCAGCGAATAGGAATTTAGCATAAATTGTCTTGAAAATTTTAGGAGCTGTATTGAAGGTGTATCGTTGAATACAGAAGATGGCCAGGATTAATTACTTTGCTTATTCATGGTCTATATCTCAAAAATGTAAATGTGGTATGATTTCCTGTTGGTCCATGTTTCAGCAAAATTCAGATCACAGAGTTCGGCATCTGTTACAATTCGCGATTAGATTACATATTATAAATATGAAAAAGAGTATTTCTGTTTTCTAAGGAGGCTTATATACCATACACGTAAAAAAATAGATATTTCTTAATAAAAAAGTAAATTTTTTGGCAATTTGCACCTTTCTCATTGGAAGGATACAAACTTAGGTACTTACGTATTAACGCAACTACCTGAGTAGAAGTCACCAAATTTTCAAAATGGGCCAAAATCTGGCAACGATGCGCATAACCATTCTTCTGGCAACCATGCTCATAACAATTCTTCAGATAAGCACCGCTGCCATTTTCGAATGCATTCTTTTTCGTTGTTGTTGTATTCCCAATTCCAACGGTTTTATAAATAAATCCTGATATTTTTTGCCTTACTTTTAAAATATGTGCTTGAGGAATTTACCAGCAATGGAAGCAATTACATAAAATTTCTGCAAGAATACGGAAATTTACTGAAATTTTCTAAAGGGAACGACGATGAAATGCGTTTCCTCGATAGGCGCTTTTGCCGAGGATTGCAAGCCAAGTGTCTGCAATTCTCTGATTTTTTTAAGCGAAAACAGCTGTGTTTTTCAGGAGAAGTATAGCGTAAGGAAATTATGGAACGATTTGAAGAAGGAGGTAAGTGTTTTATTTTTTAATGTATCACGTAATCCTTATTTAATAATTCAATTTTGTAGTTTAAATTGCCAAAGCTGTTTTTTTTTTCATTTGTTGATAATGTTTACCGACTTATGATAAATATTATTAGTCTGAGAACCTTTCTTTAAAAAGGCGAGAAACCCACCAACTTGCACCCGATTAGTAACTCACCTTTTCATCTGTAAAAAATCGCCAAAGTGGTTGCGTTAATACGTAAACTTATTTTACTTTTAAGGAATTAAGCTGGTGTCTAATTGCAAATCATATTTTATGATTTACTTTTCATTTTTGCATTGACACTTA
This sequence comes from Stegodyphus mimosarum, assembly GCA_000611955.2. Classification (NCBI taxonomy): domain Eukaryota; kingdom Metazoa; phylum Arthropoda; class Arachnida; order Araneae; family Eresidae; genus Stegodyphus; species Stegodyphus mimosarum. Next base: position 291,325 of record KK116427.1, read on the forward strand.
TATGTCACCATTGTTTATATATTTAGACTTTCTTTCTTTCGTTTTGTATTATTATTATTATTTTCAAACTCCTGCTTTACTAGACGTTGAAGTCCATTTCCAATTTTTTAATGCAGGTAGAATTTTAATTATTTAAAAAATTACACTTTTATTAACTGAGAATCATATCTACGTTTATTTTTTAGAGCAGATTTTGGAAACAACAACCCATAATGGATTTCCAGTTATTGTCTCAAGGGATGTACCTAATCTCGTTGGATTTGTGCTGAGAAGAGATTTATGTTTAACTATTGGTTAGTACATTAATTTGTAACTTATGTTTTTAGACTTTACAGCGTATGATTTAGAACAGTGTTTAGTGCAAAAACATTAAAAATAAAAATAAAAGAATCGTAAATTAATCAAAAAATAAAAGAAATAATTTGAATTTAGGTGAAAAGTAATTTAAATAATAACTGAAGAAACATACGATTGGCCAACATAATGACTAATAATAAAAGATGTAAAAATATTTTAATTCAAAGCTAATTTCACATAATTTCTGACTATCATGTAAAGTGAATGTCATTAAATACAATAGCCTTCTGAATAATACATCTTTACCCTCTCACATCAATTATTTAACAAGATAAATCATATTTTTAACGTAATTAGAAGATATTTTTCTGTTATTAGAAGAGCTTTGATTGATATCATAAGCAGTTAACCCTTGAATAACATTTCTGCTGAGTATATACTTCGGAAAATTTTGTTCAATTTTCATTCACAAGAAATCCTTACATTTTCATTTATTTTATCTGCCATATGTCTTAAAAATATTTTTTTTTAAATCGATTACTTACAATCACTATCAAAGCTTTTATTAATTGTTGTCTGCTTTTCAACTTAATATTATTTCTACTTCGCATTCCTTCCTTTTTACGAATACTGTAGCGAAATGTTTTCAGACAACAAAATTTCAGTTTGTACTACATTGAAAAAATCAACGAAAGAGATATTAGCAGGGAAAATATCAAATATATTTTAATATTACAATAGTAGACCCTAAAAGACTGACAAGCGAATAATTTCTGCATTTGAAATATTATGCTGAAGTCTTAAGAAAATTTTAATAACCTTTTCAATAAATCTTGAAGTGAAGAAAAAACACAATTTGTGCGTACGAATGAAAATATCGCTTCCGAGTATTTAAAATAAAAAAGTTGAAATTTCAAATTTAAAGTATCGTACAAATTGAGCAATAAGCAAAGGAAAAAAGTACACAAATTGGCCTACTTAAGCTGCCTCAAAACTTAAATGGCGCGTATTAACGTCGGCTAGTAAAATGGCTAAAGCCCGAATATAAACGGCAGAGATGGGTGGTAGAAAAAATAGACTGAAAAAAAAAACTATATACACTTCTAAAATTTGACGGCACACAAAAGTGCCGCGGCACAGTGGTTGAGAATCACTGGATTAGGGTTTCAATTGAAATCTTATTCAGTGATTGACTAAAAGGTATGTGTAACGTTACGCAAGATCGATGACGCAGTTTAGGTTGGTATTGTTATGGATTTTGTATTATTTAGCTATTTATTTAAAATTGTAATTAAAATTGTTTTATTTTCCCGGGCAACGTAGCGCGTGACGAATTGTAAGAGAGAACTGACCCGGAAAAGTAAAAATACAAGAGCGCGTGCATTTAATATTTAATAAATAGATATCTTGTAATTATATTTGATATCCAGAAAAATCGAGAAAACACCAGAATGATCTCGTGATGATTAAAAAGCGTATAAAAAGCTGGATTAAAACATCTCAGTTCGATTGCTGTTGTTTTAAGCGAACTGTTGTTTACATAGTGCTGTTATTGATTGCAGCGAATTCGATGTGAGATCGAATTAGTTTCCGTGTATTTTGAATTTGAGTTCTCTTTATATTCTAGTAATTTAAAAATATAATTGCTGTGAGATAATATGATATTATACGAATATCTCTCAGGAAATATTTCAGCATTTTGTTTTCTTTCTCGTGAAAAGAATAAATTTTATTTACTTTTTATCGACTTGTGCATTCACTCCATTACGAACCCGTACGCACGCAGCAAATTTTGACGTCAAAAGTGGGATTTGAATGCCATTCTTAGAGCGGTAGAAGAAAAATTGAGACAGCTCGTGTCTGTCTTTACTGCATTTAAAGAAGAAATGAAAGCGGGCCAAGAAGAGACGATAACTGGCCAAAATTCCGTTAAAAGATGGAAGTTGTTAAAGAAGAAATGAAAGTGGGTCAAGAGGAAACAAAGTGAGATAATCTGCATAATAGGAAACAAATTTGAGGCTATGAAAGTCAGAATTGACGCTGTTGAAAACAAAGTTGATCACATTGAAGAAAGAGTTTCTTCTGTAAAAGAAAAAATCAAAGAAAGAGTTTATTCGGTGAACGAACAAATAGAAGAACGAGTTTCTGCTGTGGAACAATGAATCAAAGGAAGAGTTTCTGCCGTCCAACAACAAACTGATGACAGAGTTTCTGTTGGCATCGCCAAAGAAGTCGACACCGTAAAGAAGTGCATAGCGACAGCAGGGAACAATTCTGAAGGTTTTAAATTTTTACCTATGCCTGCTCGTTCTTCTCTGAAGCTGTCCACGTATGATGGCAATAATATAAAACACAATTTTCTCTAGCGGCGGATGCGAATGGATGGTATTCCCAAGCTAAGGCCTGTCATTTTGCCGCTTCTCTTAGTGCAGACCCTGCGAATACTCTTTAAACTCCAGAAAACCAGAGACTAGACTAAAAACGGCGCGTTGAGCCGCGCTTTGGCGAAAAGTGTTTAAAAGATTACAACAGACATCAGTTAAAATCCCGTCAACAGAAGCCTACGGAAACACTCCAGGAACTGGTCATATATTTTGAAAAGCTGTCTCATTTCACCTTTTCGGAATGCCCGACAGAAACAAGAGAAATCCTGTCCTTGCAGTACTTCATCAACGGCATCCGGAAATAGAGAAAGCACTGCGAATGGCGGATGTCAAGGACTTAAAAAGCGCTCTACGCCGGGAAATTCGAGGTAGCTCAGCAAGCAATTCGTAGAGATCGACACCCAATCAGAGCTGCGCAAGTCCCAGAGCCTGTGGATGAAATAGCTGCTGATTTAACAAGACAGGTCAATGCCTTGAAATGGAATAACAGTGACAAGAAACCAATCGTTAAGTATTGGAACTGTGGAACTGAAGGACACATACAACAGAACTGCACAACACCCCAGCGCACGGAAGTTAAGACGGCGCCTATCAAAAAGAAGGAAAACTAATTAGTGGCCATCTCGCGGGGCGGAGGTTTCCAGATAATGAAAAGCTCCAGTTTAGGGCTTTAGATTTCTGCAGTGAGTGGCGGCAGTAATGGACATGTATGAGACATGTCAATGGAGTTCCGTGTAATATAACTATCGACACAGGAGCCAGTGTTACGACCATTCGAAAAGATGTGGCTCAACAATTGAAAAGCAGGCTCATCTGGACGCCGCCCTGCGTTACCCTCCAGACTGTATCCGGTAAAAAGACCGACATCGACAAAAATGTAAACGCTAACATCCCGTTTGGTAGTGCCGCTTACTATCACACAGCATATATGGCAAGTATTATAGATCCCTGCATACTCGGATTGGACATTCTAAGAGAATACAATTTTTCCTTGGACTTTAAAAATAATGAACTGCATTCTGCCTCCGAGGACATAGCGCTATTTGGAATTAATGATGAAGCAGTTAAATCTGTCAAAAAATCATAGTACAAGACAATACCACAATCCCGGCAAGAAAAAAATTTTATTTCCTGGATCCATAGACGAAAAGAGAAATTTCCGCTACTGAATCATAGAATATTCCAAGTAACATTACAGTAACATCCCAAAAACCGTGTCTTCAGAAAGCATTACATCGGAGTTATTGCAGAATGCAAAATTAAACAATGAAGAGAGGAATGCTGCTGAACATATCATTCAAGATGTTTTCTCCCGTGGGTCAAACTAGTTTGACGCAGCATAGAATCGATACCGGTGATCATCCACCAATCAAGTAAACCAAATACGTTTGTCGATTGCTAAACAGGAAGAGGTACGAACACTTTTAAAGGACATGCAAGAAAGCGATGTCATCGAGCCTGCAGCAAGTCCATGGGAATCTTCCATCGTCGTCGTCAGGATGTATTTCTACTTGCCAATACCCGATTTTTAAACCAAGTGTCGAGAACCACTTGCTTCCAAAAAGAGTGTTCAGAATGTCGTCAATTCTAGGAAGAGGGTAACTGTCTTTCTTCGTAACCTCGTTCAACCGGCGGTAGTGAACGCAAAATCTTGTTGAACCGTCTTTCTTCCTGACGGCGACGATGGAAGATTCCCATGGACTTGCTGAAGGTTCGATGACATCGCTTTCTTGCATGTCCTTTAAAAGTATTCGTACCTCTTCCTGTTTAGCAATCGACAGACGTATTTGGTTTACTTGATTGGTGGATGATCACCGGCATCGATTCTATGCAGTTAAACGATGAAGAGAGGAATGCTGCCGAACGTATCATTCAAGATGTTTTCTGCCGTGGGTCGAACTAGTTTGACGCGGCATAGAATCGATACCGGTGATCATCTACCAATCAAGTAAACCAAATACGTCTGTCGATTGCTAAACAGGAAGAGGTACGAACACTTTTAATGGACATGCAAGAAAGCGATGTCATCGAGCCTTCAGCAAGTCCATGGGAATCTTCCATCGTCGTCGTCAGGAAGAAAGACGGTTCAACAAGATTTTGCGTTTACTACCACCGGTTGAACTAGGTTACGAAGAAAGACAGTTACCCTCTTCCTAGAATTGACGACATTCTGGACAGGACACTCTTTTTGGAAGCAAGTGGTTCTCGACACTTGGTTTAAAAATCGGGTATTGGCAAGTAGAAATACATCCTGACGACAGAAAAAAGACGGCATTTACTACCGGACACGGACTGTGGCAGTTCAAGATGATGCCGTTTGGATTACGTAACGCGTCGGCAACATTGGAACACCTCATGAAGACCGTTTTGAAAGGCCTTTCCTACGAAGCCTGTCTAATATACCTGACTGGCATCATCATCGTCGAAAACAGTTTTGCAGAACATCTAGAAAATCTTAGAAAGGTACTTCAGAAACTAAAGGAAGCCAATCTAAAGTTGAGTCCTAAATGCAAATTATTCAGACATGAAGTGACTTACCTCGAACACGTCATCTCTGCTGAAGGTGTTTGCACGGACCCTGAAAAGGTGTCAGCAGCAGCACTGGAAACGCCCGAAAATGTCCATCAGCTGAGAAGCTTCCTGGGGCTTTGCACCTAATATAGAAGATTCATAAAGGATTTTTCTTCCATCGCAAGACCCCTACACAAGCTGACGGAGAGCAAGCAAAAGTTCATGTGGACAAAAGATTGTGAGGATGCATTTAACAACCTGAAGAAAGCTTTAACATCGGCTTCAATCCTGATGTATCTTCAGCTAGACAAACCATTTATTCTTAACACGGATGCGAGCAATGAGAATGTCGGTGCTGTTTCGCCCCAAAAAATTAACGGCCAAGAACGTGACGTGGCCTACTGAAGCAAGTACTTGTCAAAACCGGAAAGGAATTACTGTGTCACCAAGAAAAAATTGCTCGCCATAGTCAAAGCCGTAGAACATTTCCATCATTATCTCTAAGGCAGAAAATTCCTACTTCGCATGGATCATGCTCCTTTGACCTGGCTTTTAAATTTCAAGAATCCTGAAGGATACATTGCCAGGTGGATAGGAATATGACAATGCTATCCGTCATCGTAAGGAATTATCACATGGAAAGGCAGACGCCCTGTCCAGAAGACCTTGCCCAGAAAACTGTCGATATTGTTCCAGGGTCGAAGCTAAATACCAGCTGCTTAATCCGGTCGCCCGACAAATTACAACATCAACTTCGGCTGATCCAGACCCATGGAGTGACAAAAAAGCCAGGAAAGATCAGCTGGAAGACGGTGACATTAAACCCATAATTAACTTAATGGAGACCTCAAACAGAAAACCTACCTGGCAGGACATTTCGAGGTGTAGTCCCACGACAAAACAATATTTGGCTGTCTGGGACTCACTCCATATTCGAAACGGTGTCTTGTACCGGAAATTCGAAGCGGATGATGGAAAGACATTCCGATGGCAGCTGCTACTTCCAAGATCCCGGATCCGGAATGTCCTTAAAGAACTGCATAGCAACCCTACAGGAGGTCACTTCGGAATAATGAAGACCTTGTAGAGAGTTCGTCACCACTTCTACTAGAATAATGCAAAGGATGACGTGCAAAAGTGGTGCCGATCTTGCCATGCCTGTGCAGGTCGGAAAGGACCGAAGAAACGCAGCCGAGGGAAGCTGTAACGTTACAATATAGGAGCACCTTGTGAACATATATCGTTTGATATCTTAGGACCTCTGCCACGAACTGCTGATGGCAACAAATACATCCTCGTTGTCATTGATTACTTCACCAAGTGGCCTGAAGCCTATCCTATTCCTGATCAAGAGGCTGTCACAGTAGCAGAGATGATGATACAGCACTGGATTTACAGGTTAGAAGTACGTCTTCAGTTACATTCCGATCAAGAAAGAAATTTTGTATCGGCTGTAATTAAACAACTCTGCAAACTACTCGGCATTAACAAAACCCAAACGACACCTTTACTTCCGCAGTCAGACCGCATGCTAAAGAGGTTTAATCGAATCAGAAACCAATAGGACCGGGACAAGAAGTTACCTCTATTTTTACTGGCGTATCGCAGTGTTTTCCACGAGATTTTCGACTATTCCCCATCTAAGATGCTTTTCGGTCTTGACCTTTGTCTGCCTTGTGATCTCTTGTTCGGTCCCCCTTCGGATACGCGTTCATTGCCTGAGGAGTACATCTAAAATCTCCAGGGCCAATTTGAAGTGAAGCTAGAGGACAGCTATTCAACGAAGGAGACGAGGTGGGATTGTGGATTCAGATTCGTCGGAGAGGACTCTGTCCTAAACTAGAGTCACCTTGGGATGGCCCTTACACGGTCCTAACCAAGCTGAACGACGTGGTAGTTCGCATCCGTAAGTCATCGAATTCTAAGCCTAAAGTCGTCCATTACGACAGGCTAGATCCTTACTGTGGCCATAGTACGTAGTGTATATAACGTAAACAGTATAAGACCATAGTGTTTTTTGTTTCTAAGTTTGTGCATTCATTTATTTAGTATTTGATTTGTTTTAAGTTATTTATTGCAATTAGTATTTATGTTGTTTGTTATTGTAATGTAATGTTTGTTATTGCATTGATGCCTTAGTCTAAGTTTGACTTCCTGTCCAGGGATTGTACTGCACGGGATGTGCAGTCCTTGGTAAGGGGACAGTGTTACCGATTTTATACTTATTTAGCTATTTATTTAGAATTGTAATTAAAATTGTTTTATTTTCCCGAACATCGTAGCGCGTGACTTATTGTAAGAGAGAGCTGAGCCAGAAAAGTAAAAATGCAAGAGCGAATGCATTTAATATTTAATAAATAAATACCTCGTAATTGTTATTGATATCCAGAGATATCAAGAAAATACCAGAATGATCTGTGGTGATTAAAGATGGATTAAAACATCTCAGTTCCGTTGCTGTTGTTTTAAAGGAACTGTTATTTATATAGTTCTTTTATTGACTGTAGCGCTGTAAGATCGAATTAGTTTCTCTGTATTTTGAATTTGAGTTCTGTTTATAGTCTAGTAATTTAAAAATATACACTCACGTTTGTGAAAATTGCAACACCAAGAAGGAATCGTCATAATTGAATGCAATTTAATACACAGTTGAGTGGTAGTGGTACAAATAAATGATTAAATGTTCAAAGCAAACAAACAAGAACAAGAGATCAGAATCAGTATTTTGTGTGGCCACCACGCGCCGCAATAAGTGCTGCTACACGACGTGGCATGGAGTCAAACAAAGTTTGAATGTCTGACTGAGGAAGAGCATTCCATATCGTTTGTACGCGTACCCAAAGTTCGTCTGCAGACGCAACAGGACGAGGATCACGAGCAAGACGCCGACCAATGACATCCCACACATGTTCAATTGGCGACATATCCGGGGAACACGCAGGCCAAGGAAGAAGCTGTACCTGCTGCGCTGCAAAGAAGGATTTAACAATCCGAGCAGTATGAGGGCGGGCATTGTCCTGTTGAAATACAGCGCCTGGCAAGCTTTGAAGGAAGGGAACAGCTTCGGGCTGTAGAACTTCACGGATATACCGGTTGCTGTTCAGATTGCCCACAATTCGTAGCAATTGAGATCGTCTATGATATGCTATGGCGCCCCAGACCATAACTCCGGGTGTTCGTCCACTGTGGCGTTCGATAATGCACTCCGGAAGGTGGCGTTCACCGGCATAGCGTCTGACACGAATGCGGCCATCATGGTACCACAAATTAAAGCGGGATTCGTCAGAAAACACGACATGCTGCCAATCAGCACGCCAGTCTCTATGCTGATTGGCCCATTGTAGCCGCAGGCGGCGATGGTCGTGCGTTAGGGGGATCCTGTATAAAGGAGTCCGTGCGCGCAGTCCACACTGCAGCAGACGTCTACGAATTGATGAAGCACACAATGAAACACCTGTAGCTATTGACCACAGTGCTGCCAATTGTCTAGAGGAAGCTGTACGGTCCGTCCGCGCCATGCGGACCAGGTGTCTATCATCGCGAGCTGACGTCACATTTCGGGGTCCACTCCCGGATTTCCGAGTTGTCCGACACTCGTCCGTCCACTGCTTCCAAACGCGCATCACTGTGCTGCTGTTACGCTGCACACGAGAGGCTACTGCACGATACGACAATCCAGCTTCACGAAGGCCGATGATTCTCCCTCGTTCAAACTCTGTAAGTTGTTCAAATCTCGCTCTCTTTCGTCGACGAGGCATAAGTACAGATTGAGTTAACGTTTACCACTAGCAGATAACCACCGATAACCATACACGCCTCGCTACAGCCGTCTATTTATTCGGATCCATCAGCCGTTCAGAGGGCGCTGCTCAGCATACGCATGCGCTACGGATTTGCAATTCTAATCATTTGCATATCATGCGCTACTTTGCATTTCCTGAAAATTTCAGCTCACTCGCGTAAGTCCTTCATGGTGTTGCAATTTTCACAAACGTGAGTGTAACTGCTGTGAGATATTGTGAAATTATACGAATATCTCTGAGGAAATATTTCAGCATTTTGTTTTCTTTCTTGTGAAAAGAATAAATTTTATTAACTTTTTATCGACTTGTACATTCAGTCCATTACGAACCCGTACGCACGCAGCAACATATTAAAAGTAGTTACTATATTTAGGGCAGAAAGAGAAAATACCCAAATTAAAATGAAGTATAAAAAGGGCCAAGTTAACTTATTTATCTTACACACACACACACACACAGACACACACACACACACGCGCGCGCACACACACACACACACACACACACACGCGCGCGCGCACACACACACACACACACACACACACACACACACATAACAAAATAGCAAGAGATAAAAATTAAATGAGTCATTAGGTTTTTCTGAAGTAGGAGATGGGAAATATGTACAGTTTCCTCCCCGGTACTAAAAACTCTCCGAGTATTCTTCCAATTAACATCTCGAAGGCATGCGGAAAGAAGGGGGAAAATACTTTATCAGAGGAGCTGCTCCCTAAAAGGAAATACATAAATTAGAAAAAAAAAAAAGCATTTCAAAATATAAAAACAATACATATAAAATATGAAGAATATAAAATCGTAAAAAAACTGTTGAAAATTCCATGGTCTTTTTCAAACAGCGGCCAAAGAATTTTCAACCAAGCCCAACAACAAAGCCCAACCCAAAGGGCGTTTTTTTTAACATTTTCTGTGTTATCTTTATTTATTAAATATCATGTTCTTCGCACTTAAACTATAAAATTCAATTCAACAGCAATATGGCAAAACAATTTTAAAATGAGCATATCTTTAGAATTTCCGACACACAGTATCGCGAGTTGGAGATAAAAATGCTTTTTTCCCCGTATAGTGTTGCCATTCCTTGTTCTGAAAACGTTGAGTTTGTTAATAAAAAATTCTTTAATGTCTAACAAAATATGAAATAGCTAATAAAACAAATTCCAAATTAGGGCTTCCAGATGCCCATATTCGGTGGAGGATTACGTTTTTCAAAATTTGATGGCTTTAGGTACCGTTGTTTTATCACAATGCGAGAAACATACCAAACATTTATGCATTTAAACATTTATGCAGATTCTTCATTAATTAATTTCTTTAAATATAATACAAGGCTGTGATATTTGGTGGCAACAGTTTGAAAAGTGAATCAACGCAGAAAATGAATCGACGCAAAATGCCAAAACGAAATTCACACGTCTTTCTGAGCTAAAACATGTGCTGTAGTCAGAAGCAGTATTTAATCTAATGTAAATATTATAAAAGCAAATGTATGTTATTAATTTATTTCTTTGAAACTTCAAGTATCTGTTTGGCTACATAATTAGGCAGTCACTGTTACAAACGTTTCGAATATGAAATCATCCTGCAAATGATACGCACGCACAAATGCATGACTATATTATTTTGAAATTTTACAGAATAAATAGTCGAGATATATATTGTTTATTGAATTACTTGTTTTTTTTTTTTTATTCTTTGAATAAAAGTTGATTTGTTCTGTAATTGAAAAGCGCATGAAAAATTTCTTCACGCTTTAGTCGGATAAAGAAGACACTTTGCTAAAAGAAATGACATCATCCTTGACAATTATCTGGTTGTTTTCTGGAAATATACAGTTGCCCTAATAACGCATTAGTTTTTCGAATTTATAATTCGTTTAAAGTTCATTTGATCCCTAGATTTCTTTAATTTAATTCAAGCAAGAAAATGTATTACATACGGGATTATGATGAGATATGTAATTGCTCATTCTTGTTTGCGTTATACTTTAGTATTTTTTTTTACATAAAACTTTCTGCCGTTAGTGAAACCAGTTGAATAGTAGATGACGATGCAAACAATACGTCCTTCATCTGGCAGACGAATTCAAGTCCCATATTTGTCACATCTGGTCTCTTGTCAATCAGTAACTTGTATGTGACCTAGTTGATATGATTTCAAAGCGTAGTGTGTTTCTGTAACAAACAATTAGGTACTTATTTCAGGGACATATCTATCAAAAGTCCCTCCAGTTTCACAACATTTTGGATCTGATATTTTTCTGTTATTTAATTATATACGACTATTATGAATGTTTATACTTTACCCTATATTTCACAGCAATTGAAATGGTCTATTTACTATCTATTATTACGTCACCTCGGTATGCACAGTGATCTTCCAAAGAAAGATATTTCATAGATCTTAAGTCTGTTAATGATGTTTTAAAGTGGCAAGGAAAATTATATTAAAATGAAACGATCACTGGGAGGGAAGGAAAGATTCATCAAACCTGTGACTTTCCGCAGATGCAATTTTTTCTCAGTTGTTTTTAAGGCAATGCATGTGTTAAATTGGCAAATCAAGGCAGAATTTTCAAGCTTGCTGCTTAAAAATAAAAAAAAAATTAGGTTTAGCAACACTTAAAGAACTTTTAAATTGTTGCTAATTCTACAACTATTGCGTGGAAGTTAAATAAAGGCATAAAAACCTTAACCGGAAGATAAGAACAGCATAATTCAACCATTTTTAAAGCAAAAAATTCACAATTTACCCACATATAAGAATAAAAAACTGAGCTCAATGAGCCGAGTAACAGAGTGGATATATACATATTTTTGCTGGACCTTCGAATATTATCACAGCTAAGCTTGAGTTTTTAATTGTAATTCCATTTTAAGGTGTTACTAGTCAGCTTAGTTAGTATTTGCTATTCAGAATCAGCTGTAAAGTAGTCTTTTTTATGTCCTTCCCCCAAAAGGATTTATTTATTTATTACTTCCTTGTACAAAATAAAGGAAGTACTGTGTAGAATCTTACTTGTTTATGTATGTGATGCGTTATGTATGTGATGCAGCCGACTGCCACCAATAAGGGAGGTGCATACCCCATGCTATAGCAGCTCTATATACAAAATTTCAACGTTCTCAGAAATATCGTTAAATTGCTTTCGAAAGCGGTCAAAATGGATATTTTCGTTGAAATATGGTATCAGGAATATTACATGATTATAATACTTCCTTTACTTCGTATAAGGAAGTAATAAATAAATAAATCTTTGGGGGGAGTGAGACATAAAAAAAGACTACGTTACAGCTGATTCTGAATACCAAATACTGACTAAGCTGACAAGTAATACCTTAATATGGAATTACAATTAAAAGCTCAAGCTTAGCTGTGTTAATATTCGAAGGTTCAGCAAAAATTAATAACTTTCTTTGCATTTTGATGAGAGGCCATTTAACGAATTCGGAGTGTGTGTATCAAAATGTACCGATTTAAAAGATTAATACTGCGACTACTGAAGTACGAAGTAATTAAATTTAAAAAAAAAAATCTGAAAGGTTTCAGATTTTAATTACGTCCAAAGGGGCGTTTATTTAACATTTTGTGTGTTACCATTATTTGTTAAATACCATGTTCTTCGCACTAAACCATAAAATTCACTTCCACAGCAATATTGCAAAATAATTTTAAATTGTGCATATCTTTGGAAATTTCGGTACATGCTCTCACGCGCTGGAGATAAAAATGTTTTTCTGTACAACGTTGGTATTGCTGGCTTTCAAATCTTTGAGTTTGTTAATGAAAAATTCGTTAAAGTTTTAGAGAATATTGTTGCGAATTTCACATTTATTTGGCTATTTATTTAGAACTGTAATTAAAATTCCTTTTTATTTTCCCCCGTGCGACGCACGCAGACGATTTTTGAAAAGAAAGCTACGTCAAAAAAAAAAAAAAAAACCAACAAAGAAACATAAGCACTAAATTGAAAAGTGATACGCCGTTTCTTGTGAAACAACGCAAAACGCCCAAACGAAAGTAATAGTCCTTCGGCACTAAATCCCTTTGGACTAATAAATTGTACGTAGACAGCCAGTGTATTACCAGTATTTCATATTAGTAGAGAGAGAGAAATTATTAAAAAGCTTTTTATTTTCTGACAAATAAAGGCATTCGATGCATAACAATTGATCTGCAGTTTACGTTTTTTAAAATACAAAGCTGAAATCAATGCAACTCTAAAAATTACAAACGTACTTCAGAAAACTTGTAAGTAAATGATATCGTCCACAAATTTTTGTTTATTCCTGTAGTTCAATGCACCGAAATAGGAGGCTAATCAAATCATACTCTGCTTGTAAAAGATATGCTGCATTAAGATGCCAAAAGACAGAGATCTGAACAAGAGGTTAGAAAAAAAAGCGTTCTTTTTCCTTATTAAAATTGAATCCTACAGAAATGTTTCCACTCTGTTGCGTATTTGAGAGGTTCAGGGTTCGAGTCCCGGCGAGGGTATTACATAATTTTTCACATCTCCTGCTTCAAAATAACTAATGATTCTGCACGTTAATATAATAATAATTCTATTATAAAAAAATTTCTGATATAATGAATTTTTTTAAAATACATGTATTCATAGTCTGTAAGAAGCCTTTAAGAATTTAAAATTTTTCGTTTATGAATTTTCATTTTAGAATACTGATAATACTGATCAATAATGCCTTCGCAATCTAGGCTAGTCTAGAGAGTATCTTTTGCATTACGAAAGGTCGTAATCTTCCCTTTCCTATAGAATTTCCTGAATAATTAACTCATTTTAAATCAGAGGAAGACCTCTCTTTTCTACTTTGCATACAGAGATAGTTAAGAAAATTTTGAACAATATTTCTGCATTAGTAAACGAGGCTACAATGTTGCTAATTTTTAGGAATTGATACATACCATTTGGGAGTCGTAAGTAATGTTTTCGCAATTTGATCAGCTCGGAGAACGGGCTGGCTGCATGGGCGTTTTTGTAGTTTCCCCCATGTGTAAAGTGTATATGAGCCAGTTTCCCTCAGAAATTCCTCCACGAAGGCTTTCCTTCCCTTAGGCAGATAGCCCTACTGTGCTTTGCCATAATAAATTAAAACCCAAAACTATAAATTTCGCTACAAATTTTGTAAAAAATTGATTCGAAACCATTCCAACGACTACATAACTCAAAAAAAAGAGCGTAAATGTTTTCTATTTAATTAAATTTTATATATATAATATAACTTGTAGATAACAGTGACTAGCAGTATTTCAAAACAAAGTAAGTGAATGTATTGCGCAAGGCACATAATATGCGGTTTCATTATATGATTTAATTCTGCCTTATGGACAGATTAACCAGACATGTTTGCTGCATTACAATCTTTAATATCTGTGCTTAAAAAGTTTGTTGGTCCAGTAACACGGTTTCCATTGATGCGCCAGTATGCAAACACAGAAGTAAAAAGCCAGAGGAAAGCTATACACATTGACCATTATTTAACAGATAGCTTATTATAATAATAAATTGATAAGCATGCGTTATATACGGTGTGGATTTCACAATCATGGCATAGTGCTTTGATTTCTTATCTTCAGTTTTAAAACTGCAACCCATTTTTCGAAATATTCATTGTCTTCAGAAATGCAAATGAATTTTTCCCTCAGTGCACCTTTTCCCAATATTGCAATAGTTTTTCTTCCAAATAAAGTGTTTCGAGGTTTGTATCATTACGTCTATGCATAGAACTTCTTGCGACGAAAATTGCTATGGATATTTGTGTTCTATTGAACATTCATGTTTTTTAACATTTACTTGAACACTTTACCAGTCTGCGCAGCTTTTAGTAAAAGATATCTTCAACAAAGAAAAAAGGTTTACATCATTGTACACTTAAAAATTCTCTTTTATTATTTATTTATTTTTTATCATTTGCTTTTGCACAACAAGATGTACCTTTCTTTTTTTTAAGGATCTTATACAGGAGGACAATTATTGAACTATATGAAATATATAACAATTTCTCTCAGGTGTCCCGGTTGATAACCACCTGTTGTGCAGCTTGTCTGGTCGATTTCCTTAGGATGATTTGAAACACAGCACCTGTCTTCTCGATGTTTTCAGGCGTTTTCACACTTGTTTGTCGACCAACATGGTTAACACTGTCATCATAAACACTACCTGTTCTCTCAAACTTGCGAATCAAATTTTTGAATATTATCACACTTGGACAGGTAGTTTTCAGCTTCTACTTGGTCGCAAACTTCCTTTCAGCCGTAATCTGGCTGCTATTGTTCGCATAATAGGCCTTCACAAACGCTATACACTCAGGCACCCTGTACCGTGAAATTTTCACTTGAAAATGGCTGACAACAACAAGTTGCGCGCGCATGCGCATTTTAGTTCCCATCATGCGGCCAACCACGAAGTTTGAACTTCATCATGCAAGCCGTTCAGAAGTTATAACGGTTTTATTTCATATAGTTCAATAGTTGTCACTCTGTAATTTTCTCTCCAGCTTCTGTAAATTAGTTACCTGTCTGTGTATTTACTGAAGAATGACAGCGGTTTGTTTTTGATTATGAAAGTTTGCGAAGAGAAAAGAAATTATGTTGGCTACCTATACATAAAATAATTTGGGAGATATCTCGCACATTGTTGTTTATCTTTTCTTTCGTTCCCTCTTTACTTTCTGGCAAACACTAATTCAGATTTCTCGTCAGCGTCGTTTATGTCCTAGCCCAACAATGGTCGAGTGGTAAGACTAATAGTTTGACCAAGTTCAAATCTTGGCAAATGCATGGGAGTTTTTGAAGTTTTCTCAAAGTGTAGCAAGAATACAAGCCAATTTCCTTTCAAACGTCTTCCACGAAAGCATTCTTTCTCTTAAACAAATAGTTCTCGCGTGCTTTGCCGTAATTCAGCTTCACCAGTGGCTAAGTGGTTATACTGAGCGCTCAAATGACTTTCGATTCCAGGTGAATAGGCTGTAGGTGCATGATTACCTTTCGTGCTCTCCGCAGGTGTAATGTGAATACGAGCTAATTTTCCTTGGAAAATCCCCCACGGAGGCCTTAGCCCCTGAGCAGAGAGCCCTCATGCGCTTTGCCTTATACAAATAGCCAGCCCATTCAGTTTCTTTTCTTCATTGGTAAATGCTATTGATGCTCCTGTTATTTGTTTCGAATAATGCTTTAATAATTTTTTTTCATCCAATTCATTTGATATTTTGTAGAATTCTGATAAATTGTTCCTTTGTGTTTATATTCATTAAGTCCTGTTTCGTAGAATAAATGAAAGAAACAATGAGTGAATAGTGGCATTATACACATAGTACCGAATCCGATTTTATTAATTACAATGGCGACATTAATTTGTACTATTTAAAAATAATAGCTATACATTTTTTGTTATCAAAGATTTATTTTTAAAATATTTTTTAAAGGTTATCATTATTCATTTTTGTTTTTTCCCGTTCTAAAGCCAGGCCTCTTCGAATTATAGGCCGAAGGCAGTTACCTACTGGTTAATTATTTACTGACATGAAGAATCAGAAATTCAAGGAAAATATTTCCTCCCTCGAAAATAAAAGAAATGTCGACAAAGGACATTGCTTTCTTCATGTCAGTCAAAATATCGTATGCAGCAATTGCCAATAAGGGCTAAATAAAAAACGTTAAATACATTAAAAAAGACGAAATGTTGCGAAAGAAAAACATAAAACAGAAGTATTGAAATAGGAAAATGCTGGGTTGACATATTCGGATAAATGCGAAATGGTTGTGCTTTTCTTTTCTAGTGTTAATTAATGAACAGGTGTTAATGAACGATTTGCACTATATGGTAACAGTTATAAATGCTATGGTTTGACCAGAAAGTTGATGAATTCTTCAACAGAGAAGTAGGCTGAGGTGAATTGATGATACCTTGGCATGTTTTGGATATGGAACGAAGAATCTAACATTCTTAAAACGTTATAACGAACCAACGTACGAAATCATATTATAATTAGATTATACTGTATGAACATCCAGCTTCCTTTGGGGTATTATCAGAAAGGCATGCGTATATTTTTAAATTATATAATACTTCATGCTATCCATCTGTCTTCATAAAAAATTGTTTCGAAGAGAGACGGGGGAAAATAGTTGTCTTTCCATTAAAATATCTAACTCTTTAATTAAAGTCTTGCGAAATATTTAGTTTATCAACTACTTCACAAACTATGAGGATATTTGTCTGCCTAACATGGCAGACATTTTCGCAATAATTGTTTCAACTATGGCCAGTATATCAATGTCGATCAGAGCCACAGCATCAGTGTTGAAGATACCGGAGGCACAAGGGCAATATCCTCGATAATATTCCCCAGAATAAAAATTACGGGATTAAGTTCGAAGACCACAGTGGCCAATGCTTTAACGTGTTACTTTCAATTGTATATCTTATCTATCTTAATTTCAAGTTTGATTGATATAGTCTGCCAAATGGTCTCTACCTTTATGGCAAAATTTATCTGAGATACTGTCGCAAATGGTCTCTATAATGGTCCCCATGAGAGACAGCTGAACAATTACCTTACCGAAAAAAGTAATCAGCATTGATTTAATTCAGCTAGCTTTCCAATATATGTAAATAAATCTTCAATCCTTCCAGTTACGCAGCTATGTCTGCCGTACCAGCAAAATAAACCACAAAGATTTTGTGAAAGATGTTTAAAAAAGGAAGGAGGGAGGAGAATGAGTTTATTTTAGTATAATAAAGTTTAGTAATGTTGAATAGTTTATCCGCTATGTATTTTTAAAATGTATAATGGAATTCTGAATGATCTTACATATCATATATAATTTTGATAACCCTTGAAGTAAACAACGATTTTCTGTTCGTGTAGATACCATAAAACGAAAATTGTACTCCAGTTATTAAACTTGAGTTAAAGAGAAATATTTTTAGTAGTAGATTAATATCTTCCAAAGTTTAAGCTCAAGTTGTTTTTTTTTTTTAATTCCCGACATTTGCCGTTTAATTCAAATATATACTGTTGACCTGTTGACAGTAAAGAGTAATTAATTCTCACATCGTTAAAAATCTTTCCTAGAGCACATGAAGAACTGGAAGAAGAATATAAACGGAAAATCAGTTGTTGACTTCATACAAAGGACTCCCGATGTTCAGAGAGGTATTGCTCCTGTTAATCTCAGAAGGATAGTGGATATGGTAAGTGAAAAGAGATATTACTTTTTGCCACTTTTCCCGTTCAATAACTAAATTTCAATGCATCGCTATCTTCAAAATTCAACAGAATTAAGTAAAACAAAATAAATAAATAACCTACAATATGAAAGCATGATTACAGTCATCGAATCAACAAGAATTTACCATTGAAAAAATTCAAAAAATAAAAATTTCTTTGTGTAAATCATAAATAAAATTCATAAATATGTCTCATTCCTTTTTAAATAATATTTACTACTGCCAGTTTATGAGACTACAGCAAAATGAAGCTCTCCCTAATTTAAAAGCTAAGGGATTAATAGCTGTTGCGCTTTTAAATAACAGAATAAGCCAAAATAGTTTGGAAAATTATAATAGGTATTCATTCGTATGTATGGATTCAGAGTTACACCAAGTGAAATGCTCAGTTGCGCTTATTATGTGTTTGGCAGTATTAGCGTTAGTGTGTTTAAACAAAATTCAACAGAATTTAGTAAAACAAAAATAATAATAAAACAAAAATCTGAAAGCTTTCAGATTTTATATTACGCCCAAAGGGCCATTTTTTTAAAACATTTTATGCGTTACCGTAATTTATTACATACCATGTTATTCGCCCTTACACTACATAAAATTAAATTCAACAACAATATCACGAAATATTTAAAAACAGCATGTCTTTAGAATTTCCGACAGACAGTCTCGCGCACTGGAGATAAATATATTTTTTTCCGTACAGTGCCGCCATTACTCGCTTTGAAATCGTTGAGTTTGTTAACTAAAAATTTGTTAAAGTTTTGCAAAATTTGAAACAGATAAAAAAACAAATTCGAAATTTAAAATTCGGGCTTCCAGGTGCCCGTGGTCGGGTGGAGGATTACGTTATTCAAAATTTGATGGCTCTAGGTACCGTCGTTTTTTCACAATGCGAAAAACATACATACATTCATGCAGATTCTTCATTATTTAATTTCTTTAAATATAACACAGGGCGATAATATTTGAAAATATATTCAAACTTTTAGATTCAACGCAAAATATCGTTTCGAGACGAATAGACCTTCTGGGCTGATGCTCTTGGGCTAATAAATAAATAACCTGCAATATGAAAGCATGATTCCCCTTTATTAAGAAAGAAGATATTTCAATGCAAACCATCAGTGTGCTACAAAGCGAGGACATCAATAAACTATGAATAAAAAAGCATCTAAATAGGAAATAACCGTTTGAATAAAATCAAGGAAAGTTAATACATGCGTAGGCTATTTTGTAAGTAAGGTTCACTTGTAAATATCATTTGAAATTTTGCGCGCGCATGAGTAACAGAGCGAGTTGATGATCGGCACTTTTTGTGAAGAATCCTACACCACTTAATTTGCGGCCTCGCCAATTGTGAAATCCTCTCAGTCAACAAGAAACAAAATGTTCATCACCAGATCTGTCAAGTGTACGGTGATAATGCAGTGAGTGACAGTAAAGCACGAAATTGGTGAGATTGTTTAAGAAAGTTTAGAATAGTGCATGGAGGTGGGAAGTAAGAGGAGAGGCCTTCACTGGTTTTCCTCAAGTAGTGGCGATCCCTTTGTGGAGACCAAAACATTCAGTGACTTATCATTAAGATCAATGGGTTTTGATATAATCGGATGTAAACATTTTGTAATTACATTGTAAATATAGGTATAAATATATTTTTTTTCTTTTTCTACAATATTCCAGAGTCCTAAAAATAATGCATTTTTAAACAACATTTCGTCTTGAACGGAATTAAATACTATACTTCTGCCAGAACAGTTTAATTTGAATGAAATAGTTTCACAAATTTTCGTTAATTACATTAGAAAAAAAATTGAAAGTAATTCGATTTTATTCGGTTAAGGATTACAAAAATTAAGATCAAAGTTTATTGTATTATTAATATTAAAATTACGCATTTCTTTTTCTATTTACAGAGCTTCTCCCTAAAATATTTTCTCAAGTATGAGATGATTTTTTAGCTTCAGAGGCATCTTTTAAATAAAAAATGTGAGTCAATTTATAATTAATGCTCTGTTCGGTTCATTTCCAATTATAGCACCTTTTATTTGAATATTGAAATACTGGTGCTGATTTCCATGCACTTTCTATGAATATTTCTGAAAGAAAATAAAAAAAAAAGGAGGATTCCCCTTTTAATGTTATTTAAAACTTGTAACTGGGTTATTATAAAACGTAAGGAAATAATTCTTTTAATGCTTATCAGTTTTTTTTTACTCTTAATTTCAACAATACATATTCTAAAAACTCTTCTTTTCTACTTCCCTAAGTACGCATCTTATAGAATTTGCTTTACGATACATTTTTAGCAGATTGCTTTCCAATACGAACAGCTCTTGCTTAAATAGTTTTATATATATTTGTCAAGAGAATTTCGATTTATGTTTAGAATTAAATGTTAAGTTTATTATATATTTAGATAATATTTATAATCATTATAAATTTAGATATATTTAATAACTAGATTTCTTCACAGTAATTTTCACAGGAGCTTATACATGAATAAATCCTTCCTGTCCAAATATTTATAAACTAAATAAATATTTACTTACTTTGTTAAAGGCAGATATATGTTTTTTGCAAGCATATGAATAAATACCCATATAATATTAATATTTTTAATTTTCGGCATCCTTATTTCCATGGAACAGCGAAAATGACCTTTGCAACTGGCATAATCTTTGCAGGCAGTGTGTTCTGCGAGGAGGATATACAAACATTTGTTGCTCATTGACATAGATGTTTAAATAAACTAGGCCATTATGCAGAAAAACAGAGAATAGTACGTAAAAAGAGAAAATAATTTTTTTTTATTAATTGCGAAACGGACCTTACTTCGAAAATAGTTCTCATATGTAGATTATCCATATGCTACAGCAATATTTCATTATTATTATTAGATTTTAGTTTTCATGCGGACATGTAAGTAGAATCACTATTTCCTATGGTCAATTAATTACAGAGTGTTAAAAAACATATTTTTTTCCTCACACTAATATTACTTGTTGCAAGATTTTAAAAAATATATATATTATTTTTAATTAGTTCACAATGTTACACTGATGAACAATGAACTTTTATAACATGGAAGACAAATGAAATACACTGCTGGCCATCCAAGTTGCAAAACCAAGAAAGACAAGAGATATCACAGCGAAATTTATTTAGTAGATAACATGTTGACCTAGTATCAAATGATTAAATTTATAGACTTCTGTGAAGTGTCGTTCCTTCCAGAATCAGTAGCCAGAGTAGCCGCCATTGTTGGAGATCACCACGGCCACACGCCTCGGCATTGATTCAAAGAGACTTTGGATCTGTTCTTGAGATATAGCATACCAAGCAGCTTCCACGCGTTGCCAAAGTTGATTTGATGTGGCAGGTTGGAATGTAATCTGTGTCAATCGTTCAGCAACCATAGAATTTCTATCGGAGAAAGATCTGGAGAGCGAGCCGGCCAGGGAAGCAATTCAATCTGGAGATTGACGAAGAACCCTTGGACAATGCTTGACACGTGTGATCGCGCATTATCCTGTTGAAATATGGCTGTGGGCAAGCCCTGAAAGTAAGGAAGGAGAACTGGCTCGGAGATGTTTAAAGAACCGGCAATGCGCACTAGAGGAGTGCGAGAGTGATATCCAATACCGCCCCATACCATAATACCCGGTGCAGGACCCGTGTGGCGGTGCATAACGCAGCTGTTCAGCATCCTCTCTCCACAGTGTCTCCAGACTCGAATCCGACAATCGTGGTGTTGCAGACAGAAGCGTAACTCGTCAGTAAAGACAATTTCATTCCATTCTGCCGTCAACATCCTTCTTTCATCGCACCATTGGCGGCGGAGACGTCTGTGGTTCCGCGTCTAGGGTAGACGAAGAATGGACGTCTTGCGGACAGACCACTCTTCCTGTCATCGCGTGAAGTGGTGCACTGAGGTGGATGCGATCGAATACGTCGGTCCGTCGTACCTCGATCCAACGGTCACATATCCGCATTACAGTTGTTTGCTTTCGTCCAACACGGTTACTGATTTTCCTAAAAGATAATCCACACTCTCGGTAGGCCACTATCCTTCCTCTGTCGAACTCGGATACTTGATCAAACGATGATCGCTGTTTACTACGAGGCATAATTGGTCCTTTTTTGAAAAAATCACAAGAAAAACACAATTGGCGAACTTGAAATCATCGTAAACTCCAAGCCTTAAAGAGCGCTTTGAAGTGGCGCCACAGGCGCGCGTGATGTGCGCCTGTGCTGAAATTTTAATTTTTTGCATATCTCACCTCCGCTAATTCATGTTGTAAATTTCATGTTATTTACATGCTTCCTTCTGGGTGTTGCATTTACGGTGGCCAGCAGTGTATTTCTCTAGTCGATTCACAAAAACTTTCTCCTGGGTTTCTAATCTTTCATTATCGAACAGAAATTAATCGGTAAGTAAAACTAAAGCAGTCTTTGATTAAGAAAACAAAAGAAAAAATGGCTCAAAAATCACACACACATATTTTTCAAGAAAATTTTCAGTTTAAATAAATTACCAATCGAATCTCATATTTTAATTCAATTTAAAATCTCTTGTACCATACCAATAATAATAATATCCGCAAAAACTCAACTCATTTGAGAGCCACAAATTGCACACAAGGCGAGAGTTAAATTCATCTGAAACCTCTCTATCTGTATTTGAAACCTGTCTTCTTCACACTGCCAAATCATGCAAATCTGATAGCAAATAAAAAATAATAACATAGAAAAGTTTTATAAAATAAGCTTTTATTTAAAACTCATAAATTAATTAATGAACTAAAAGGATCAGAAAATCACTTCACCACATTGTATGGTAATCCACAAACAGTATAGCTTTTAAATTTCAGCTCGCTAGCTTATTAGGAAATAGTTTAAAAATCGATAATAAACTTAGACTTGCAGACTATAGCACCAAGTACGATAAAAGAGCTTAATAAAACATTTCAGTATTAAAATATTCAGTAACATTAATTTGGAGTTGTCTTGTATTTTCGTGACTTGCTTTTTGTATTCTTTCCACAACTTAGTTTAGTTACAACAAAACGTATTTTTCTATTTTTTTCTGACTGTTTAAGTCTTTAAAGATTATTATTTTAGTTAATAATAACAACAGGAATAAAAAAACACTATTTAATTATTTAAATGGTTAGTTTTTCAGTCCACTTGATTAAATACGAGTACTATACTATACTACACTTCCAAAAATTCCTTCGAATTTTAATTTACGAGTTAGAAAACCCTAAGAGGAGTTGCTTGGAACCCCAAGGTTCCGAAGACCACTGGCATAAAAGTGAGATAAATATACGAAAATGAAATTTTCAAGCTTAGCAGCATAGAACAGTGTTGAAAACATGATTAATGGAAAAAGACTGATGCATTTAATTTAATGGAATGAAAATTCCTAAAATGAAATATGTTATGAATGTAACATATTAATATAATACGGTATATTAAATTAAGTACGTTTTGTTTCAAATACAGGGGCCTTTAACAGTAACGGTGGAGACTCCAATGGAAACAGTAATAGAAATGTTTTGTAAATTAGGTCTTCGACAAATTTTGGTAACAGAGCATGGGTAAGTTCATCATTTATTTATATATTTTAACACGATACTTCTACAGATTTTATGTTCTATACAATTAAAAAAAGAGAGAGGGAGCTAAATTAAAACGCATTCATCTATAGTGGCATAGTACGAGTAGTAGAACATCCAGCTAGCAATCGAAAAATCCATGTTCGTATCTAAAAGACAGCATAATTGATTTTTCGTGTTATCTATTCCTCGGCGGGGGGGGGGATTAATGCCTCTACAGTGACAATCCTCTAAAATATGGGCCATAATTCCTCACTACCTGAATATGGCCAACTGAATCTCATATTCTCTCCCAAATAGCCCTATAAGTGGCGAGAATGTAAGGAATTACCGCCTTCTCCAGGTCATGTTTTCCTGGTGTGCGGTAGCATGTTTGGTTAGAAATGGGAAGATCCATGATTCGAATTCCTACGAAGGCATAGCTGTTCTCGTGTTATCTACTCCTGGAGGGGAAAAGAAATTTAATATCCCTACATAATAATGATAAATTAATTCTAACAGTAATTTGTTGTTATAAAACGTATTCACTTATAATTAAATTTCCCAGTTTGTACATTAAAATAAATTCGGTAATTCCAGTCATTTGAAATTTCACAACTATTACATTTCCTAAAACAATTTCAGGAATTACTTGTAAATAAATTTAAGAGTGAAAAAGAAAGTTTGAATATCAGTTAAAATATTATGAAAATACAACTTTAAAATTTCATTAATGTTGATTTGAAAATAGAGTCATCAATCGTATGTTAAAGAAAATATTGTTGCGTGCGTACGGGTTCGTTATAGATTGAATACACCAGTCTTTAAAAAGTTAACGAAATTTATTCTTTTCACAAGAAATAACATAAAACACTGAAATATTTCCTCAGAGATATTCATACAATATCACAATATCTCAAACATTAAACAGAATTCACTTCGAAACAGATGAAGTTAATCCAATCTCACAGCGAATTCGCTACAGTCAATCACAGCATTAAGTAAACAAACAGCTACAGCTACAACTACAACTAAACTTCAAGTCGGCTTTTATAAGATTTTTTAATTATTTACTAGAACATTCTGCTAAAACCTCGACTTTTGTGGATGGCATCAGCGATTATGAGATATTTATTTATTAAATATTAAATGCACGCTCTTTTATTTTTTATTTTTCCGACATAGCATTCTCTTCAAAAATCGTATGCTTTGCACGGGAAAATAAAGCAATTTTAATTACAATTCTAAATAAATAGCCAAATAAATACGAAATTCGTAACACTGGCCCCTTCCCAAGGGCTGCACGTCCCGGGCAGTACAATCCTTGGACAGGAAGCCAAACTAAGGCATCAATGCGCTACAATAACAAAACATTACGCTACAATAACAAAATGAATAATTGCAGTATGTAACTTTCAGCAAATCAAATACTATCAAACGCTAATTACAATCCAAATACTATCAAATACTAAATATAAATACTATCAAATACAAATACTATCAAACACTAAATACAAATCAAATACTAAAATCAAATGCTATCAAATACTAAATACAAAAAGGGCCATGGTCTTATACTATTTACAATTATACATACTATGTACTATGGCCATAGTAAGGAGCTAACCTGTCGTAATGGACGACTTTAGGCTTAGTTCGATGACTTACGGATCCGAACCACAACGTCGTTCAACCTGTTTAGGACTGTGTAAGGACCATCCCAAGGTGACTGTAGTTTCGGAGAAAGTCCTTTTCTTACGAGTCGGATTCCAGAACCACACCTTGTCTCCTTCGTTGAAAGGACGTCCAGTAGCTCTCGTGTCGCAGCGGGTCTTCATCTTCTCCGTCGTCAAGTTGACTCCCTCTCGTGCAAAGTTGTGCATCACTTCAAACCGGGCCTGGAGATCTTGAATGTATTCCTCAGGCGATGAAGGCGCATCCAGAGAGCGACCAAACAAAAGATCACATGGCAGACGAAGGTGAAGACCGAAGAGCATCTGAGATGGGGAATTAGTTGTAAGTCGGTAGTCTCGTGGACAGCACTGCGGTAAGCGAGTAAAAACAGTGGTAACTTCTTGTCCTAGTCCTGTTGGTTTCTGGAAACCATTAATGAAAGGTTATTGAGGATGGTTCGTTTACCTCCCTACCATGCCGTCCGACTAGGGATGTAAAGGCGCCGTTTGGGTTTTGTCAATGCCGAGTAGCTTGCAGACTTCTTTGATTACAACCGAGGTAAAATTCCTTGCCTGATCGGAATGTAACTGAAGAAGCACTCCGAACCTGGAAATCCAATGCAGTATCATCATCTCTGCTATTGTGACAGCCTCTTGATCAGGAATAGGATAGGCTTCAGGCCAATTGGTGAAGTAATTAGTGACAACGTGCAAGTATTTTTTACCATCAGCAGTTCGTGGCAGATGTCCTAAGATGTCAAAGGCCATACGTTCAAAAGGTGCTCTTAGATTGTAACGTTGCAGTTTCCCTCGGTTGCGTTTCTTCGGTCCTTTCCGACCTGCACAGGCATCGCAAGATCGGCACCACTTTTGCATGTCATCCTTTGCATTGTTCCAGAAGTGCTCACGAACTCTCTGAAGGTCTTCATTATTCCGAAGTGACCTCCTGTGGGGCTGACATGCAGTTCTTTAAGGACATTCGGGATCCGGGATCTTGGGACTAGCAGCTGCCATCGGAATGTCTTTCCATCATCCGCTTCGAATTTCCGGTACAAGACGCCGTTTCGAATATGGAGTGAGTCCCAGACAGCCAAATATTGTTTTGTCGTGGGACTATACCTCGAAATGTCCTGTCAGGTAGGTTTTCTGTTTGAGGTCTCCATTAAATCAATTATGGGTTTAATGTCACGGTCTTCCAGCTGGTCTTTCCTGACTTTTTTGTCACTCCAAGGGTCTGGATCAGCCGATGTTGATGTTGTAATTTGTCGTACGACCGGATTAAGCAGTTGGTATTTAGTTTCGACCCTGAAACAATATCGGCAGTTTTCTGGACAAGGTCTTGTAGACAAGGCATCAGCGTTTCCGTGCGACGATCCCTTGCGATGACGGATAGTTATATCATATTCCTGGAATCTCTGTATCTACCTGGCTATTTGACGCTCAGGATTCTTGAAATTTAAAAGCCATTCCAATGATGCATGATCCATGAGGAGCAGGAATTTTCTGCCGTGTAGGATGGAAATGTTCTACGGCTTTGACTATGGCGAGCAACTTCCTCGTGACACAGTAATTCCGCTCCGGTTTAGACAGGCACTCTCTCCAGTAAGTCACTACACATTCTTGGCCGTTAATTTTTTGGGACAAAACAGCGCCAATACTTTCATTACTCGCGTCCGTGTCGAGAATAAATGGTCTGTCGAGCTGAGGATACGTCAGGATTGGAGCAGATGTTAAAGCTTCCTTCAGGTTCTTAAATGCATCCTCACGTTCTTTTGTCCACACGAACTTTTGCTTGCTCTCTGTCAGCTTGTGAAGGGGTCTTGCGATGTAAGAAAAATTCTTCAAGAATCTCCTATAGTAGGTGCAAAGCCCTAGAAAGCTTCTCAACTGGTGGACATTTTCGGAACGTCTCCAGTCCTTAACTGCTGACACTTTTTCGGGATCCGTGTACCCAACTTCAGCAGAGATGACATGTCCGAGGTAAGTCACTTCCTGTCTGAATAATTTGCATTTAGCTCGACCCAACTTCAAATTGGCTTCTTTCAGTTTCTGAAGAACCTTTCTAAGATTTTCCAAATGTTCTTTGAAACTCTTCCCGACGATAATGATGTCATCCAGGTATATCAGACAGGCTTCGTAAGAAAGACCTTTTTAAAACAGTCTCCATTAGGCGTACGAATGTAGCCGACGCATTACATAGTCCAAACGACATCACCCTGAATTGCCAAAGTCCTTGTCCTGCAGTAAATGCCGTCTTTTCTCGGTCATCAGGATATATTTCTATCTGCCAATATCCGCTCTTTAAATCAAGTGTCGAGAAACACTTACTTCCAGAAAGAGTAATGTCATCAGTTCTAGGAAGAGGGTAACTGTCTTTCTTCGTAACCACGTTCAACTAGCGATAGTCAACGCAAAATGTGGTTGACCCGTCTTTCTTCTTCACCAGAACGATGGGAAATGCCCATGGACTTGCTGAAGGCTCGATGACATTGCTTTCTTGTATGCCCTTTAAAAGTGTTCGTACCTCTTCCTGTTTAGCAATAGATAGATGTCTTTGATGTTGCTTGATTGGTGGATGATCACCGGTATCGATTCTATGTTGCATCAAACTGGTTCGACCCACGTCAGAAGACGAGCGGGAGAAAGCATCTTGAAGATCTTTAATGACATGTTCGGCAGCATTCCTTTCGTCATCGTTTAATTGAGTATTCTGCAATAATTCCGATGTAATGCTCTGTGAAGACACGGTTTCTGAGAAGTTACTCTTTCTTTCAACGCTGGTTACTGGAGTACATTCTGCAACCACTTCACCTTTCTCTCTCTAATAACTCTCGCCTTGTCAGTTACATTCGCAACTCTCACCGGGATAACGGTTAATTCATTCTATTAACTACTATGCCGGTATTCTATTTTTTCTATTACATTTCTTGGGATATTCCATGACTCCGTAGCGGAAATTTCTATTTTCGGATATGGATCCAGGAAGTAAAATTTCTGTCCTTGCCGGTACGTTTGCTGAAAACACCCCAACCCGCCTGATCACGAAGTGATCTTATGATCAAAAAGGGGTGTTTCATTCACACCACAAACAGCATAATCACATCCAGCATGATTGCCACTACAAATCAGTATCAATTTAACCCCTCTCTCCCAATCTCTTTCTCATTTTCCTTTCTTTTATCTTATATAAAAAAGCTGGATAGACGGCACAACAGGAAAGTAAAAAACTAAATATAACTAAATAAAAAAAACTGTGTTATTAAAAACAAATTAAAATAAGGAAGAAAACACATTTTAACAAAACAACACAGACACAATAAACAATCACACCATACAAACGAAAGGGCACAACACCACGCCGCAAAGTCTTAAAACATTGGTGAAATTCATATCGTAAAAACAAACTTAGAATACAAAGCTCTAACGCACAATACAACAGAAACCCTTGAACGCAAATCACAAAATATATATATACAATTCAAATCAATTCAAAATTCCAATTACATGTCTATTGTCATTTATATATGCCATTACCTTTTTTGGAAAAATTCTTAAATTTTTAAAATCCAAATTTAATAAATTAAAACGTATACCTCCATAATTTTGTCTAATACAATCAATAGCTGGGCAGTCCAACACAAAGTGCTTGGCATCACCTAATACATTACAAATCAAACACAAAGAATTTTCCTGCAAACAAAATATATTCTGTCCTTGCCGGTATTGTGATACCGTCTTGAGCTATGATTTTGTGGATAGATTTCACGCCTTCATCATTAATCCTGAACAAGGCTATGTCCTCAGAGGCCGAATGCAGTTCATTATTTTTAAAATCCAAAACAAAATTGTATTTCTTTAGAAAGTCCAATCCGAGTATACAAGGGTCTGTACTCTCTGCTACACATGTCGTATGATGGTAAGCGGCATTTCGAAACGTGATGTTAACGTTTAATTTTCCTTCGATTTCGATCTTCTCACCGAACGCTCTCTGGAGGGTAACACAGGATGGCGTCCAGATCAATTTATCCTTAAATTTTCGAGCTAAATCACTTCGAATGATGATAACATTAGCTCTTGTATCAATGATCATATTGCAAGGAACTCCATTGATGGATAGCCCATTACTGTTGCCACTCAGTGCAGAAATCTTCAGCGCTTTAGAACAGGGTTTTTTACTGTCATTCAAACTCCGCTCCGCGATATGATCATTAATTTCCTTCCTGCGTCGTTGCTGGAAAATGGTCTTATTTTCTGTACCCCAGGGTATTATGCAATTCCTTCGTACGGGGCCTTCAACTCCGCAATTCCAGCAATTGTGTTTCTTGTCACTTCTTTTCCATCTCAGGGCATTTACTTGTCTCTTTACGTTGTCCGTCTTATTTCCCGTGCTCTGGGGTGTTCGGCCGGTTTCTTATCACTAATATACCGTCTCAAGACATTGACTTGTCTGGATAAATCATCTAAACGAGGCATCAACTGGTCCACTGGCTCGTAGATTCGCACAGGTATGACTGGATGGCGATCTCTACGAGTTGCTAGCTGGGCTGCCTCGAATTTCATGGCGTATACCAACGCGCTTTTCAAATCTTTAACATCCGATATTCGTAGAGCTTTCTGTATTTCAGGATCTCGGATGCCATCGATAAAGTATTGCGTCTTTCAAACATTTCTCCGCAAAACGTAGCTCCAACGCGGCGGATAGAGCTCCGAAATCTAGTCTCTGGTTTTCGGGAAGAGTCTGCAGGATATCCGCTGCATCTGCTCTCAGAGAAGCAGCGAGATGACAGGCCTTAGCCGGGAATCCCATTCGTTTGGGAGCTTGGGAATCCCATCCACTATTAAGAACTGTGTCTTATATACTTGCCAAGAGGTCTTTCCATCGTATGTCGATAGCTTCAGAGGAGCGAGCAGGCCTAGGTAAAAATGTAAAACCATCCGAATTGTTTCCTGCTGTCACTATGCACTTCTTTAAGGTTTCAACTTTTTTGGCGACGGCAGCAGAACCCTGTCATCAGTTTGTTGTTGGACGGCAGAAACTCTTCCTTCGGTTCGTTACTCCACAGCAGAAACTCGTTCTTCTATTTGTTCTTTCACCAAATAAACTCTTTCTTCAATGTGTCCAACTTTATTTTCAACAGCGTCAATTCTGCCTTCCATAGCTTCGAATTTGTTTTCTATTATGTAGGTAATTTCCCTTTTCATTTGCTCTTGCCCTGCTTCAATCTTTTCTTGAAAAGCCTTCATTTCATCTTTAAAAGATTCTTAACTAGCTTCCATCCTTTTTTAACCCGCTTTCATCTCTTCTTTAACGTTTTCTTGGCCAGCTTTAATCTCTTCTTTAAATGCAGCAAATGCTGCCATAAACTGCCTTATTTGTTCTCCCATTGCTCTAGTTAAAGGCATTCAATCCCACTTCTGACACCAAAAATTGTGGCGTGCGTACGGGTTCGTTATGGATTGCATGCACCAGTCGTTAAAAAGTTAACGAAATTTATTCTTTTCATAAGAAATAAAATAAAACACTGAAATATTTCCTCAGAGATATTAGTACAATATCCCAAACGTTAAACAGAATACACTTCAAAATAGATGAAGTTAATCCAATCTCACAGCGAATTCGCTACAATCAATCACAGCATTAAGTAAACAAACAGTACGCTTAAAATAGCTACAACTACAACCGAACTGAGGTGTTTTAAGTCGGCTTTTATAAGCTTTTTTTAATTATTCACTAGAACATTCTGGTAACACCTCAATTTATGTGAATGGCAACAGCAATTACGAGATATTTATTTATTAAATATTAAACGCATGCTCTTTTATTTTTTCGACATAGCTTTTTCTTCAGAAATCGTATGTGTTGCATGGGAAAATAAAGCAATTTTAATTACAATTCTAAATAAATAGCCAAATAAATATGAAATTCGTAACAATATGTCAATGAGCAACACTTTCATAAATGACTTCTATAATGATATTCAGATTTGTAGTTTATAAATTTAATTTTAAACTAAACTAAAACTTTTAATGAAATGTTTAGTTTCTAAGGAAACTTTTAAACTAAAATTTATAACTAATGATTTTAAATTTCCGAATTTCCTTTTCATATTGAAATGAATCTCAGATCTACATGATCATTTTCCATAGTTTTATGCATTTCTCTATTAAATGTTGGCAAATTATGAAACTGTTGTTTGTTTGCATGTAAACTGATTCTTATATATTCATGCATTTTCTTAAAATTTAAATATTTAGTGCTTTTTGTTTAATTATTTTACATTTACTCATTGTACATTTTGTTTAATCTTGAATTTGAGGTCACTTCTTGCATATTTATGCATTAATTTGTACAGCTTTTAATTCTGATGAAATGATGCTGGAAATGTAAGCATAGCTTAAACAGCACCAAAGATATGTAGCTTATCGAACCTTAGACCCTTCTATCGCCATTTTGATGACATATGGCGATTTCTCTCCAACTTGGCAACATAGTTTCGGGAAAACGTGTTTTTGAAGTACTAGCAGTGACTTTTCAGGAAGATTCTAGAAATTTTATCCTCCTCCCCTAAGCAATAACAGTATACTATATGAGGCTATGAGCGACCATAGGCGAGTAGTAAGAGCGTAGTCTTTTGCAGACGATTCTACTCAAATTGCTATTTCGCGATTGCTGATTCGAACTTCCCTCTGTAGTGACATTGATGAACTTATTATTCCTGGTTTCTTAAAAAAATTCTGTCTTATCTTTATGTCCTTGGGATATTTATAGTCAATTCCAGTCTCTAAAAGGGCTGTTACTCACATGGTATGGAAATAAGTTTTATGTCTTCAGTTGTTCATCTGGTTTAGTTTCAGAGATCTTTATACAAAGATCTCATATACAAACCCACAGCATGCAACATTTAGTCTCCAATGAAGATTTCATTGTGTGTCTTTTATGAGGCCACTGGAAGTGCAACTGAAATCCATTAGGAACATGGCTGCTGACAGCCACAGAAAGACAGCAGCTCAGTCAGCTGAAATGAAGCAGGTACTGAGATGACCCCTAGAACTATTTCAAACATCAAATAAAATTTGTTGCTGTTGAAGTGAATGCTGTTAAAATGAAAACTATCAGGCTATAAAAGGAAAATGAGAAAGAGAGATAAATTGTTCATGAAGTAATCAAGAATGTGATCTCTGTTAAACAAAACTCTTTGAAGTCATTGAAAAAAATACTCGTAGTTAAGACACTCAAAAATGAAATACAAAGGTTAGAGAAGTAATTTTTCGAACTGACTTGTTGTGTGAAATACACCTTAGTTTAGCCTTCTGTACATAAAATCAAGTCTCAGACAAATCATCTAATTATCATATATTTGATGGGAAAATATCATGGAATGTGTTTAAAATGAAATATACAAGGATTTTGTAAGCTAACTAATGAGATTCTGTATCCAAATCCTTACACCTGATCGCTGTGCTACGAGGAGAAATATTACAGACGCTTTCAGCCGAAAAATGAATACAGCCTGACACCTTGATAAATGCTTTAAAATTTTACTGTAAATGAAAAATAGCCTAAACTTAAGAGCTGGCAATAAAACAAAGGACAGAGACTTCCAAAATTTGCAACAGATGTAGAAAAATTTATTCATTTAGTACTGCCAAACTGCACCTCTGGAGTTAGAAACGCCTTTGTCTCCAGTATTTTGTAGATGCTGTTAAGAATGCAAAAATACAACACACACCAATCATCAATCAAGATTTAAGAATGCTCTCAAGCATGCCATGAATGAGTAAACTGCCCATAACACAGGCATGAGAGATTATGGGCAAGCTAATTGTGCAGAAAATCCAATACTTAAAGCGCTGACGGAAATAAAAAAAAAAATGGAATCATTTAAAACAACAAAACAAAACAAATAAACAAACAAACAAAAAAAAAAAACTGAACGGCTTCATACTTTAAATTACGTCCAAAGGGGTGTTTTTTAAAGCTTCATGTGTTACCTTTATCTATTAAATATCATGTTCTTTGCACTTGAACCATAAAACTCAGTTCAACAGCAATACTGCAAAATAATTTTAAAATAAGTATATCATTAGAATTTCCGATACACAGTTCCGCACCCTTTAAATAAAAAGGTTCTCCCCCCCCCGTAGAGTGTTGCCATTGCTTGCTTTGAAATCGTTTGAGTTTGTTCATCAAAAATTAGTTAAAGTTTTACAAAATATGAAATAAATAATTCCAAATTTGGGCTCCAAATGCACATATTTAGGTGAAAACGTACGTTATTCAAAACTGGATGACTCTAGGTATCGTTGTTTTATCACTTTGGAGAAATATATATACATTTATACAGATTCTTCATTATTTAATTTCTTTAAATATAATACAGGGCTGCAATACTTGGTGGCAACAGTTTGAAAAGTGATT
The DNA here is from genome assembly GCA_000611955.2 of Stegodyphus mimosarum. NCBI lineage: Eukaryota > Metazoa > Arthropoda > Arachnida > Araneae > Eresidae > Stegodyphus > Stegodyphus mimosarum. The sequence goes on from KK116427.1 coordinate 325,274, forward strand.
CAGCCTTTAATGTTTCTAACGCAAAATCGCAGAATGAAAACAATAGTCCTTCAGGGACAAAGCCCCTTTGGACTAAAAAAAAAAAAAAAAGAAATCTGAAAGGTTTTAGATTTTAAATTACGTCTAAAGGCGCCTTTTTTTAACATTTAGTGTGTTACTTTTATTTATTAAATATCATGTTCTTTGCACTAAACCACAAAATTCAGTTAAAGAGCAATATCGCAAAATAATTTTAAACTGAGCATATCTTTAGAATTTCCTATACACAGTCTCACACACTGGAAATAAAAATGTTTTTTCTGTACAATGCTGCCATTGCTCGCTTTGAAGTCCTTGAGTATAATCAAAAATTCGTTAAAGTTTTACAAAATATGAAATCGATAATAAAACAAATTCCAATTTAAAAAATTTGGACTTCCAGATGCCCATATTCGTAGCAGGATTGCGCCATTCAAAATTCGATGGCTCTAGGTATCGTCGAAATAATAATAATCATAATGCGAGAAACATACATACATTTATTCACATTCCTCATTATTTAATTTCTTTAAATATAATACAGATCACAAGGTCTATATGGCTGATACAATAGTTTGTGCATGCTCAGAATGAAACTTTCAAAGAAATGCAAATTTTGTTTGGATGTCAAAAATAATGCACCTCACTGAAGAAATAATAATGCTTTGTGTGATAATGAAATCTGCTATTTTAAGATAACACTTCTTAATAATATTCCTAACCTTTCTCGAAAACAGTATGTCTTTAGGAGATAGCGGAAACTCACAAAATACTGAGAATTATTAATTTCTCAGTAGGAACTAAATGTTTGAAAAGTCTTTGAGTTGCTACTGTGCTTGTAAACTTATGAAAAATGTGCCAATCAGAGTTGCCAACATAAATGGCAGTTGTGAGCTGCAAGTCAGACAGAGGAACTTCAAGATGTTTTTTGCCACTTCATCTAATGAAGCTGGTGGCATGAATATGATATAACACAGGACTGATACAGGAAACTATCCATTATTAATAACATTCTAGGCATCTTCCTTTCACTAAACAAGGAAAAATATCTAAATTAAAAATAAAGAAAATAAAACAAAAAAGTTGAATGAAATAATTGTAAAAAAATATCCTATAGTTTGAAAGAAAGACAGTAGCACATAATTTTATGATGACTATAGATATTTAAATGATATTACAAAGAAAGACAATTACCATTGCTTAGAATCTATGCAATCTTAGACAACAGGGAGAAAAATGTTTCTAGTTCTGGATTTAAAATTGGCTACCTAATGTCAAATAAATAAATAGACATAGCGGCTACAGAAATATGATAGAAATTCATCATCACTAATAATCTTTGCACAGAAATGGTAATGCAGTTTCAGGATGGCTTTGCATGAAAATGTGTAGACATTCTTCTAAATAAATAAAGATATGGTTTTTGAGTTATATTAGCCAGGCACATTGAAGAGCTACTGCTACTCGCCAAGAGTTGAACTTCGGATCTGTCGACTGTTAGCAGTACATTCTATCAATTACTAAAGAGCATAGTAAGGAAGAAGAAATTTTCTTATATTCTCTGTCACTTAAAGGGCAAATGGAGAGAAAGGTGACATATTCACCAAATCCAGATGGTGATGAATTATTATCCACCACAATTTAATCGGATGCCAGTAGTAATATCTGTTAACTTTTCGAAGCAAGAAAGATGAAATGTTAATTATGCCCTTGTCAGAATTCAAACTCCAGATTTTTCAATCACTAGACAGACATGCTTCCCACCACTTGCACAATGAAGGCACAAAGTAAGGAAGATAAAAATTAATTATACAGTTAAGAGAGACTCCAAAACATCAGTGACTAATTCTGGAGCTATGAAATTCAGAAAAGCCCACCTGGAATATCCTGATTTGAAGTCACTAATGGTGTCAACGAAAAAGCAAATGAAAAATCAGTTGATAGAAACTGCATCATTTACTTCGATAATTAAAAGGTATTGGGTATGTCAATTAACTTCACCTGTAACATACAGTCCCAATTGAAAACGAAAAGGTGACTATGGAAAAAGTTCCAGGTGGTAACCCTTCTTGCCATTATCAAGAATTCTTGGTGTTCTGTCACAGTTTCACAGTGGTCCTACTGAAAGTCATTCTGATGTAATGATGACATTGTGTAAAGTATGTGAGCCCTTCTTTGGGATAAGGCCAAAACAGACATAGAAAAGTGGTGCAAATGGTATAATGCATTTACAGAATGTAAAGGTCCGTAAGTGTGTATACGAGGGATTTATAACCCTACGACGTAGGAATGTTGTTTGACATGAAGGTCTTGGACATTTTTAGACTTTTACTTCAAACAATTAAGGCTAACATATATAATAAATCTTAGTTATCATGGACTACTTTAGCATGTGGCCAGTAAAGCTTATGCCATTGAAAGATGAATTGGAATTCAGACATGGAAAATTAGAATATATGTTAAAAAACATAGGATTATATGTTACTATTCATATCTCAAATTTGGCACTGCTGTGACAAAAAAAAAACTGCCTTAGTTCTTGCTAGCACATAGCAGAGCAATTCATGAAAGCAGAGGAATTTTGTCACCACAAATGCTTTTAACCATATAACTTGCTCTTCAGACACTGCTTCTTCACCTAAGCAGAATCTGAAAGGCCTGAAGGCCCATTTCATCAGTTCAACAAAGAAAGGATAATGAGAAAGGAAGATGAGATATGAAGCTAAATCCATAGATAGGAAGTTTGAGGAGGAAGACCAAGTCTAATAATGGAAACACAAGCATCGTTTGAGCTGCAGAACATCTGAGGAGATGCCCTTCGGTATGATCAAAGAACTTAATGAAATAGTAGTCTGTTTAAAAGAACTTTAAGAAGTACTTTGGAGTACTAGGAAGATAGCAAATTCTTGAGTAAAACTGTTACTGTAACAAAACATAACCATCTTACAGAATTCCAGAGCTGAAATTTGAATCCATAGAAAGAAAGTACTTGAGATCTGTCAAAATCGAAAATTTAAGTGATTTTAACCAAAGTCATATTCATGGTATTTGAGACAGATATGGAAATTCTGCCTTGAAACACAATGATTAATTCAGATTCTGATATAATATACCTACACAAGTTGTATGACAATAGATAGTAATGAGAGCTTGGCTTCAAAACAAGAGGCACAGAATGCTTACTCGAGATAAATATTTCTTCATGTAGTACTTGACTGCACTTTGCTACTTAAACTCAAGCCCTCTGTTACTGGTTTGGAGATATACTCTCACTAAAGCCCAGACATGGAATCAAGTGACTTTTACCGTGTTGAAAACATCCAGGGAAACTAATTTGACAGCAAAGATCTGAGAAGTGCTGACTGACTGAATAAGCAGGTGCTCCAGTGAGAGAGAGAAATTATTTCCGTATTACCAAAAAAAAATGTATTGAATATTATGAGACTATTGTGTAAGAAAATAATTTAGAGTGAAAAACATAATCATCATAAGACATTTTAAAGAAATCTCATTTAATTTTTTTAAGCTAAACAGAATTTAATTTCTAAATGTAAATCACTTAACTCAAATTTTTGAATGTGAATGGCTGTATGTGGCTTAGACCAATAGGATTTATTTTATTTTGATAAAATCGCAGCATTCTTTCTGTAATAAACTGTTTCTTTGTTAGAAATATTGATCAGATCAATGGTTAAGCACCAGATAAAGGATAATGAGTTAATTTCTTTAAAATCATACCAATTTCTTTCAACACAAAATAATACATTAAAAGATGCAGGTTTGAGAACTGTAACCATTATATACAAAAACATTTAGCATATATTATTATAGAAAAATTTTTCATCTGAGATCTTTCCCACTTCTGACTGTAAAATATGAGACATACGAGTATTTTACGTAGTTGAAAAATTAAATTAAATTTAAACATTTTGGTATGAAATAATGTAATATTTACCACACAGATAAATATTACACTATTTTATATACCATGAATACATGAGTTTCATGTCTATAACATTTGTTTCAGACATGAAACTCATGTATTCAGATACTTCTGAGAGAAATTGTCTAATGTTTTACCTAATGTAAACTTTTTGTACTTATTATGACAACTACTTTTTTAAATAGAATTTTCACCAAACTTTGAAACATTTTTTGAAATGCTTCTACTGATATATACTATTTTCTTGTAATGCTTTTTATTTCAAATAAATATTAAAGCAGAACCATTTTCTCATTTAATTTTTTCCAACTCTTTCAGTAAACTGTAAGAAAAATATCTATAGAATAATTTCTAATGCAGCATTTCTTCATTACTTCTTTTCAATAAAGTAAATTGCTTATCAAACATTAGTTTAAAGAAAATACAACTTTCAGATTTTTCATGTGAAATGCTTTTTTAAAAGATATGACTAAAAGTATTAATATCATTGACATAGTTTATGAACATGCTCAGTTATAAATAATTTCTAACCATAAACTCCATATTTTTTAACAGAAGGCTTGTAGGTATCATCACAAAAAAAGATGTACTGAATCATGTACAAGAACTGAAGAGCACAGTTGAAGAATAAGAATATACCAAGGATAATATATGGATAAAAAATAATTGGAAATGATGGGGGAAAAACACCAATTTTAATAAAATTTTTATACATTTTTGAAAATATTTCAGGAAAATTAATTTACAAATTATATTCATTCATCAGCTTCCTATCAGAATGTTATATTTATTATGGTTCATAAATAATGAATTTTTATATATTATATAATTTAAGTTTAGAATGATAATTTTTTTATGTACTGTATAATCCTTTAGATCATATGAATAATCTGTTTTATAATGTTTTTACTAAATGTGTAACATCAATATGAACTGTATAGAATTTAAAACACTTTTATTAAACATTTTTAATAATTAAATTTCCTCCATTTTATTTTATTCACCACATGCATTATGATTACATTTGGCATTGTCATATACATGTATGTGTATACAGAAGATTAAAAAAAAATGCAAGAAAAATGCACACCAAGATACCTTTTAAATTAAGGATTGTCAAGCCAATTTAAGATAAGAATCAAACCAGATAGTTCTAAAACTATTACGATCTTGGACACATATAACCTTTCAGTAAAAGCATTTCAGATTAAAATTTTTTATAATATCCTCTGCAAAGCTATTTGCAGTTAGAAAATTCTTATCATTCTAAAGATCATTCAATAAATAAAGTGTTTTAAGATGCAAACTTGCTTGGAAAAAAACTGGCAAAATTGTACACTTTATACTACTTCCTACACAAAAGCCACTAAGAAAAAATAATTTGAGTATACCATATGTGCAATTATGATGATGTAATTTTGAAAATGTAATTATGGTTAGTAAAATATTCTGAATTTTAGCATTATACTAATATTATACTAATATGATATTATATTATCTATGAATATTTACATTATTATGTAAGAAGAATGACATACATTTTTAAAACATGGGAAAAAATAAAATAAGAAAAATGATAATGGAAAAAAAAAGTTTTACATCAAATATTCAAATTTCTAACAGCACAGAAAATCAATTCTAGCTTTAAAAAGGTTTTAGATACATTTTGTAAACTGGGTAATTAATGTTTTTTCATATGTATAATGCATTTTGTTTTAATTATATGCATGAAATGATAAGTGAATGAAGAATATACTCTTTAAAATATACTAGTATTGATCAAAACGTTCTGATTTCTTTGATATATAATCTAATTCTGACAATGATTTAAATAAATCCAATAATGAATTTTATTTCAGCATGTACTTAAATGACATTTTCAACTTTAATACTTTATCTTACTTATTGAATACTTTATCTTAGCAGGTAATTTTGTTTCCTATTATTTAAAAATAATTCACATTAACTCATATGATAATTTGAGAAAATGAATGAAACAAGGATTCCTAAATAGATAACTTTGTTTCCTACACACATAACTTTATTCCCCCCCACGCACACACACACACACACGCACGCATGCACACACACATGTATTACATACATTTTCCTTAGCATATATACAAATACACTTATAAATGTGCATCCTACTCAAAAAGTAAATAGTGGCATGATTTAGTTCACAGATGTATATTTCCTATGTATAAGCAATGTTCTAGAGGAATATCTACGTATAATGAATACACTGCAAATGCAAAAGTCAGGTTTACCAATAGATTTAAAATAAGATAATAGCAATAACAAATTAGAGTTTAAAGACTTTCTTTGAATTTGAAATAAACATGCAATAATCCATACATTTTTGTGTTTACGCATTGCAAACAGATTACACAGTTGACAAATTACCTGACCAGAGTATACAGTAATTATCCACTTGCATTAATAATATCTATAGATTAGAAAAATTATTAACTTGAAATAGAAAACCTTATTAGTTTATTCCCAGAGAAAAATGCAGAATATTATAAAAGCCCACACAATTATACGCAATAAAATAAATATATGATTTCAAATAAATATGGTGTCATTATATAATAGAGTGAAACAAGAATCAGAAAGCTATGCAATAAAGGACAGAATTTCATTCCAGATAGCTGTATTCCCTTGAGCAACTAGTCTTAACAAATTTTCTCTTGTAGCATGGCAAACATCATCATTAGCACTCAACAAACATTTGTAGTGATTTAATATTGCATCCCGTGAAAGTGTTACATCATTTGATATCTGCCTAGAAAACAATGAAAAATAACCTTAATATTTTTGTCAGAAAGTATTTAACTTTAAAGTAAAATTCAGAACTTCTTCAAGCTGCTTTTAATATAAATCAAATAATATTAGTTCAATCAATTTATATTAAAAATTTAAAAATGAATAACTGTATCTTAGCAGACAATTTTATTTCCTATTCTTTGATAATAATTTAGAATATTTCATATTATAAACATTTTAGAAAATGAACAAAAATTCCTAAATACATAATTTTGTTTCCTACATACAAATATATAT
>KK116427.1:336257-350455 GCA_000611955.2 Stegodyphus mimosarum
TATTAACCTTTTCATTTTGGGACAAAGAGGATTTTTTTATTATTTATTTTTTTACTTTTCTTTATTTTGGGGCAAAGAGGGACAGAAGAAATAGTCCTCAGATTGGTTCATTATATTCTGCTTTATCTATCCTTATGTATGAAAAATAATTATCTTCTCAACTTTTCAAGGCTGACACTTATTTTCAATATATCACTAAAAATCAAAATAAATAAAGCATTAAAAAAAGATAGATACAGGTTTTATTTCTTTAAATATTAACCCTAGATATGTATTTTTAATTTAAAAGTTCCTCAAAATATGGCAGAGAATTTTATGAAAGCAGTTTCATTACTTGGGATCAGAAAGCTCCATAAATATAAAATTAAACTTTTTAATGTTCCCTGCCAGAGTAGAAATTTGTATTGGTATTTTACATTGTCTTAAAAATTAAAAATAAACACCATACATTTACTTGCAAGGTTTACAAAGTTATATGAAATAAATATTATATTATTTAGCAAATGTTTTTATGGGAACAAGTACAAATTTAACAATGTGTCCTGCTTTGTCCAATATAGAATGACTAATCTTTAAAACAAGTAATTGTTTTTGACTGTGTAGGTGCTTTCCTACATTCTGTTGAAAAATCTAGAGTAACTCTGCAATTGATATTGAAAATTCTTTTATATTGGCAAATTTGTCCTTTGATATCTTTACAAATTTCACATGCAAAGGCACGAAACATTTTGTATTTAGCTTATTATCAAGTGCTGAAATCTATCCCAGATTATTTCATATTATCTATTTCTTGTACAGATAATATGTTGATCACCTACATATATCAAACAGAGGAGTATTCAAGATATATCCACAGATACAATGTGCACACTACCTACTATACTTTAAATGTATTGCACATATTTATATGTGAACTTTGAAAAAAAAATTAATAATTTAAGCACTGAAATAATTTTTAACTACCTGCATTTTTCAGAAAATGGAAGGCATGAAAAACTGAAAATCTTCAAAAGACAAGCAATCATAATTTTAGAATTTCCAAATATACACATACCTTAATTTCCATTCACTGCCAGCAGGATAAGAATTGCACTCTAACATATTAACACAATTAACTAAAAAATCTGAATAAAAGTTATAAAATGCAGAGTTGTTAACAGCTATAGTACGTAATTTAGTTGCAGACTGTTTCCATATGAAATGAGTTAAAGGGTCATTTTTATTTGAAAGAAGTTTCAGCAGCATCCAGCTTACAGCAAATTCTTGAATTTCTTGAACTTCCTTTGTAGTTTCTTCCTCTCTGTGCATAAGCATATGTAAGAGAATTGCCTGTTAAAGAAATGCATATTAATCCAGTAACAGCAATCAAAAGAAAAGTAATATTTCTATTAAAAATTAAAAATAATATCATTAAAAATACCAGAATAAAAATGTGCACTAAATATATAATGCAAATAAAGTTCAATGAACTACGAAGGGACACCATTCAGTCAAAATTCTATAGCTGGAAAATAAGTTTTTTAGCTGCAAATCAAAATAATGTAAACATTACATGTGATATTTCTTAGAATTGAAATATTATAAAATTAGTTTTTTTTTCCTCTTAATTCAATGGCAGGCAATTGCTTATTTAGCACTAGCCACTCTTAGGGCCAGAAGTGGTGGCCACTTTATTGTGGAGATATCTAACAGGCAACCACATTGCCTCCTATGAAGGGATGGACAGTTATAGTTTCACCGCCTTAGTTGTAACCATGAGTCCAAACATGCATGTGCCATTTGGACCGATTTATTCTCAAAATGTGAACAAAATCAGGGTGGAATCATTTCGTAGAGATTTTTTTCTTATTTTTTCTCTGTTTATTTCCACAGCTTTCAAAGGGCACAGTCATAAGAATACAAAATTACTTTTAAGTAATCTAAACTGATATATTGATCATCCTTTATTATTACATCGCATTTAATACTGTGCATTTATTTATTTACATAGTCATAAAAATACAAGTGTTTTTCAAATTAGTTTTATTTTATATACATTATTTTATAATTGTATGATTTTCATTACCATATTATTATTATAAGTATATTATAATTGATGATTGGTTTATCTCTTTTATCTTTGAACTAAAATCTATGTTATCATTGCACACTAAAAAAATCCTTATTAATTAATTATAATGCTTAAACATTTATAAATAATTGTTATAAATATTTAAATAATTAAATTGACTAGAACATAATAAATAATATTATATCGCTTTGATTTTCTCCCTAAAAGCTATGTGCAGTATTACACGCACTGAAGGAGAGGTAAAAAGCGAAATTTCTTACCTTTATACTTCTTATTATTCCGTGTCATAGTCACTATATATATATCCAAGTTGTCATTCTCTTCATCAAAAGAAATAATTAAAGACTTGCATAAATCTCCCATTAAACCATTTTTTTCCCAGTAGTCATTTCCTACATGGGTGTAGTATTTCTTCCAATTTTCTGTCATTACACTTTCAAGAACTTCTGTAATTTTTAATAATGTATCCAGTTGTGGTGCAGTTCTATACAAACTGCTTTATTTCATCCCAGATGAATTCAATTGCATTAATGTTGCAGTGAGTCAAATTTATATGGCTTTTCTTTAGAAGCATTTTATTTCATAAGCTCCATTAACTCTACTTTCCATAAAATTTGTAACCATAAAGTCTACTTTCTGTAAAATTTTGTAACCATAAAATTGGAGAGAGCTGTATATTTTTGTCAAGCAACCACTGAACAATTTCTTCTTTTCAGCTTGCCATAGTTAGACATTTATTTAATTGGACAGTGTGGTAGAAGGCATTGTCTAAAATCACTACAGCATTTGGTGGAAGATTCCGAATGCATTTTTCAGAAGTCCACTTTTCAAAAACAGAAGAATTAATTTGCCCATGACAATTCCCCGGACATAACTGCTTTGTATACTAGAGATATATGAGGTAAAAATCCCATATCCCTCACCCCGCACATAAAACAATAATTCTTTTAGGCAATTTTCTTTCAGGTGATGCCAAAACTGCTTTGGATTGCTAACATTTTGAGAATGTCATGTTGCTGTCCGTCCAGGTTTCATCCAACTAAATAAAAGGTCTTCTTTCAATATGAAATTGTCTCACTTTTCTAAGATACTGCATTCTTCTTAATACAATGCCACTTCCTTCAATTGAAACTTTTCTCTTGTTTTGGCTTTTTTTCCATAAAATCCAATCCTATGCAGTATATTTCTTAATGCTTCTCTTCTCTATTTAAAATCTACCTTTTCTTGCAACACAGGAAGTAATTTTGAAAGGGATGGAATTTTTTTTCTCCTTTATATAAAATTCATGAACAGTTCTTCGTACATTACATTCAAAACCATATAAACATATCCTATTTAATACTTCCTTTTTGGGCTTTTTTTTTTTCGGGGATTTGAAAACTGCTCTTCCTACCTTTCTGCTTCTCTGCGAATTTTCTTTATTGTCTTCAGTGATACTCCTGCAATCTTACTGGCTCTTTTCATGGGCTGTGAGATGGGAATACTAAGTTCTCCATTCTCAACTTCCATGTCACAAAATGTAATGAAATTATGTAGCAATTTCTTAGCACCACTGTGAAAAGCTTTGTTTTTACGAACTGAAATCATTTTAACGATAGAAACAAGTTATGCCTAATGCTTACATAAAAGACTGTAATACTGGTAAACATCATATTAAAATCAACTACGATCTAGGTAAATCCCACATGAATAAGGTGAAAACCTATTGACCAGTTTCTTTTTTCTACAACAAAAAGAATACAGCCGCTAAAGAACATAGTTCCATGATTTTTAGTGACCTTACCTTTAAAAGTAAGCAATGAAATATGCATTGTTCATATAAAAATTCATAAATTATGAAAAAAATTTCAACATTCTTGCTTTCCAGCTGCAAAACAATGTGAATCTTAACACTTATTTTTGAAAATATTTTTTTTTAAAAAAGGAAAGGAAAAAGTAAAGATGCAAAACATAATTGAGAACAGCATGGGAGCTTTGCCTCCCTTGGTCATATAAATTCCCTCTTTCTGGTGAAGAGAAAACTTTCACATGACTTCTCACGTCACTGCACGGACCTAATGCCCCTTTTGGACAATTCTATGTGTTTGGGCAGAATGCCAGCCATGGTTGCATTAAAGACAGTCGAATTATACAACCATGCCTTCTCCGGGATTCGAACCCAGGCCCTTCAGTACTGCAGTAAGCTTAACCCATCTACGGTCTGGGCGGATATTATAGAATTACTGAAAAGGCACATATTGAAAATATGGTAAATATATAATAAGAAAAATATTAAACAGAATGACTTTAAGCATGTACACATAAAACTGCTATTCTATGAAACTAAAAAAAGACAAACCTATATAAATATGCCACAGCCAAACCTACGTTAAAAAAGTATATACTTAATATAACATAAATTTAGTGTTCATAAAAACCAAATTTCCCTCTTTTACATATGTTCCCTTCTGTTACTGAAAGGCACCTACTTTTAAGTCTTTCTCCTATAATCATTATAAACTAATAATATCAATCTACATTAACAAGAAAAAAGGTTAAACTGCTAAAAGTGTTTGTAAAGCTTTCATTTACAACTAACATACATATAATATCGATATTTAAAGCACAGCAAGATTTAAGTTCACTATATCTGTAATCCATGCGTGCAATTAAGAATACTTAGAAGATCCTCATCCTATAAATCAGTAAATTTAGAAATTTTACTTTAAACAAAGGTTGGTTCATAGGTTCCATCTATATGTTAATTATAATACAGCAGCTCTAGCACATTATTATAGATTTTCTATAATGAATAACATGAAGTACTTTTTGATTGTATCTTGAGAACAGATTAGAACTAAACTTATAACCAATTATTTCAAAAAAAAAAAAAAAAATTCCACAGAAACCCAGAAGTGCTTATCAAGTAGAAAGAATGTAGGGAAGATACGAATGTAATACAGGAAAAGACTGAATTTGAAATGGTTCAAACAGTCTATTGGAAATATGTTATTTTAATGAGAAATTTGAAGATTTTTATTGGTAGTGATGACAATGTCATGCCATGGTCTGTGAAAACTGTTACATAACTTTGGGAGAGAGGCCAACATTGCCAAAGGGTGAAAAACAGATGGAAAATACACACATGAAAGAAATACATGCATGCTTCTTGCATGAAGCTCTAAATGCCTAGTTCCCATTTCAAATATTTATTACCAATATCTGTGAGTTTATTGAAACTATTTTTAAGACCATTACAGAAACTGGACTGTTTCTGTGAACATTAAGAAAAGTTCATTAAAAATCAATTTCCTTTCCACCTCCTTGCGCTGACTTAGTTTTACTGTTAGTATGTAAACGAAATGGACTTATTGTTATTTTTTTTACATTAAACATACCAATTGCTAACCTGCTGTTTTTAATAAGGATTGCATTTTTATTCTTTTCATTATCTCTTTACCTTTAAAAACCCACGAAAAATTAATAAACAAAAAAAAAAGAGAGACTACAGTTTAACAAGGGAGAATTATGAACATTTTATTTAGTTTACAACAATTAATCTACTTGTAAGCTTTTATAGAAAATATATTAAACATTCAAAACAAGTAATTAAATGCTGAATATTTAAAATTATACTTTTAAAGGGAAATGGGCAGTTTTCAGGTATGGTAATCAAATACATTAAAATATAAAAACAAGTTCATAAATCTGATGCATTTATTTCCTATAGCCTATAGCTATGTTCTTCCAATATGTTCTAAAATTTTTTAATAACATCTAATTCCATTTTTTTAAAGCACATAGTAACAAAAGCAATAATAATTCTCACCATTTTATCTTCATTTTCACAAAGTGACTCAAATGCCTTTGATAAACTTGTTTCAATTCTGGGCAAGAAAATATTACATTAAATTTTATAAGTCATGACTTTGATGACACTAAGAAAAATGTCATATACATATATATATATAACACAGTAACAAATCATTTGATTACTTACATAAACACAAAAGCTTCTGACAGTTATAGATTTAATATATTCATTTAGAGAATTTTAGTGTCTATCATATATGTTTATCTTATTTACTTTTTTGTTTGCACAGGCAAAAGCATGAGGGTTATCCATCGAAAGGAATGGCTGTCTTCATGAAAGTTTTTTTAAGGACTGGTACTTTTATGTTACACATGGGGAAAAAAATAAACACAACCTTTCATCATAATTACAACTTAACTACTGGTGTTAATAGACTATTTGGCTCATATTTATTTTACAATTTTACAATTGAGATTTTTTTTAAAATCATTTATTTTCTACTAGTCCCCTTTTCATAATCTACATTAATAGAAAAATACATAATAAGGAAACATAACTTTCACTGTTTTCATTATTTATTTACTGTCGGTGTTAATTCATCTAGTTCAAATACTTCTTTTCTATTATAATGTATGTTTTGTAGTACAACATAAATATTAAAATTTTTTAAACAGTTGATCCTGAATGGAATTTAATGCACTGCCTTTAAAACATTCCCTTTCAAAAGAATTGTATGTATCTTTGTCTAATACGTCCCACAAAATATCAAAATGAAACTTCGAAAGTTCTTGTGTAGAAAATATACTCCCATTATTATCAATAAAAATTAAACTTGGAGAAATGAACTATGCTTTGATATCTCATTTCTTTTCAAACTAATGAATTATCCAGTAAAAATAACCTTTAACAACAATTTACCCCTAGTATAATTACAAAACTGACAAAAAATAATGCAAATGCCAAATATACTTTCGAGATTAGTCAAGAAGTTAGAATTATTTATTAAATCAGGATTTTTATCTCTTTAATTAAAATGTGATTTAAATTTCAAATTACTACTGGTACATGCAGCTTCTAAATATATTATTTTGAAAAATAATTTTTAGTAATTTATTCATTTTCATTAATCTGTTTTACATTTCAACCGTTTTTAAAATATCTACTTCATGTATACATAAGATATAGATTTCCAGGCCCGGTGGCGCAGTCGGTAGCACGTCGCACGGCAGCACCATAGGTGCGGGGTCCAATCTCCAGGCTGGGTAAGGTTGACTCAGCCTTTCATCCTTTGAGTGAGTCGATAAAATGAGTACCAAGTTCGCTTGGGGACTAAACAGCAGGGGTCCTATGAAAAGCTGACTACTTGGTTCAGGGCACATGCTCCCGCAATCCGGGACCCAAAGTCAGAAAAGCAGATAGTCATGCCATGACCCACTATGGCTGTTGTGCCACTGAGTTTAATTTAGTGTATAGATCTGCACCATCTGTACACAAGCACAGGACCCTGCAGACAACATTATTTGTCATTGCCAACTGGAAGCTAAACTACACTTTATAAGGTATATCTCCGACATTCTTAGCGTGCCTTCGTGGTGTAATGGTCAGCACACTGAGCCGGTATTTCAGAGGTCCGTGGTTCGATTCCCGGCGAAGGAATTGCATATTTTTCATGTCTCCTGCTACTAAATAACCTAATGTCTCTACACTGGCGCCCGAACTAAAAGGGTTGTGGATGATGACTCTCCACACCCAGGATTTGGCGACTAGGTCCCCTAAAACCCTAGTCGCCCTTTAAAAAGGGGAGTATATAAGGTATATCTCCCACATTCTATAAGGTATATCTCCGACATTCTTAGCGTGCCTTCGTGGTGTAATGGTCAGCACACTGAGCCAGTATTTCAGAGGTCCGTGGTTCGATTCCCGGCGAAGGAATTGCATATTTTTCATGTCTCCTGCTACTAAATAACCTAATGTCTCTACAACTTAAGCAGCTAATGATTTTCCTTATTCTCTATTTGTTATTGTGGTTTGACTACATTATGTTCTGCTAGCCATTGGAAATAATTAGAATAAAATAGTAATATGTAAACATTTTTCAAAACATGTTAATTTTCTGATTTTACATATAATTTTCTATTTTTTTAAACAATGTCCTTTTGAGCTTTGCCATTTTATGGTAATGAACAACAGGTTTTTGGATTCAGTTATTTCCAGTTGTTCATCAGTGTCTTGACCTTGAACAATTTCACTCATTTTTAGACTTTGCTGTCACTCACTACTGCACTGACACTACACATTTCACATATTCAGTGATTGATATTTGAAATTTTCATGTTTCTTACTGTTAAGAACCAACTGACTGACTGTATCTCACATCTAGCAAGGTGATCAATTTTCTTAAGCATTTTAACCTCATACTATGAAGCAAACTGACAAATGAAATAAATGCAAGCCAATTTTGATGCATAAGGAACGTCAGGAGCCTGCATACACATTCATTCTTACATGTGTGAAATTTCAAATGATATTCATAAATGGAATTTACTTCAAAAATAAACTACACATATTGGATTGCATCAAAGATGCATGGCTAATTTTCATTGGCCTCAATAACAATGGTACACAGCAGCTTTGGCGGTTAGGTGGTATATCAGTGGAAAAGTGGTAGTGTGGCAAATTAGTTTTTCAACGGATACCTTTGGCTGTAGTCAATTTATGCATGATAGAACTTTGCAAAAGTCAAGAACAAAAACTTACAAAAGTGATATGCTACATGAATTTCAAAAAGGAGTGGAAGTTGAAACTGCAACAGAAAATTATTTGTGACACGTATGTGGATCATGCTCATATTCTTAGAAACTAGTAAAATAGCGAATTTTATTTTTACCCTGCAGTGAACAGCAGTTTGATAAAAAAGATGATGCTATGCATGTTTACCCATGAAAAATAATACAAGGATTACAACTGCAATGATCATTGAAAGGCTTTGATGTAAACAATCCATCCACATTCAGTCATTCTCAGAAACTTGGATTTACTTTCAAGCTTAATATACATGAAACTTGCATTGTTTGATGAATTAGAGTATGCTGGAATATTTCACTGTATCCATTTCTCTGCTTGTAAAAAGAAAATAGTATCTGCCATTCAAAATTAAATTTCTTTGCTTGTATGCCACAAATATAAAACTAAAATTCAATGATAAGAGGTAATGAAAAGATGATACTATGTGCAAGAACACATACTGGAAAATAAGCTGAAAACTGAAATCCATGACTCATTTAATGAGTAACTTACTGTCTGTTTAGTAAATTGCAAGGGAATCATTTTTTTTTTGAGCTTATCCACCTGAGCAGGCTGGATAATGTGAGCAATTCAATGCACTCATTGCAAAAATCCATAAGAATGACTTATTTTGGACATTTAAAAGGATTTTATCATCCAACATGAAAATGCCAAACTATGTGTTGCCAAGCAATCCTATAAAACTTGAGAGTTAAAATGGAAAAATCTTCCAGCAACCACCGTACTTTCCAAGCATTCCTCCTTCACACTTTTACCTATTTTGGTTTCTGCACAATAATTTGAACAGAGAGCTATTTGCTTTTAAGGAAGCTACCTAAAACTAGTTTATGACTTTCTTTGCAGGAAAGCTCTATCATAGAAATAAACTTGTAAAAGCTGTGATTTAATTGCAGAAAATGATGCTGATTATATTAGATTAAAAGCGTTCTTTTTTTTTTTTTCTTCCCTTTCCAAAATGCAACTGTCTGAGTTTTATTTTTAAATTACCATGGAATTTAGCAATCATCCAATATATATGTATATATACACAACATTATTTATCCTGTAAGACATACAAGAGTTTAGATCAATAATAAGAAATTGTGCTGTTGTTGATATTGCATTCTTGCTCAATTATAGAATTCTACAGAAAATATTATGCACATCAGCATACACATGTAGATATATAAATATCAGACATATTCACATTTCTGTCATTTAAAAGCTAATACTTTATCAATAATATAATAGTCCTCACAGATACAAAACATCAGGAATGATAAAAAGTTTTCCTTTTAAAATAGCTAACCAAAATAATTTGCAAAACATACAAAAAAAGCATAAATATACTTACTGCTCTTCTGTAGTCAATTGCTCAACCACACCTTTCAAATAATCTAAAAATATTTCAGCTTTTACTTCATAATATAAAGATCTGTCAGAATTTATAACAGTGATAGGTTTCATTGCTTCAATTACTTCTAAACATAATAAATCCAATTCTGCAGCATCATTCAAATCCTGAAACATGAAAAAATATATAATTC
This sequence comes from Stegodyphus mimosarum, assembly GCA_000611955.2. Taxonomy (NCBI): domain Eukaryota; kingdom Metazoa; phylum Arthropoda; class Arachnida; order Araneae; family Eresidae; genus Stegodyphus; species Stegodyphus mimosarum. The sequence goes on from KK116427.1 coordinate 346,453, forward strand.
ATGTAATTAAGCAGATATACACATATTTAAGAAAAAGACACATAAAATAAAAAATAAATAACAAATTAGCTTTTTCTCAACACATCTTTATTGAGTAGGGTAATTTATTTATTTATTTTTTCAATGTGAAAATAATTATAAAAGGTATAGGTAAAATACTGCCTTTCAGTGAGCAACCTTACACAAAAATGTAAAATAATACAATAATAATAAATTTATCATACCCAGAATTAAAGGTAACACAATAAATATTAATTTAGAAGTCAAATAACAAATAATCAATATGTTAAAAAATATTAATAAGATTACCATATCCACAATTAGAGGATACTCACAAAGAAAGATCATTTAATATATCTTGCTTTTAACTCCTGGTTTATAAATAGATAAAATTTCACCAGTGGATGAAGACGTATAAAACTCCACAATTGCAATGCATGCAAAATGTTCATATTTGAAAATATAACTCATTTATTTAGTTGTTATTATAATGCTAATTATTACATGATCTCATACAAAAATATGATGGTTTCTTTTCTCTATCATCAACTGCATAATTCAACCAAAGTTTTCTCATAAGCATTTTGTTTCAACAAACAACTTTTTAAATTAAATGAATTGGTTACATTTTATTTCAGAAACAGAAATGACAACATGCATTACTAGCTTGAACTTAAATAAATTCTGTGTATTTTTTTAGAAATTAAATAAATTCTGTGTATTTTTTTTTAGAAAGTTGGTTTTATTTAAACAGTTAACAATATTTTGTTATTTCAGTGGTACATCAATTTCAAATTTAGATTTCACTAATTTTGTTCATTCATTTCAGTTTTTTGCTGTCTCTTTAAGTTTTATATAATTATTTTAATTTTCAGATTACTTATTTTTGCACTGCTAATTTACTAAATTTATTTAATAACTCAAATGATTATATCTCAGAAATTAAGAGGACAAATTTGAGATATTTTTAAAAACTACTGGCCCGAAATGAAACAATATTGCTAAAAATCTAAAAGTTTCACCACAGGCTGCAGATGTAACAAATAAAAGTAGAAAAAAATTAAAATTTGATATAAAACTGTGTAGGCAGACGTGGGCATAAAAAGGTAGTTTCTGAAAATCCTAGATTATCATCTACACAATTATAATACGGATGCAGAAAGATTAAGGTGTATCAGCCAGCTTCAATAGTGTAAGAAGAAGACACTGAAAGTTGAACTGAAAACTAGTAGACCACATAGAAAACCTAAAGCTGGCATTTTCTGTGACTGATACTTTTCCTAATATATAATGGATCATGGAACAACATAAAAAGTAAGATTTTGTAATTGTTATAAAATTAATTTTTTAATTTTAAAAATGCCAAAACATGAATATTTGTCTTATTTAATGTATTTCTGTACTGGAAGTATATGTCTATGACCAAAGGTTGTGCAAATAAAAGCTGTGCAAGGACTAAGCTTGTATAGACTCCTCCTGTAAAGAAATTATTCTGATAAGTTAAAGGCAAATTGAAGAATAAATAAATCTGCTTTATCATGGCTTCAGATGAAAAAAAGGATTAAATTATGCATTCTTAATTACTCTTTTCTTAGGATATCTGACATTCTTTTAAATACCAAACAAAATTAAAATAGTCCTCATTATAACTGAATCATAAACCTTATTGCAAAACAATTATTATCAAAAAAGAAATGAAATGACAATACCTGTTTAAAGTTAGTTTTTCCAGATTTAATTTTTAATAGCACTGCTTCAACAATATCATTTTCAATAGAAGGATTTTCATAAAATGCCTAAAAGTAAATGTTGCATTAGTTTATAATACAGGTCATAATAGCTCAGAATATGATTTAAAACATAAATACATAGTTAAGCAACAAAAATCAGCATTATATTTGCAAATTTTTACAGGACTAGGTTCGATGGTTTTACCGAACCATCATCCTCTGCTGTCAAAGCACAAATGAACGAGATAAGATAATAATGGCTGGTCAGGAGTTAAGTTACCAGCGCCATCTATTAATGAAACGAGAACTAAAACATAATTTCCTTAAAGGCTGAAGGCAAAGATGGAATGGAATTAGAGTCATTAACTAGAACAGAAATTTTTTTTTAATGTGAAATGCCTCTAGAAAGTCAAATTCACTAATGGAAGATGTTTTCTGAATTAAAATTGCATACATTTTGCAGAAATTTAACTTCCGGGTGGTTTATTCTCCTATCAATAAAATTAGGAGTTCCATACCTAAGGACCCCATTCTGGATATGAATTCCTGAGGTATTTATAGGATTCCTTGCCAGTGTGGTTTAATTTACATTGATCAAACTAAGAGAGCCTTAAAATTTTGGGTTAAGGAACATGAGGCATATGTTAGAAAAAAAGGAACACAGAAGTCCTCTGTTGCCTGGCATTGTTGGCCCGAAAATCACACTTTCAATTTTTCTGAAGCCAAAATTTATTCAGAAAACATCTTCCATTGGTGAATTGAACTTTCTAGAGGGGTTTCACATTAAAAAAAATCTTTCTCTCTAGTTAACGATCCTAACTCCAATCTTTCTTTGCCTTCAACCTTTAAGGAAATTAAGTTTTAGTTCTCATTTCATTAATAGTAGCTTAACTCCTGACCAGCCATTCTTGTCTTATCTCGTTCATTTGCACTTTGACAGCTGAGGTTGATGGTTCAATAAAACCATCAAAACTAGTCCTGTAAAAATTTGCAAATGTAACACTGATTTTTGTTGTTTGACTATACTAGATTAATACTTACTTGGCATGTTATTCTACCTTAATAAATGCAGAGTTTTTACTTCTCAGAGAGAGAATTCTTAGATACTATTCATGTAAGATATAACAAATAAGAAATCATATCCCATATGAAACTATATAAAGGTTTTTTTCAAATGCAACCCATCAGAAATAACATCCTCATAAAATCTAATATAGTTTAACCCTTTCTTTTCAGCTTATATATTACTCCTCTTCTTCAGCTTATATATTACATAAACAATTTATACAAACACATTTTTAAGTTATTATTGTTACACATACCTATACAGCAGCAGTTTTTAAACTATTGGTGCAGCAGGTAACAAATACTTGATTATGTGAGATGCAATTTCAAAGTGTTTTCTAATAACAATAATTTTTTCCCCAATTTCTAAAACTGATTAGTTACACCTTTTTTTTTTATTTGATCAGATGTATATTTTTGAAAGTAAGGTGCCAATTCCTTACAATTTCAAGGTGCCACTTCCGTACAATTTTATAAATGCCTTAAATGAATATTTTTTCCATAATTCTACTTAAAATACAGTACAAAATCTGAGATCTGGACTTGTCAGGAGTTACAAAATTTTGGAATTTTCTGGATAATAGATGACCAGTTTAAATCTGATAATACATAGAAATTACAAAATTAAAGATATAAAACAATAATTTCTGAAATAACATAGTATTTATAATCTTAAAGCAATCAAAATTTACAAACAAAAAAAAGGAGGCTCAATATTTATCTGTTTATTTTATTAAACATTTCTTTCGATGTTAGTTGTTTAATTTTTTGTGTTAATATTTTCTGTTTAATTCTACAGATCACATAGTTTCTTTCTCAGTTACAAAGTTCCACTGTTCAAGTCCTATAATTGCTCTGTTAAAAAATATTACTGAGTTGCCAATCACATTTTTTCTGTTTCAACAACTTTTAGGTCCCATTCTTCACTATCAGTAGCGATATTTTCTGGATTTAGAACCCTACTACAGATTTCGCCATCCATTAGTCGACTGTCATCACAATGAAAATTTTCTATTATATTATCATGCTTTATTACTTCTTCACAAATTCTATTAACTGAACAATTTAGTCTTTTATTTGTGATATCAGGAAGTCTTCAAATTCAAGGCAATCATAAAACCTAGCTAGATCACTATCCGCGATGTATCACGAGACTAAGAACTGAAGACATGTTGTTCCCCTAAATTTTGCCTTCCTTCTATTGCAAC
>KK116427.1:350490-401414 GCA_000611955.2 Stegodyphus mimosarum
CTGCTGAATTTTAGTTACTTATTTTACTTATGCATATTTCCTGTACAAGCTTAAAGCTTATCTGACTCTTTAGTAAATAAATTCAGACATTTGCTTGAGGCTTATCTGAACAACAAATCAGTCATTATAAATGGCAGCAGCACAAAATGCAATCTTTTGGCCTATCATTTACAAAACCCATTTTTTGCATATAGAAAGAAATTTTTGTTCAGTTTCTCCTTGTCAATATACTCAAAACACTTTACACTGCAAATAGCCTGTAATCATTGCCAAGCATAATGTCAACATAAAATGTTGCCATGTTGTTTGGTATTTAGTTACTAGTATTTGAAAAAGAAATTGCTTAGATATCACTGTGTGAGTCATTTTTCTAGCTACTGTGTGTTGACAGTCATGCAGTGATGAAAGCAAAAAATAATAAATAATAATCTGTCAAGGATCTAAATTATTCAGTCAGAGTAAAATCAACAATGTTTTGATGTAGAATATTTTAATTTGAGAAAGCAAAAAGCTGCCTACAGAGCAAAGTTACTGATCATAGTCTTATGTTAATAAATGATTCTTTTTTCAATATGGAGGTGTTTTACTCAGTGCTGAAGAGAAATTAAAAATCAGGACTCTCCACATGCTTTATTATGAAAATTATTACAACTTCAGCGAAGTCTTATTATTCTAGTCTCTCCACATGCTTTATTATGAAAAAACATCAAAAGCGCATGTGTTAAAGCATACAAAAAACTTTTTTCTACAAAAAGGGGGGAGCATTGCTGGTAGTCTGAAATTTTTGTCATTTCTGATATTGGATATCTGGATTTCAGACTTTGTACCAGTTTTTGAAACAAGCATTTTATTTATACTTTAAGAAATATTAAAGGGAAAAAAATCTATGGTTATCAACTATTTCCCCCGCCTTCGTGGTGTAGTGATCAGCACACTAGACGTGTAACCGAGAGGTCTGGTTCGATTCCCGGCGAATGCATTGCTCATTTTTCACATCTCCTGCTTCCAAAAAATACCTAATGACTCTACATGGTAAACAAAACTAAACATAGCTTTACAGATCACTGAGTTACTTTGAGTAACATTTCATAAGAATTAAGAAAAAATTTATCATATATATGAAAGGATTGATCAAGAAAGCCTGCAAAAGTGCTTTCTTCTTTAAAATATTTAAAATCATGCTTGTACAACTTGCATGTTTAAGTATTTTATCATGATGGCATGAATTTATGAGTGCTATTTATAATTAGCTTATGCCAGTATTATTTAGTCATTTAATGTTGACTTGAGTTCATTTTAAATGATGTATACAGACAAAAAAAAATTAATTAATTAAAAATACTAAGACTAGGTAAGTAAATAAAAAAATACAGGAGTCTCTCTCCATAAACCAAATAAAAACTCTTTCAGTATTTAATAAAACAAAAAAAAAAGGGGGAGGCATACTATTTCAATGAACAAATGTCCATTTTAATAAAATGGATATCTTGTTCTGATAAAGTTTCAAACATAAATTATAGGACTGAAAATGTATCAATACCTGAATTAGTGCAACAGTAGACCTTTTTAAGTCTTCAAGACACAGGGAAGAATTCTTATTTGCAAAGTTTTCACTAATAGTATGTATGAACTCATCTACTTTTTTCCTATCAGGATCATTAGAAAATTTTTGATACATCTATAATAAAAGAAAAAAATCAGAATATAGGATAATTAAGATTTTGAAAGATATATCATAAAAAAAATTCCTCCTCCCCAATATCAAATCAAAAAACATACATTTACATATTTAGGTACTAGACATCAAAAATGTTTTTTGAAATTTCAGACTTTCTTCAGTACAATAAAATATTGTTCCCAGAAAGACATAGCATATTAATTATTAATGACTCTCTTGATAATATTGGGTTTGTTCTTAAGTCCTGGCACTTTTTTTAGTTAAAATTTTGTGTAAAAAATAAAATGTTTTGGCAATGTGTTTAATGTTATTCGATAGAGAATTATATGCACTTAATGCTGATATAATTTTTATTCTTTATATGTCATTAAACTGAAGTGTCAAGTTAACAACAAGGACATTTTTGACACCACCTGCTTTTTTGCATTTAACTGAGGTGCCAAAGCCAAAGAAGCTGCTCGAGCTACTTGTGAAGTGTATGGCGAAGAAGCTATGCCTCTTAAGATGGCTCAAAATTGATGGTGATTTCTACTGTCAAAGCATTGAATTTGCAGTACACATTTTGTGTTTTAGAATATGAGAAGTGTTTATCCATTGTTATTGTGCAAAACATGTTTTGAAAGCTGTCCATTACAGATCCACCATTAAAACATGTTTACAAAGCAATACATCACAGATTTATCAAGCCACTACAGCATTTTGTGATGGTATCCACAATTCAGGACCACTGATTTAAGACAAAATTCCAGATAGGTAAACATCTCTACATATAATAAAACATATATAAATATATAAATATAATAAAGAGTCTGTGTGTGTGTCTTTCGTTCGTGTTGCGAGTAAACTAATAGACCCAGGGCCGCGAAATTTGGTACAGAGGTGTATCTACACAAGAGCCAGTGCACCTAGAAGCGATTTTTTCGAAATTCGAATTAGAATTCTTTTTATTTTATGTTTTGTGACCAAATTGCGTCATTTTGAGACATAATGGGCTACAGGAAAGCGAGATTTCACTCTATACATTTCATTTTTACATCGTCGTGAAGCGTAGACACTTAGCTATTTTAGGAACTTAAAATAAATTTCGTATTTCAATAAATCGATTAAATATGAATTTATTTAGGAAGGTGAGCTTAACACCTTTTCAGCGGAATTTTTTTAAAAAAAACTTATTTTTAAAAATGGGCTGTTTATTTTCCTTTGATTTTTGCCCACGTTGAACTTTAATCCTTTCGACTCCTTTTGGAAAAATAATAATATTTTGTATTTTTTAAAAATTTTTTAAATGAAGCTTCCGAATACACGTCTCACATCTCAGATATTTTAAAATGTAGTTTTGGCAACAATTTTCCTTTCTTATTGTTGTTGATAGATTTTTGATGAAATTGCATCATTTTTAATACTTTCATTCTTTTAAAAATTTCGGTTTGGCAACAATTTTTCATCGTATTTCTTATGTTACTGTTCTTAAGAGACTGAAAAGTTTAAGAAATTAAAAAAGTTGTTTCTTTTTACAACAGTAAATTGTTTAGTTACTTTATTAGGATTATCAACATTTGTATCAAGGGATATTGCTTATTTCATTGTAATATTATGTTTTAATTATACATAATTTTAATTATAAAAAAGTTTTGCATGATATTTTTTAATCTGTTTATATCATTTGAGTTCTTAAGATTTTGCAAAGGGAAGTTGGTTAATTTATTTATTAGGATAATTAATATTTGTATAAAGGGATATTGCTTATTTCGTTGTATGCTTTTTATATGTAATGCCTTTTTAACTGAATTTTTTTTCCGTTGTTGCTTGTTTCTTTTTCGATAAAATTGTTCTGCAGAGTAAAATTCTCTGCAGTTTTCAAATTTAATGTTTGGTGTTCTCTTTAGGCATTTTTCTGGTATGCTTAAGAGCCAGTAGAAGGCTGGCCGCGCAGCGGCTAGTTTCTAATAAAACAGTGGAGAAAGTTACAGAGAGCATGTGCACAAAATCAACAAATTGAGCTAGCCATAAACTTGGTGTAATGAAGCCAATCATCTGGAATATTTTGCAGCTGATTGAATTAAAATAAGTAGTTTGCAACATTTAAAGCTAGAAGATTATGTTAAGTGATATGAATTTTGAAACTGATGAAAGAAGCATTGCAGGATGACGATTTTGCCGTGTAACATGCAGTAAGAAAACAGTATTTCATTTGTATGGAATCACAAACCATCACCATTTCTGCATATGCAGCAAGGAAACGTGTTTTGTTCTCATTAAACAATACTGAAATACACAAAAATTAAACATCTTCTGCACTATTCATAAATTCTTTTTTCCCTTTGTGAGCAGTGTATTGGGTATCTTAATGTGTTGCAGCTGAATTATGTCTTCAAGTGAAAGAGTCAGAAAATTTCATATTTCAATAAGTTTCCATCTGATTGACAAAGTCAGCTTTCATGGCACTAGATTGATCAATATAGGGAAAATGACATAACATTTTTCACAGGGATCTCGCAGTCTGTCAATCTAATACTTAAGTGAATTTTTTTATTGAGGGCATGTTAAAAACAATGCTTATGTGCTCCCATTTCATGTTATGAGGTCAGAGACCTCATTGCAGTTGCTTTTATGACCATTACTGACGAAATATCATAATGCATAAGGGTATAATTGGAGAATAGCTTGGACATGTATAGCATAAAAACAAAAGCACTGTGTGATGAATAAAATCTCAAAGATTTTTACTTCATTTGACATAGTATTCTTTTTAACAATTTCCCATACTTTATGAAATATAATGTTTTGAAAGCTGATGAATCATTTGTAATACTTTTGTGTTATTTGTTAATACAGAGCTATGGATCTTACAGTAATTTTTTAATAATAATATAACAGGAATTGCATTTGTACAAGCAATATTTTCTCTAACTTTTGTGAATGTAAAATTCTACATTAATGTTTGTAAAATTGGATAGGATTTTCCATGTACATTAACTACATGATACCAACATACAGAAGATTTATGATGATGCACTGCATTAATAGAATTTTTATATCCTCTCTTAGAAAAGTATCCACTAACTAAGAGCAAAAGAACAAAAGAAAATTATATCAAGTCTTTTTTCCATCTGTATATGTTGTCTCAAAAATTTTCTCACACAGGATATAAAATTTTCTCCCTGCAGTACTCTTCATTGAAAAGGGTGGGATTTCAAAATATAGACAGATATACACTAAGTGAATAACATAAATAATAGAGAAATACACCCTGGATACCACTTCAATCATTTCTAGAGCTCAGGGGAATCAATATATTAAAATGAAGCTGCTTTATTTCATCCATACACTCAATAAACCATGTTCAAATAAATTCAGCAAAATTCTGTTCAACCGCTGACTACTTGGAATGAATGACTGCCACTGTGGAAAATTGCAGTTTCAGAGAATAACTAAATAACATGACATGAAATGCTACAAAATAAAGAACTAGCTTTTATTTCAAGAAATGAATAATCAGTCAGGTTAACATACTTCCGTAAATCATCCCCAGTCACAATTTGTTAAATATTGGAAATGAAGAGAAAAATTATCCACCTGATCTAAAGACCTGGTGTCATTTGTAAGCAGGTCATTTTCTGATACTTGTAATTTTTGGCCATAATCAAAATAATGGATTTCAAGTTATCTTCAGAAATCATTGCTTTAATTATCATTTACCACCTTCTGACAACTTTTTAATTCATCTGTATTTTAGATAAGCACATTAATGCAATATGTTTTTTCATACATAGTTGTAATTTATAGTAGTATTGCAGCACTACAAGTAATTTTGATTTCAAGTTATCATAGCTGCTATTACTTATGTAAGAATAATCTATAACTAAGCATCCTAAAATTAAAATATTTTTTTAACACTCCAACTTTTTAAAGAATGTATTTTACAGGTAACAATTTAAATAGTACAACGTTGCAATTAATGAAAATAACATGATTTTTTTAATTATATAGCACAGTGCTTTTGACATTATGATATTTGTAATTAAATATGTTTTAAAATTATTAACAATAATTATTGTTATTAATATACCACTACAAAGTAGCAATAAAATTTTTATATATTAAACATTTAAAAACTTTAATTTAAAATAAATAAATAAAAAAACAACCTGCTCACAGTACTGAGCCCATAAAAATGCATTAGTAATATTTTCTTCATTCCAGTTTGAAGAACAGTATGCTTTAGGTAAAATAATTTCATGAAAGTGTTGAATATTTTTCAAAATTTCTGTGGTGTCCATCCATCTGCAAATTCAGCTGAAATATTTATGAAAAATAAATATGTGTAAGCATTAACATTTATTTTAAACTCAATTCTCTGATAACTGTAAACCTACCACAGAAAAACCATTCTGATATTAATTGCTTAAGCATTCAAAAAATCTGAATATAGACTTTATTTCTTTAAATATTGATTCTAGAGTCATTCCCAGTTAAAAAAAGGCTACCAGTGGTGAAGTGGTAAAGTTGCTGAACACTGAACACAAGTAGTTTGAATTCCGATGAACAGGCTAGTTGTATGGCCGTTTATGAGGTTTTACCCCCTTTGTAATGTGGATATAAGCCGGTTTTCCTTAGAAAGTCCTCCATAAAGGCATCCCTTCTCTTAGGAATATAGCCCATGAGTGCTTTGCCATAGTTAAATAAACCAAACCAATTACAAACTTTTTAGAAGAAAGAATTTGTAAATACAAAATTAAACTTTTTGTATGAACAAAATTAAAATAAAAAATAAATAGAATTAGAAAAACACTTGTTATGCTTTAATAGCTAAATGCAAAAATTTCTGCTCCTTTACATGCAAAATTTAGTGAGATAGCCATGTTTAACATTTTGCAGAGACAGGCTAAAATGCTAACATTTTACCCATTACAAAAGAACCATAAATGTCAAAATGAGTTACTTTTGTTCAATTGCTCCCTAAAGCTTGACGCATATTTAATTTCGATGGGAAATATGCACTGAAAAGTAATCAAAGTTAGCAAATTTACTTTTTAATATCTTCAACAATTTTGCACATAAAGGTATTTTAAAATTTTATATTTAACTTAAATTATATTTTTATACTTATATTTTACATTTAACTTATTAAAACATCATTGATTTTTAACTGGACATTATTTTTTTCTCAATAGGGACCGTATATATATTTAGCTTTTATGCTTACATTTTCTTTTCATCTATGATGTTGAAACAGTTCTCACAAAATACTCTATCTTATTCTGAGAATCTTCATGATTCAAAACACAAATCTAGGATCAACATTTATGGAAATAAAGAGCCACAGCCCCACTTTTATACAGCAAAACTCTGATTATCTGGTAATGCAAATAACTGCTGCCTTGGGTGATTTCAAATTATATCAGCAAGAGCTTCGTTATTTTGAATTTAAAAAAATGTCCATAAGTTATCATACAGCTAATACACACAATAATTTTAAGAACAAAAATATGCAATGCTGATTGGAGGAGTCAAAACAACAAGAATCGGCATTATATTTATAATTTTGCAGGACTATTTTCGATGTTTCTGTAGTTAAACCATTGAACCTAGTCCTGCAAAATTTACAAATATACAGCCGATTCTTGTTGTTTGACTCCTCCAATAATCATTATTCAGTGTGTTATTTTAGACTAAATTTTGCAATGTTGTATTTATATTTCACTCCTAGAGGAAAAAAATATTTTACAGTACAACTATTGTTTCAAGCTGCCATATATCACTCATTTATTTCAACATAAAAATATTTACAGACGTAATATCCTCTTACTATTCAATGTACAAAAGTCTTGTCTCAGTGATATTTAAACTATAATAAGAACATATGTTGTGTGGCTTTAGTAAGCTTAGTTTGGAGTTCACGGCTTTTATGAATTATTATACTTACAGGTTTATAATTGAAAATCACAGTTATTCAGGGTTCTTTTATATACACATTTGAGGGTATCCAAATTATATACGAATAGCAACAGGTAAAAAATTAATTGAAAAAAATAACTTCAAAGATATTTTTAGTTCAATATTACAGCTTGCAATAAGAGAGATTTTACAATTCAGAAAGAAGATCTGCTCATACACATCATTTCTGGCTAAAAACTGATTCATTATGGATGATTTTTGATTTGAAATTCAAATTCAGCTTTAATGAAATGAGGCATACATTATTACAGAATAACTTTTCTGTTATTCCAATGTTCGTAAATAATTACTTCATATAGCATCTAAATTATAAAATCTCTATATAAAAAAATTGTCTATTAAAGTAGAACGTTTAGCAGTTCTAACTACTTCCTTCATAAATTAGAAATGAAATTCATCAAATAAAACTTGAAACATCATAAAATTCCACATAGCTAAATACTTTGCATTAAAACTTATTTAAGATTTCCGATAAGCTTGGTTACAAACGAAATATTTTTCTAATCTTTTATTTCAAACTACCTTGAAATAAATAACACATTTGATACGATGCTCTGGAAGTGAATAATTGTTAAATTAAATGAAGGTTATGATGACACTGATTTAAACTTAAAAGGAACTTCCATGTAAAAAATTTCTAGCTTAAATTTGATTCAGAATTTTCATAAAAATAAGTATATTTTTCATTAATCATTTCAGAAAGTTACAATAGTAATAAAACTATGGCCAAAGAAAAATTTTATTTCTTAGACATTTTGGAAGGAAACTGGAAAAGTATAATATAGAAAAGGTATACCAGAATGAAATGCTGTATATTTATTCTTATATAATTTCGAAAGCCAACAGTTTATTTTTCATTGCTGATTTAATAAAGCAAACTACAGTAAAGTGTACTAGCTGAAAACTGAATAAAACAATTTAGTACTATTTTACTATCAGACAGTGGTATAAAACTTCTGCAAAGGTAGTAAAATTAAATAGCCTCATAAAATAAAATATAGCCTATATATAAATATATAGCCTCATAAAATAAAATGAAAAGTTACTTCTGTTGGGAAAGATGAAGTGGCTTGCTTTAATTAGAAAACGCAACAAACAAAAAACATAACAAAATAATAATAATAATAATAATAATAATAATATAAATAGCACATATAATACTTAATCAATTTATTCATTTATTATTAATTTGTATTAAAATTACAAAATTTTAGAAGCTTACATCAGACAATGACACAGTTAACTTTATAAAGCGAAATTTCTTATTCTGCCTTATTTTTCCTATTCTGCCCAATGTTTTTTGTACATCTTGGTGATTCTTTAACCAATTTTTTTTTAACCTGCATAGTTACCATTTGCTTCACATAAACATCAGATACATTAAATATTATTTCATAACTCTTATTACTGAAAAAAAACTATACCTAGTACAAATATCAATGGATTTTCAGATTGTTAGACAATTTTGTGAATAAGATTTTTCATGGTAACGAATAATTAAAGATGTAGCGACATACTAAATATAATAAATGCTGAGAAATTAAAATACAGGGATAGGTTTTTAACAAAATAACTGTGGAATTTCAGATTTAAATTAAGGATGGGCTAGAAAATTCGCTATTTTTTAAATAACTTAAACAGAATAACCAATCAATAAGAGTAATCAAGTTAGGAAATCAGTTCCAAAACTTTTGTTTAATTGAAAAATTATGATTTACATTAAGCATAATGCAGCAATTAAGGGCAAAAAAAAATCTATCTTAAGCAAAACAATAAAATTTCAGATTTTATGCTGAAAAAGAAAAGCACAATAAATTAGAATAATATTTTTCATTAGTAAAATTAGGGTTAAGTGAATAAAAGTCCAAATCAAGCATAAAAGTAAAACAAAGAATTGCAAAAGATAGAGAAACCTGAAAAAAATATGAAAATAAAAAACAATTTTACAAAAAATAGTCAGGCAAAGTACATTTTACAAATTCACGAGTATTCAAGAAATTTACATATTTATGAGTATTTAACAAATATTAAAACTATCTTAGCAGTTTACACAATGACAATTAGATGCATTCATATATATGCACATTTTATATTTATCAAATTACATTAATTTTCATTACAATATATTTTATGTTCATTGCATTTTACATAAATACAACATTTCATACTTAATAAAAATATTTTTACAAGTAAAAAATATTTCACACATGAAGATAAAAATAAAATTTACATGAAAATTAATAGTACATAATTTTTAATACAAATTTTTTCCTTTATATTAAAATTGGGAAAAGATTCACATCAGTATTATATCAATTCATGCTTACTTCATGAAATACATAGATACAAACAGGTAACAATGCAACAATTTTTACAATACAGTTTTCCAAAACTATTATGAAATTCTTATAACTGACTAAAAATTAACAGATTTTATAATAACCAGAATATGAATAAGTGAAGCAAATACTCTATTTGTATAGTAATATATGATAATTCTTAGTTGAAATTAAAAATTTAACTGAAAAAAAAAAGAAAAACAGAATATATAATTTTTAGAAGAAATCCAGAAAAACAGATTTAAAAACTTTTCTTACAAAGTCAGTTCATTGTTTCTTCTATAATATAATTTTAACTACTACATGTTTAAAATTAAATCAATCCAATCCAAGATTCTTTCATTCAAAATGTGCCTGGGATCAAATAAATTTCATTTAATAGAAGCAAAACACAAAGCACAATACCTAGCTCCATCCCAAATTTGAGTAAGAACTCAAAGAATAGAATCCAAAGATCTAATGGCCTCCTTCTCTTGAGTCAATCTTTCCACAAGCTTGTAGGATCAATACATTTTAAACATCCCTCATCACATAGATACTAGTCAAGAACACCAGTGTTTATCCCAAATTCAAACCCAGTCCATTAATGCACAGTCAGCTTTTGCTGACAACTCTAACAAACAGGAAACTAAAAGGCTGTCTAGTGACTAAAATACTACTAAGAATAATAATTTAATGCAATTATTAGGTGTAAATACTTCCAGTTTTTAGTAAAAAGAGTTAAAAATAAGCTATAGATTATACAATAAAAGCATATACTTTGAAATATTTTTTGACCCAGATAGAAGTACAATCAAAATCTTTAAACTGACCAGCATTTCTAAGAACATAAAATATATATTGATATACATTATTACCTCTGCTAGAAAAGTTTCAGAACTGATGGCTCCATTTGTGGCCAAGTGGTTAAGACCACTGAATACTGGAAGTTGAAGCTGCGTTCAATCCCAGATGAATAGGTTGGATGGATAATAAGATTTCGTAGTAAATGTGAATATGAGCCAGTTTTCCTTAAAAAATCCTCTACACATGCACTTCCCCCCTTAGGCAGATAATCCTCATGTGCTTTGCTGCATTCAAGTAACCTAATCTAAACCAGATCTGATAATATCACAATATTCAATTCACAAATTAACACTCCTTCATTTCAATTTAGAATGCAAACAAACAAAAATCAAAATATAATGTTGATTTCTGTTGTTTGAGTTCTAAATTAATATTTGTTCGGTATGTTATTTTACCTTACTCCTTCATTTTGTCAAAGTCCACTATCTATACACAACTGCCAGGGCTTCTGAAAATAATTACTTTGCCATAATTAAATAAACCAAACCAAACTAACACAAACTTCAAAGACTGAGAAGGCATTTAAAGTTGATTATTAGAAAGGCATACTACACTGACTACCAATAAGTATTTGGACACCTGTGATAGAAAAGAAAAAAAAACTTTATTCGAAATCAATAGTTGGTAGAGCCTCCACGAGAGATTACAGCGTGGACCCTCCGAGGCATACTTTTCACAAGTCTTTGTATGACAGCTAGTGGTATTTTCTTCCACTCGGCTTGGAGAAGACATAGAAGTTCCTTCACCGATTTTGAACGGGTAGTGCACCCCTGAATTCAGCGATGCAACTCGTCCCAGAGGTTCTAAATAGGGTTCAGGTCTGGACTCTGGGAAGGCCAGTCCATTCGATGAACTCCAATGGCACCACACCAAGCCTTGGTTAACGTCGAAACATGACAACTGGCATTGTCGTCCTGAAAGTAACAGGGGTCCAACCCGTAAAACTGCCACAACGTAGGAAACACATTGTCGTCCAAAATAGTGCAGTAGGCATCGAAGTTGAGCTTACCATGAATGGGGACCAAGGGTCCCAGGCCATACCAGGAGAAACACACCCAGACCACAATTCCACCTCCGCCGAACTTGACTGCTGGCACAATGCATTCTGGCAGGAGACGTTCTCCAGGTAGACGCCAGACCCAGACCCTGCCATCCGAACGGTAAAGGGTGAACCTTGATTCGTCACTCCAAAAAACCCGTTTCCACTGATCTACGGTCCAATTTCGATGTGCTTTGCACCACATTAACCGAGCAGCGCGGTTGGACTTTGTGATCAAAGCCTTATGGGCAGCAGCACAACCATGAAAACTAAGCAGATGTGCTTCCTTACAGATGGTATTCATTGAAAAAATACTCCCGGATGCCTGTTCAAACTTCTCGCGGATGAGGGCCATCGGTTGGGTGCGGTTCCTCCGAATTTCTCTGGACAGCACTCATTGGTCTCTATCTCCCAGTTTCGTTAGTCTGCCGACTCGGGGCACATTCCGACAATCACCACTCACCTTCCACTTCTTAATCACATAGGCCACTGTCGATTTTGGGTACTTCAGATCGCTAGACATGTCCCTTAAAGATCGGCCACATTTGTGATACCTGATAATTATACCTTTCTCGAAATCAGAGAGCTCCGAACTGCGAGGCATCTTGCATGCGACTAAAGCCGATGCTGTTTCCTACACGATATATACCACCGGAGTCCGTGACGTACCTTAGGACCGCAGATATCGTCATTTGCATAGGTGTCCAAATACTTATTGGTAGTCAGTGTAGTATCTCTTTTCTAAAGAAGCAGAAGAAATTCTGTATACAGAAGGAAAGTGAGAAAAGAGAAAGAAAGTGAACTGTCTTTTTAAATGAAGACCTAAATGACATAAACAAGTCAAACACTTAGTCATTAATCCAAGAAATACTAAGTTGATTTAATTTGTCATGTTCAGACTATTTTAAAAAAGGAACTGATTAACTAATGAGAAGGTCAGATAAGCATTTTTTGTCAGATGAATACAGTAAGGAAGTACTTTCCAAGGTATTAAATAAAATTCATAATTTCAACAATGTTTTTCTGCTTCTCACATAAGAGCTTCTATTCTCCACATCTCAAATAATCATTAATGGTATCAGAAAATTAATTATATGGTATCTTTTATTGCTTCATTAATCACTACTTATCTCTGCAACTAATACATAACTGATCCAGAATTTTAAAAATGTAATACTTAATAAATCAATTCACTGCATTTCTCTTTGAATTTTTTTCTTAACACATGACAAAAGCCTCAAATAAGGCAAAGTCATGCAAACTAATAATTCTCATCACTAGCAGTATTGTTTTCTAAATTGACCACATCAAATGGAATCAACGATGGTAGTTTCAGATGTTTCATTACATTTCATTCTAACCTGGTTAAAAACATAATGCTGTATTTACTTTAGTAAACTAAAATTAAATAGAAAAAAAAAATGGCATCCAGAAAACATTTTTGCATGTCATTCAGTCTTGAATTAATAAAAAGTATTACCATTACATCATTTAACAGTTTCCTCAGTAAAAATACCAACATTTCAATAGTGGTAGAAGGAAAGGCAATTTTTATTACAGGAAAATTAAAAATTAGCCATCATAATTCATATTTAATTCAATATGCCTTTCAGCAATTTATTTTTGTATAAAAGGAAAATTTTAAAATAAGCAGCATCAGCTTCCGTTGCTAAGAAATAACACCAAGGCTTCATCTCAATTCATTAGATTATCAACCAGATTAAAAAACTGCTCAGCATTTTGTAACTTTTATTATGGTTTTATAACATTCAGCAGCAGTCTTATGATTATTCTACCAGATATGCCAATGTTTATCTTTATGCTTTTCAGAGGTATGAATTTTTTGTGAGGATGATAATAAGGAAGAAAGACATGAAACCATCTGATTCCTTAATTTGGGATAGGATTTATGGGATCATCCAGGTCACAGGTTGCTCAAGATCAAAATTTCGCTCCGTTTTAAATCTTTAAAATTTTTAATGGAAAAAATCTAAACACATATAGAAAAGAAAATTTTATTTAATGCAAATTTAGGAATATTACACTGGTTCTTGTTGTTTTAACTCATCCAATAATCATTATTTGGACTGTTATTTTAACTTCAATTTGATTAACTCCAAACAGACTTATTTTTTGTTGCCATTTTCTACATGGTGTGCTCACACTTTTGGGCCAGCTAACATTTTCTCCTTCCATTAACCACATTCTTGGATTAAACCTGCAAATTTATGAATATTATGCTGATTCTTGTTGCTTTAACTCCTTCAATAAAATGTTATGTTCATAATGTTAAACTCTAGCTCTGAAAAGTAGTATACTGCAATATGAGTGCCTGGACCAGTATATGGGATTATATTGACAGGTTTCTACAAATTTGCCATGCTTTTTATTTATTTCTTTATTGTTTTATTTAATACTTTTAACTTATGCTTCAATAGTTGTGATTTTTAATATCCATTCCAAATTATGAAATGTATTTGCAGTTCCAGTATAATATCAAAATTGTAATCGATAATGATTAATAATATTATCAGAAAAAATTGTATCATTGATAAATTATTAAAGAAGATTGATATGTTCTGTCTTTTTACAATTAAATTACCTCAAATAAGACTGAAAATAAACAGAATGCAGTACAAAGGTACAACAGTAGAAATTTTGTGCGTTTAATACATACATTTAGTATACATGTTAATAAATTTGACATTATAATTATAATAAACATAATTTCTGATACAAACTACCTTTCAAAGGTAATATAAAACAAAATATACATTCTTGTGCTGCTAATAATTTAATGTCACTAGAAAATGTAACATCACATCCACTTTTACATGAAGGCTTAAAAAGTGCTTAACATGTGAAACGTGTATACAGTGTTTCAAAGATTCTTACATCTAAATTAAACTGTACAATTTTAATCCATATGTACATTATAAATTAAAAAACTATTTTTCTTATAAAAATAAACATGAATACTTTCATATATATTTGCATTAGAGGCATTTAAATATAAGAATTCTTGAGATTTTTTAAGGAAAAAAAGATATTACTTGAATAAACATCAAATTATTAATTTACACAAACAGTGAATTTACAGTCTTATTAAATATTGGCATAATTATCTCAATAATTAGTAATAATCTTCAAATATGATTTTCAGAAAGAAATGTAGCATTGTCAATTAATTTGTGACACAGTTTGAGCAATAAAGAATTCTTGAGATTTTTTAAGGGAAAAAAAGATATTACTTGAATAAACATCGAATTATTAATTTACACAAATACTGAATTTACATAATCTTATTAAATATTGGCATAATTATCTCTCAATAAATAGTAATAATCTTCAAATATGATTTTCAGAAAGAAATGTAGCATTGTCAATTAATTTGTCACACATTTTGAGCAATAAAGTTAGCATCTAAATTCAAGACAGTCACACCCTGGAACTAGATTCTATTCCTTAAATTTCAGTTTAGATGATATAAGGCAGTTTAAGCTATAAAAGCTTGTTCTTTTCACTTTCTGTAAAGAAGAATAATATATAATTTAAAAATAACTCTAAGAAATATTTTCATAAAACAGTATTTCAACAACTCAGTATAACAGAAAGAATAAAATCATTAAAATTCAAAGTTAGTTCACTTAAATTTCGATAAAATTCTTTGAAACATATCTCTTTATTTTCACACTTTATGACTAAAGAACTAAATTTGTTTATTTTGCATAAATTTGATTTTAGATATACACTTAATTTGTTAAAATAACAATTTTAATACAAATAATTTTGTAGGGAATTTTCTAATAACAGAAATAAATTCCAGTAAAAATTAATTTAGTAAATGGGTCAGGTTCAAACATTGTCATGTGAATTTTAAAAGCTGTACTCTGCTTCTGAATTTTTTTAATACCTTCTTGTACCATAGCTAATGCTTAACAATCTTTTTATTTTAATTACAAGGGTTGATTTAGAAACCTGAAATCTGCTTCTATTTCTCTTTTCCAATATTTAAACATGGAGCAAACTTGTACTTGGTTTTGTGAAGGTTACATCAATTGTGTTTGAACTAGTTGTAATCATTGGAAGTATTTACTATGTTTTATTATGACAAATGAAGGGGGGGGAGTCTTTAGGACTACATAGCAAACATGCAAAATGTGAATTTTGCATTAAATTTGGGAAAAGCAATAACAAAACAGTTGAATGGCTACACTAATAAAAAATTTAGCAGTACTTCAGTATTTCAATGATGCAAGCACTTCAAGGTACCCACGAGTGATTAATAAGGCACATCCTTGTAGGTTATTGATTGTGGTTATAGATGGCAGTATGACCAGTGAAAAAACAGTGAAATGTGACTGCTATCTAAACATCTAGAAAAACATCTATAAGGAGCCATGAGTGCAAAAGACAAGCTTTTTTTCCCAAGAAACAGTGCCTTTGCTCTAGTACAATGCCTGGCTGTATACTGCTGCTTTGACACCATTGTCTGAAACCGATCTGTAAACTTCAGACTATCTTGCATGTAGATTAGGTTTAATAATATGTGATTTCTGGGCAATCTCAACATTTAAAAGGCAATTATGCCCTTCTCTCCTGCTATAAAAAATGGGAAACACTACAGCTGTGTTAAAGAACAGTTTATTTCCTATTCCTGAATCACTTATAAACTGCTGTGAGCTTATTTCTTTCCCCATATTTTTGGCTTAATACTAGATGAAACAGAATGATTGGGAATATCAACACGAAATGCTCTCTAATTTCATCAAAACATCCTCTAAAAATGCACTGTAAAAGAACAATATGAATAAATTTTCATCAGTTTCCACAATTTTGCTGTACACATCAGTTTTCATGTTAGGATGAGATAAGGAAGAAATTCACACACTTCTTTTATGTAATTATTCCAATCAACCATTGTGTTGTGATTCATTTGAAAGAAGCTTTGTTTTGCAATACTTAATAAATGTTAACTCTTGATACTGTAAGTAAATGAATCTACAGTTTGTAATAAAAGGAAAGCATGATCCAACAAACTACATTTGTATTTGGAATACTTTCTCTTCTCAGCATGAGCAAAAAGTGGATGCCTTTTCAACTCTGAGCTGCATTTTAATTCATGATGAGTTATTCAACATAATTTTTCTTTGTAAAGAACATCTTTTTCTCAAAGGAAAAAGATATCTACTTCTTCGCTTCTTTTCAGATTCCAAGTCATAAAATCCATTGCAGTGTATGTATGCAAGTTTGTGTATGATACACATATACACACAAAAGATTAGATAAAAAGTATGTTTGTGCAAATAATGGTTATAGAGGCAACATCATCTGATGCAGAGGAATATGCCAAAACACAGCTTTCAATTACCATTTTGTTCTAGATATGAAATTTCAGAAAAACAATTGGAAAAATCAGCCATTTTTGATGTTGCATTATATTTTCAGGAAAATCTGCACATCATTTATACCCAGCTCAGGTAGCCAAAACTTTACTTTCTATCAAGGATATAGGATAGTTAAAGACACAAAACACAGGACTTTTTATTTAAAACTGGAGTAATTATTATTGAAGAAACTTTTTATTGAAAATAGGAATTAAAATTTCAGTTTACTTAGAGATGTGCATCTTCACAACCAGGAAAATTACATTTGCATTTACTTCACAGAATTCAAATTATGTCAGCACATTTTTCTTATTATCAGATATAGAGATACACTACATTCTTGATCTTAGGAGCGCCAGTATAATAAGAAATGAATTTGATTTAAGAAGGTCACAGAAAATAACAATGGGCTACTAATTTAATTACTTATTTAATTACAATGGATTTTTAAATATTTAACATAAAATATCCTACCTTTAGATAATGCAGACTTATATTTTTCAAAGTCAAACTGAGCAAAGGTGATAGTAACAATAACACTATCATCATTTTTTGTCACTTCAGCTGACTTGAAATCACTTAAAACTGGTTCACTGATAGAATTTCGAAAACTCATGTTGTTATATGCATAGCTCTATGATAATAAATAGAAAAAAAAATAATAAATAAATCAGCTTTATACACTTAATATTACTGATAAAATAAAAATTTACATACATTTTTATTCATGTAACAAAATTAAATCTATTTAAAGTGCAGCCCCAATAAAAAGTACCAACATAACAATTTTTTTTTTCCTTTAAGAAGTCTGATTTTTTAATTTTTAAAATGAAACCCAAATAGTATACATTATTTTTTTTCAGATATAAAGATTTGCTTAAAATGTTTTTCCACTTGAGATGTCTAATCTGTGATACTACGGATGAACGAATTTTGCAAAATTATATCTAATAAGTTTTGTTTCCTTTAAAGATAAAAATATTTTAAATATCAATCAATTAACAAATCTTTTCATGTTTGATAACCGAGGTGTCTATGCATGCTACAATGCAATCATTCATTACTTGTGTGAATGACAATCCACATTTCTGAAGATTTCATATAGGTTTCATATGATATAGCCCTTCACAGACTTCATATGATATAGCCAAGACATCAGGTAATGGTAGTATCAGTTAATTAAACAATCAAATAAATCAACACATGCATGTTACCCTATAATACAATATGCATACATCTGTTGATTAATACATTCCAACACTTCAGGAAACTGCTGGAATTGCATTAAGTTACATGCCCTATGCTAAGATGGCTCTGTTTAAAATGAGCTACCTTCCAAATTAGTTTTATTGATATCAAAGACTTCACTTTAGTTGCTTATTAAATTACAACAAATTTTTAAACACTTAAAATAAAATGCCATATGGACATAAGACATTTTGAACATAAGATTCAAGTTCCTTGATAAGAAACTTTAACACTCATCTAGTTTGGCCAATGTATCTCAAATCACACTTACACAACATGTTATATATTTCCTAAGAATTAAAGTTACAAATGGAAATTTAAGAGTCGAACCATGAATTTTATTAATAGACAAAAAAAAAAAAAAAAAAAAAAAAAAAACGTGAAAATTGAACTTCTGAAGAATCCGTGCAACTTTATAACTGAAAGAAGGATAAAATGGATATCAAGATCTGAGATACATCGACATACAATGAATATGCTTGAGACTTATAGTGAATATGTTGTTCAATAAAGTTATTAAAAGAAATGAAAAGCCTTTACTTAAAAACTAAGTAAACTTTCTGAAAAACCTAATACATAAACAGAGAAGGAAATTAACACTGTATTAAAAAGAAAACGAAGTTACTATGTGCACTATTCTGTCAAATTTACACAGCAACATTTTCCAAACTTTTAATTTTATAGTTCTAAATTCAATGCCTTCTTTAATCTCTTTCTATCATAAACATTTCCTTAAATATCTCATAATAAAGCTTGAATCTTGAAATTTTGGGAAATAATATATTAAAGAATATAATTTATTGTAGGATTAAAAATATTAGCAGTTACAGATCATATAATCAAGACAAATTCTTGAACAAATAATAAAAATGGTGCCTAATTCTGGATAATTATAATAATACTAGGTCCTGATTGAATAATCTTGGTACATAATCATTAAGATGTAACCTGAGATTGGCTGGTTTTTACCTTAATGTATGACCTTTTTGGATATAAAGGGCTTACATAATAATAATAATAAAGAAAGAAAGAAAAAGAAAAGAAAAAAAGAAAAATTTCAGATTATAAATTACATTCAAATGGGTGTTTTTTTAACATTTTGTATGTTACCTTTATTTATTAAATATCATGTTCTTCGCACTTAAGCCATAAAATTCAGTTCAAGAGAAATATCGAAAAATAATTTTAAATTGAGCATATCTTCAGAATTTCCGATACACAGTCTCACGTGCTAGAGATAAAAATATTTCTTCTGTACAACGTTGCCATTGCTCGCTTTGAAATCTTCGAGTTTGTTAATCAAAAATTCATTAAATTTTACAAAATATGAAATTGACAATAAAACAAATTCCAAATTTGGGCTTCCAGATGCCCATATTCGCAGTAGGATTATGGCATTCAAAACTGGATGGCTCTAGGTACCATCGTTTTATCACAATGCGAGAAACATACATACATCTATGCAGATTCTTCATTATTTAATTTCTTTAAACATAATACAGGGCGATAATATTTAGTGGCAACGATTTGAAAAGTGAAATGGGCATTCAGTGTGATCCGATGCAAAATCACAAAACGAAAGCAATAGTCCTTCAGGAACAAAGTCCCTTTAAACTAAAAAAAATTTTTTTTTTTAAATCTCAAAGCATTCAGATTTTACATTACACCCAAAGGGGCAGTTTTTTAACGTTTATGTGTTACCTTTCTTTATTAAATACCACGTTCTTCACTCTTAAACCATAAAATTCAATTCAACAGTAATATTGCAAAATAATTTTAAAACGAACATATCTTTAGAATTTCCGATACGCAGTCTCGCATGCAGGAGATAAAAATGTTTTTTTCGCAGTGTTGCCATTGCTCGCTTTGAAATTATTGAGTTTGTGAATCAAAAATTCATTAAAGTTTTACAAAAGATGAAATAGATAATAAAATAAATTCCAAGCCAAAGTCAGGCTTCCAGATGCCCATATTCAGGAGGGAAAAGTACATTATTCAAAATTCGATGGCTTTAGGTACCATTGTTTTATCACAGTGCGAGAAACATACATACACACATCTATGCAGATTCTTCATTATTTAATTTATTTAAATATAATGCAAATATTATCTAACATTTGGTGGAGGCATTCTAAGGGCTCTAATATTTGGTGGAAACAATTTGAAAAGTGAACGACATTTATAGTGAACCAAGCAAAATGCCAAAAACGAAATTAATAGTCCTTCTGGGCAAATTGTCCTTTGGACTAAAAACTTCAAACTGCTATGCCTAAATCTGATAATCTCAGTCTGTGGAATAATGGTATATTATTGCTTAACAAAATTTTGCTGTTGGCTTTATACTTTTGTATGATATGAACACACTACTATAATCAAAATATTATCTTGACAACACCTTTTTAAAATCTTCATTGTAGAAATTACATAAATAATTAAAAAATCATCATTTTCATGAAACAACAACTCGCTATTCTCTTAATTTATAATCCTTTAAATTTCTTTCAAGAAAAATCTAAATTACTTCATGATTTAAATTTTTTTTAAATTAACATTTTGTGTTCGTCCACAAATTTTAGACTACTTCAGATGAGTATTTTGAAAAGCTCTAATTAATGTAATAAACCATGCCAAACATAAGTAAGAATTATTTCTCTTTTATCTGATTTGCATCATTTTTTCCAAAATTATGTTTTAGTTGTGAATAGCAGCATTTCTTTAAGAAAACATTTGTAACCACAATAATAAGGCTTTGAAATAATACACACAATTGCATTATTTCAAGAAAACTATTTTGAAAGATTAAATACCTTCAGGTGATTGCAAATATAATCCAACTGCTGATGCCAATATCCTCTACCTGGAGAGCGATTTGGCAATTTTTTTAAGTCATAAACAGATTTATGTTTATCAGCTTGTTTGCCAATTACTACCGGGCGTGTTTGAACGTACTTGCTGACAGTCACTGGAGTACCTTGCACATCAGCATTTTTTACTTCAGGCTTAACCATTATGCTATGATCAGCAAGATTCACATGAGAAAGTTCTGGAATATCCTAAAAAAAATATATGTATATATATATATTGGAAATCTGAGCCATTACCTAATTTTAATATCAGAATTACAGATAGCATAGGATAAATTAAAAGTAATAGTCAAGAATGAATTCATTTATGTACATAAAAATATGAACATGGCACACGACATAGGTCAAAAAGAATTCTTTCAGTTTGTTCAAGTTAAGATACAGTGTAGCCATAATTAAAAAGGGAAAAGCCTGAGGCTGACAGCAAAATATTTATTCCATCACTCTCAAAATTATTGGTGCAAATACTCTTTGGATTGGAGGATTTAGATTTTTTTTTTCCCCCTCTCCAAAGTTTAAAATATCACCATAAGGATAAAAATGGTATAGCTGTCACATAAACAAGCAGATTCTCAATGATTCTATCTATATTGCATAAATTTAAATAAATTGATGTCATAATTTGGCAGAAATAAAGAAGTGAAAATGAGATATTACTATGTATTAAGATTATTATGCTGCTCTGCTTTATGTGATAATGCTTTTCTACTAAATTATAACTGTCAAAAAAGCCACAATGATTTGCTGCAGTTCAGAAATTCTAATGGGTAAAACACAGTGGTAGGATTCAATCTGTTCATACCAGTTTGGCATATTGCTTCCTAAAATGTTCTTAGTTTGAAGAATCAAGTGATAAATTTTTGAAAATGTATGCATATAGATAAGATTGCTTCATAAAATTATTTTAGTTTGGCATAAAATTTTCTTTTCTAAAATACAACCTCTGTCCGAAAAGTTTGGTGAATGACATCATAATGCTCATGATTGAAAGACTGCGCAACTGGCACATCCCGTGCTACACATTCAAGACTAGTCTGAACCACTTCCTCAGCAACAGTGCTACGAGTGTGTTTATCGTGTGGAAACAGCTCAATGTAGGGTGAAGGTATTGTGCATGTGGTTGAAACTCAAAATGAATCAGCGAACAAATATGCTCTGCTGTTTCAGACTTGGAAAATCAGTGAAAGAAACTTGTGAAATGCTGATAACAGTTTACAAAGAACATGCTGCCACTTTGAAATGTGTACATGAGTGGTTTAAACACTTACGAGAAGAATGGGACACAACTGAACCCCTCCCCGAAGCTGTCGGCCTGCAACTGCAGGTACCCCAAATAACACACAGAGAGTAAAGGAACTTTTGGCCCAGGATCGTCACATCACAGAGCAAATGATAGTGGAAAAAGTAGGAATTGGTCATGAGATGGCCAACCTCATAGTGAACCACAATTTCAGTAAATGCAACTTTAGCTCCCAGCTTGTAACACCAGATCGGTTTGACACCCATGAAGACCTCATCAATATGGTGGATCGAAATTGAAATTTCCTGAAAACTATCATCATGGGTGATGAGGCCTGATGCCCCAGGCAGAACCCCGAAGGCAAGCATCAGAATATGGAGTGGCGGGGTCCAGAGTTGCCAAAAAGCAAGAAGGTGCAAAGTGAGAATTCTAGCATCAAGAGCATGCTCATGATGTTCTTCAACTCTGAAGGTCTCATCCATTAAGAACTCCTGCCTGAGAGCACTACAATAAATGCTGCTACATAAGTGGAAATACTGAAACGTCTGCTGCAATGGATAAAACGGGTGTACCCTCAGTATACCAAGCAAGACACCTGGACCCTGCTCCATGACAATGCCAAGTCACACACTGCCTTTCTGCTGCAGGAGTTCCTCGTCAACAGAAAGTTATGCCCCTGAATCACCTACCCTGCTTCCCAGATATCTCTCCTGGACTTTTTCTTCTTTTTCAAACTGAAATTAGGCCTTAAAGGCCAAAGGTTTCCAGAAATTTCAAACACCCAACGTAATATTACAACTCAGTTGAAGGCCCTCCCTAAAGATGTCTATGCCTGCAGTTTAAAGGAATTGTACAGTCATTCCGAGATGTGCATTAAGGAGATTTCTTCAAAGGATAACAGCTGTTTTATGCAAGGTAAGAATCCATTGTAACTATAGACACATTCATTAAAGTTTCTGGATAGAGGCTGTATAATTTAGTACAGCAAACTGGTTGTTAAAATTATAATATTTATTCAATAATTTTATTTTAAACCAGTGGTTTTTCAGCCATTTTTGTTCCATGTACCCCATTTAATATTGCTAGGTAATCATTCTCCCCCTTTCCAAAATTTGAAAAATATATATTTTATTATTTAATTAACATCATTTAAAATATTTATATTACTATTCATAAATTAACATTTATTTAAATTTAGATTATTTTTAAAGTGTTTCATAAATTAAATGAGTAGAAGTATGGAAAATGCTGATAAATAACAAAACTTTAATAAAAGTAGTTTTTTACATTTATAAAATAAAACTAAATATTTAATAAATAAAATGCTTACCACATTCCTCCCTGAAACTATGAAATTTCCTGCACGAAACTTAATTTTCTAACTTTTTAACAACTAAATTCAGATAACAGAGGAATGAAAAAGAAACATCATACAATATTGCAATGCATGCAGATGACCTTATCATAGCTTCAGCTGTAACTGATTTGTTGCCACTTATTTAAAGAGCTTAATGTCTCTTCTGCTCAACTCATGAATAAAAATATCAAGCTACAGATATAAACATTTGTATTTCTGGATCCAAGAAATGGACGATTTTTTTTTTTTTAAATTTTTGATAGCACAGTTTGATAAAGGACAGTTGACAGCCTTATTTATGTGCTAATAAAGCATTTATGCAATATACTGCCTCAGTAATATATAATCATTTTCAATATCTGTTTCAAAATGTTATATTTCATGCTTTATTTAAATTTAAAATCTCTTATCGGTTTGCATATTTTTCAATGAACTGGATACGCTGGTATAAAGAAGTACTGCAAGGAGTTGGGAGATAAACTTACAAATACCATTTGCATGCTTAAAGAAGTCACTAAAAAGCAAAGTTGTTGTTAAATCTCTAGTGGTTATCACGAGAATAGCTTCAATAATGCATTTACCTTTTCTTGAATATTACTGTGTGTCCTAAGGTGATGATATTAGTTCAGTGGTGAAACCAAATGGGCACATATAAGTGCCATTCCTAACATATACAGTAAAAACTTAACTATCTGGAAAGCTCAGGAAATGCTGAATTCTGGATCCCTGAAAATTCCAGGCAGTTGAGGATATAAAAAATTAAATTCATGTTAATAAAGCCAAATGAATGGGAAAACATTCTGCTCCAATATTATTAAAGCAATTACCTTTTTGTTAACAACTGAATAGTATAAGGCCTACATTTAAAATTATACAAAATTTCGAGAAAAATGCTTTTCAGTTATAAAAGCTGACGTGTTACATAAACCTAAATCTGATTTGAATATGAAATCTCACCGAACATGAAAGTTATTGGAGATATCGCTAATTATTCTGGGAGGAATTTAAATGAAGAGATTGTTCTTTATTTAGTTAGATGATAAACAGATACAAATTACAGATATGGCATATAAAAAGTCTGAATTGCTGATCATAATTGTCAACGTCACATATCATGGCTTTTCTTGATGCCCAGATCCTGCAACTTTGAAAATACTTCATGCAGTCCAAAATATTAATCATTTTTTCAAAATGCCAGGAGAAAATAAAATTTATGCCCTTATTTACAAAAATTAAATCGGTTTATTGAAAATTAATCAAATTTACATTAAACTAAAATTAGCTTTTCATGATTGTATTGTGACTTAATGGTTATCCATTATTTGTGTTAAAGGCTTGGTGACAGTGTAAATGTGATAGTAGTATTACGAGCTCTATAATGGTATTACAAATCTCTCATTCACTAAAGTTTTCATAGGAAAAATGTTGTCTAAAATTCTAAAATATTTTGTTTACTTAAGCTTTCCAGTTAGCTGAATGTCGAATTAAGGTTTTTACTGTCCTCTAATTTGTATTTGTATTATTACATAAAAGATATAATTACAAGAATAATTAATATGTATGCACATATAAGTTTATATTTAAATGATTAAATGATTTTGCAAGTTACTAATGCCTAAAACTGTCAAGTTATACCATTGTATTTTGTGCTACTAAATAATAAAATTATATATTATGTTTCTTAATCTAATCTAATCAGAGATTTAATCATTTTAAAATCATCAATGCAGGGAAGCCAATTACTATGCCAAAAATCCAAAATATCTGATTTAAATCAAAAACATGACTTAAATTTCTAAAAAAATATAAACCTTTTTTTTTTTTTGTCAAAATCATGATTTTGTTAAAAACTGTTTCGATATAGGGTTCACCACAAAGATATTACCACTTAATATAAAAGGAATGTAAAGGGAGATTGAGTAATATGTTTTACACACCTTGATTTTCCCACTAGTGGCTGAGTAGTTAAGACTGCTGAATACTGAGAGTTCGACATGGACTCAAATTCCAGGTGAATGAGCTGACTGCAAGGTTGGTTTTCATAGTTTTTTTTCCATGTATAACATGAAAAAATAGTTTCCTAATTCTTCTTTAAATTCTCCACAAAGACATCCCCACCCATGTATGCTTTGATGTGTTTAACTAGCCTAATCTTGTGCAGATAAAACTATGTTAACACATCAGGGTGCCTACTAAAGTCCGGTACCACCCGTTTAACTGCCCAAAGGCTGCAGCTACAGTCATAAAAGTGGTGTTCAGGTATAATAAAGTGGCTATGTGCTACTAGATGAGATACCTCACAACGTCAACCTGGTGAAAAACAGTGGAGTTAGCGCCCCATCTCGAAAATGATACGAGATGGGAAGAAAAAGTGAATTACAAAGTTACAGAGCATTGTCGATTTAGTACGAAAAGACACCTCGTGGACATGAATGTTAAGAACAGAATGTTTTAAATGTGCATTGGTTTGTTTGTAATTTCCGAAACTGTGTCATCACGAAACAATCTTAGAAAGAAAAAAAACTAGTTATCAAAAGCTACCTTTATTTTCGATGTTCAAACTTCTCTCCATCAGCTGAAATGTATATCTGAACCCTTGTTAGAGCTTCAAGTTGCACACATTGTATCATAGCGGGTGGCACATTTGCACAAGTATCTGTAATACTTCCTTGAAGGTTCTGCAATGTTTGTGAAGGGTTCGCATACACCTGCTGTTTGAGGTATCTGCACAGGAAAAAGTCCATTGGAGTCAGGTCAGGTGAAATGTGGAAACCACCATACCTGATTATTTGTTCTCCGAATTCCTCCATCAGCAGAACATGATGGATTTTCCAGTGCTCCGTAATAAGTATTTTGCCTATTGTACATTTCATTTTGCAAAAAGGATGCCTCATCTATCCATGCTATATCTGCCAAGAATATTGGCTGGACCTCTATCTGGTTTATGACGAGGTTGCATCATGTGAAACGTCTCTCGGCATCACCGTTCAGTTATGCCTGATTAGGTGTTGGTCAGTATGGATGAGCACCTAATTCATTTAGGATTTTCCAAATGTGACTTTTTATTATTAACATTTTGTGCATTAAATTTATTAATGAAATATCACATTCTTCATACTTACGGCAGATAAAATTCAATTAAATGGTAAAAGTACAATATATTAGAAAACAGCATATCTTTAGAATTTCAGATAGAAAGTCTCACATGCTGGAGATAAAAATGTTATATTCTGTACAGTATTGCCACTGCTTGCTTTCAAATCACCGAATCTGTTAACTAAAAATTTATTTATTAAATATTCCGTTCTTTGCACTTATCCCACATAAAATTCAATTAAACAGAATTTTCGATAGACAATCTCGCATGCTGGGAAAAAAATATGCTTTCTTCTGTACAGTACTGCCACTGCTTGCTTTCACATCATTTTGTTAGTCAAAAACTCCTTAAAATTTTACAAAATATTAAATAAATAAATATAACAACATTCTATGAAAATATTCAATATTTCTAATTACATAGACGATTTTTAGTTAGACAGATAGATGAATTAAATGTATTTTTATTATTTAAATCAATCTGATTCAAAAGTAAGAAATGAATATTCTTAAAAACTGCATCTACTGCTTTCAAATAGCCTAGTTTGTTAATCCACAACAAACAGTCAATCTGAAAAATAAATATCTTACATTTTGCAAAACAGTAACACACTCGAATGAAAAGTAAAACAACACATTTATGGTGATTCAAAGCACAATCTCATTTCAAGACTAAAAACACTTTTGGAATTAAAAAAAAAAAAAAATCGGTAATAAAAACAGTAATAAAAAAAAACTTATCTTTACCTTATCATTATCTTCCAACTTTTTTCCACAATATTGGCAAAATGTAGCAATTATTGGATTCTGTTCTTTACAGAAACAACACACTCTAACAAGCCTTTCTCCACACTTGATGCAATATTTAAACGTAGCAGAATTCATTTTACGACATGAGATACAGCACTGTAGAGTTATTTCACATTTGCTACAACTAAAATGGGGTTCAGAAACAGTAGCACTTGTTTCTTTTCCAACCTATGGCGGAGAAAACATAGAAAGAATGCTCATTTGTGTAATTAAATATACAGCAGAAAAAAAATTAAAAGAATAGAATGCATAAAAAAGGAAGAAAAATTATTTTTTGTTTTGTTACATTTTGAAAAGATGCACTGTTTTCATTTAATATACCAGATCCTATCGATAAGAACTGAGAGAATCTAGAAGTAGCCCTTGATAAATGCTACCATTAGCCAAAAGAAAAGACCATTCATTTATCTTTCAAAAACAATTATGTGCAGTGGATTCTTAGATGACTGCCATTTGGTAAAACATAAGATCTTTAATTTCTTTCAAATTTAATTAATGTATTACTGACAAACAAACTGAGTGAACTGAAAGCAATAAAGGAACTTAAATATTTATTTAGTTTGTTATTGTAATATATCGAATTAATATAAATAAAAACACATTTAATTCATTACACATTCACAAGGCAATTTATCACAAACAATCAACACAATTATCGGTATTTGTAACATACTAATAATTAATAAAATATATTCCAAATGCAATAGAATTCCTTTAATCTACACACCTTGGGTCCAAAAGTTGTGCATATTAGAAAATACTGCAGATTACATGTCATGTCTTCCTGAGTTTTATTCTCACCTTTCTAATTTTTAATTAGATTTGGTTTGCTTGCACATAAGTAACTAACTAAATCATATTTAGGATTTACTGAATATAGAGCTATTCAATTTTTACTACATTTAAATATACAAAATCAGCACAAGAGAAAAAGGGATAAAAAGGAATTTTTCTAAGGAAATAAAGAATTTTTGTTTAAAAACATATAAAAAAATTTAAGCAAAACAAACTGTACATCCACACACATATTTACTTTCAAAGTAATTCCTGTGCTCTTAAATGAGATAAAATAGATTAATAAATTAAAAACTGTTTATAAAAACCACAGGAGCACAGTTTTTCTAAATTAAATTAATATGCAAGCCTACTACTAGGTTTCTTGCACAAGATGTTAGATGAATAATCTAGAATTAAAATTTTGGATTTGTTCACTGAATATTTCTATGTTTTTATTCCCTTGTTATCACATTTTTTATTTTTAATGCAAAGAGAAATCACTGCAAAGGCTATTTCTAGAATCTATTTCCATTTGCTGATTGTGTAAACATCTTGTTTGTTGCATGGAATGTAAATAAACCAGCTATGAGATGCTTTTAAGTTAGACTTCTATGTCTGAAAACTTGCAGATGAATGCATTTTTTAACATATTAACCATATAAATGCAAAATTCGTTTTAAAAGATAATGGAA
Source organism: Stegodyphus mimosarum (assembly GCA_000611955.2). NCBI lineage: Eukaryota > Metazoa > Arthropoda > Arachnida > Araneae > Eresidae > Stegodyphus > Stegodyphus mimosarum. Next base: position 379,822 of record KK116427.1, read on the forward strand.
TAGACTGCCAAATGTAACAATTTATATAAAAGGAAAAATTTGCAGATTCATCATTTAAGTTTGCTGATCTGTGTTCACCATCTGCAGGAGGAAATGCCAAATAACTTTAATAACTAATTAAATCTGCTTTTTTTTTCATTCAAAACATATTACAAATATAGTGCTTACAACAACACTGTCACAGCAACTTTAACTGCTGTGACAATTTTTTCAGCATAATTACTGTAAGCGATCTCACAGATCACTTTTAAGAAAAGCAAAAAAATATATACTTTTATGGATTTTTAAGGAGTGTTATTGATATTATATGCATATTTATGGAATTCTAATCATTTAAATCAATATATTATAAACATAAATTACTTAATTTTATGCATTTTATTTCATATAAAAAGTTACTATTTTCTTCATTTTAAGCAACAAAGCTTTTAAAAAAATGATTTTATTAAACATGCATGAAAATATGTGACTTTATTGAGTACTCGCTGATACCCGAATGCTCTGCTGAGCACACGATCTATTTGAATGTGAATCTAGACTTCTTACATGGACAAAATGTCTAATTTTGAATTGATAATTAATGTAAATTTTTTTAAGTTGGGAAATATACTGCTAGTCAGTGAATCTGTCATACACAGAGTTCCACATCACCCATGAGGTACTATGTATTGGGATGAATCCCTATTATTTAACGTGGTGGTATCCTCAATAGCAATGGGTATGAAAAATGGTTGCATAGATTGTAGCGTGAAAATAGTATTTCACCACAAAAGAAGAGGGAAAGAAAGTAAGGGAAGGGAGGGAGAGAGGGAGACACCTAGAGGGGCGGGGAGGGGGTAGTGCCAGTGATGGTATAACAAAAATCCATTTTGGACAGGATTTACGTAAAATCCATTCTTAGTACGCGTCTACATCGTGGAATGAGTAACTATGCAAAATTTCAAGTCAATCGGGTATATAATTACGGAGATCTCGTGATGAGTCAGTGGTATTTTGCTTATATATATAGAGATTACTGTCAATTAAACCATAATTCTATATCAATGACTTCAGTTATAAATTATTAGTATGCCTTTGTTTACAAGAATGAATCATAAGATTATACACAGTCGAAATACATTTTTTGAGAGCACTGAAGACACACTAGTTCCTTGCATTTCAAGCATTTGTATGCTGTTTTTCTCTTCTTAAAAGATGGACCCAGACTATTTTTTCCCCCTAATTTTTCTTCTTGATTTGATAAATCGATTCCCTTAATTTTATTCTATCCAAGGATTCTTCTAATTGTTATCTTCATTTCCCTTGGCAAAAAAGCAGAAGTTATCCTAACTTTCAGATATGATTTAATGAATTGATTTGCTAATTAAAGCATAAATTTTTGCTTTTCAATTTTGTAGCATCAGAATATGCCTGGAACACTATGAATGAACTCACAGGACACATATCCAGTATTCTAAAAAATATTGCCATAAGCCAACGCTGAGTTCGTCAACTGCTTGAGTAAATAGAGAGCTTCTTGTCAAATTCATCAATGCCTCTTTTTGTCAAACTGTATAACTCTATAATTCCTGGTTTCCATCGATGAAATCAAAATTACCACCTTTTTTTCTCTAGGGAACATAAGAAACATGCGTAATTTCATTTGTAAAACTGCACAAAGTATTTCTCTTGCCTTATTCACCCGAAATTCTTTTGGAATCTCAGTTTTATTCTTTTTCAATGTACCTACAAATGTAAGACCTCTGACTTTTAGGCAATTCACTAATTCCACTGAGGAAAACCAGTTGCCTGCAGTAATATTTCTACTTGTGTATTTCAAAGGTTGAATCACGCAGAGCACCGCTTGTGTGAGTTTACTAAATTTTGTTTCTTATTCAGTAAGCCCATCTCCATCAGAATCTTTTTCCCAGTAGATATATGCATTATAAAGATAATTGTTCCTTGTATCACAAAGGCACATAATTTCTAATCCATACTTTGCCGGTTTTTTTGTGCATGTACATTTTATATTTGCTGTGTCCTCTGAATTTCACTAGCATTTTGTCAACACGTATTAATTCTCCAACAGAATACATGCGTTGGAAATTTCTTATGATTACATAAAATATTTCCGATATTGGAGCTGCTTTGTCGATTTACATATGCTCCTTTCTTGTTTTAAGAGTCATGAAACCACAAGCAATTTAATCAAAGTTTCACTTTGCAAGTAACACATCTAAATACCTTCCACCCTGTACTGTTAGTAGCAAATAAACAATCAACATCTTCATGATTTGATTTGAATACAGCAGAATAAATTAAAAGTTCAAGGAAGGCTTTGATTTCTAATACATCAGTATCCATCAATTCAAATCTATTTTGATCAGAATATTTCATTCTGCACTCGTTGCACGACTAAGTTGATTACTTCCTCATCAAAAAGTAAATTCCAAGTATCTTTGGACTCTGCTCTAGAACCTACTTTTGCAGGATGTTTCAGAACAAGGAGCTGAATAATGTTATGCTTTGGTGTTCGTACCGCTTAATTTGGTTCCTTTTTGCAGCATTTGAAGTTTTTCTCCATAAAAATTATCATTTTGTTCACAGTCATTAGAAAAATTATCAAATTCATCTGCAGAAACCTCAGATTCACTTTTGCTTTTGCTGTAAATACTACATGATTCTTCAGAGCATTCTACATCAGAAACATTATTGACAAGATATTCAATCTCATTTCGACAGGACATTTTCTTGTAAAATTTAAAGCCATATTTATTATTTTTACAAAAAACAAGCATCTGATAAATAATATCTATCATTCACTAAAACTGGTATGCATCTGCTGTGAGCGGCCTTCTAGACAACTTAAAAAGTAAAACACATGTTAACTGAAACCATAATAAAGCTAGAAGTGTGAAACTGGATATATGAGACTGGTTTTGGAAGGTAAGAGGAAGGACAGGTACAATTCTCCATTTTTAGGTGTGGAAATGACGGTTAGAAAATCCTCAGAGGTCTTCAGACTGCTCACAGCAGTTAAAGGTTAAAAAGTAAATCTGTACAATTAGATAAAAAAAAATTACTGTTAAATTTACCATTATGAATTTTCTAACTGAAATTTTATTTCTTTACATTCAAAAATAAGTGTGGATTACAAGCATTCATGGTTTATCAAAACTCTAATGTACCATATGTTATCTCAACTGGTGCAGAAGTTTTCAAAAAATTTTCATTATATTTTAAATTTTAAAAAAAATATTATGTCAAATATAAATGCTTGTTTGATGTGTTAGAACAAAATCTTAAATTTCCACATTATTTTTTTCTTGCTTTCTTTGATAAAGTGATAGAATTTTGTAGAGAGGATGTTCACTGAGAAATATATCCACAAACTGTACTAGTACAAAAACTAGAGTTATTACATATAACTAAAATGGCTGAGATGAAAAGATTTTTAAATTTCATATATTACATTCTGAAGAATTAATGAATAAATAATTGAATGTTAGAGCATAAAAGTCCAGTGATTTAAAAAAAATTAAAGCATGTAAATTTTATACTAAAAATACAATCCCTTATATCTAATTTTTAAATTAAGTTAAAGAAGATAAAACATATTTTCAAAAGATTTTCTTTAAACTATTAAGTCACTAATAACAGTACACATTTCAACTAAATCAATTCAAAATATATCCCTTAATTTTATGTATTTCAATTTAATTTGTATTGTATAGAATATTTTTAATCAGGATAAACAGTCAATAAATTAACATAAATAAAAATGCAAAGGGCTACTCAAAAATGCATAAGATCAAGAAGAAATAAACTACTACTTATATGTAGTTTTTTATGCTCCCAGATAGTATTGTATACACCCTTTCCAGAAATAGAATGCTTTGTCATATCTATTTCGCATAATACATTCTTTTGCTCTGCATGCTTTTTTTTCAAGAGATTATTACGTATCAGTTTAATTATAATGAAAGTAGATAATAAGAGAGAACAGTGCATAAGCATTAAATTTTAGGTAATTTCTGATTATCCATATATAAAAATCTGCAAACTCAGGATGACTTTATGAATTAGCAAAAAACATTTGTTTAAAAATCGTAGTACTATTCTGTTCATAAATAATAATAAAATGGGTACTTACATATTACCTCAAATACCTTAGTAGAAGCGGTCAAATTTTCAGAATATACCAGACACTGGCAACCATGCTTATAACATTCCTGTTACCATTTTTATACGTGTTCTTTCTGTTGTATTCTAAGTTCCAATATTTTTTATAAATAAACCTTGACTTTTTTGGAAGGCTTTAAACTCAATTAGCTTTTTTTGATTTGCCAGCAGAGAAAGACGCTGGGGAAAACTTCCACAGGTATGCAGTACTCTGTCACAAAATCCCTAAAGGGATTTTTAAGCAAAAAAAAAAATTGCTGTGTACTTGGGAAAAAAAAACATTGAAAAAAAATTCTAAACAATTTCATTAAAAATGTCTTATTTTTTAATATACCATATAAATTTCATTTAATAATTAAAATTCTCATTTTAAATTGCTAAAGTGTATTTTCTTTTGAGAGGTTGACAATATTTGCTAGCTTACAATAAATATTTATAGTTTGGAAAGAGTTTTCTGAAAAGGTCATAAAAATCAGCAAATTGCACTCAATACGTTTTATTCTTTCATTTAAAAAAAAATTGCTAGTCATGTCAAGGTGGTTGTGTTAACAGGTCAAAAATACATAGAAAACATAACAATTCTACTGAATGTTGAAACTGAGGCTATGGATTGCCAAAAAGCCAAATTTCATTATAAGCTTAGAAAAAGTACTACAGAAACACTCAAATGCTAAAACAAGCTTTCAGGGAAAATGTTTTTGGCTCGATCGAACCTAGAAATGATTCAGAAATGGCACCGAAAGAATTAGACTGTGCATTGTGACAGTGAACCTGCTTACATCGTGTATGCTGTAAAACAACACATGGCATACACTGGTGAAATAAATTAAGAGAATTTGCATACTTTATCAAACTGCATGAAATTAAATGTTTATCAAACTGCATGAAATTAAGTGAACTGAAGGGAAAACCACTGCTTTCAGATAAAATGCAAATCGTGTATGGAAAAAACGTAAGCGTACACATGTGTGTAAGCGAAGCCAGCAGAAAACAGGGAGGGGAAGATGAAATGTGTTTGCTAGCACACCTCGGCGAATTTCTTGGTGTTATCTTGCAGCAATTGGTTAAATTCACATCGGAACAGTAAAAATTAGTAACCACCAATGTTTAGATGATGGAATGAGGTGGCGAATTGCGGGGAGGCTAGAGGCAGGCCAATCGCAAGTCCAGATATGCAGAGAGTTTAATTTAATGCCCAGTGCCATGTGTAACCTATAGAAACAGTTCCAATATACTAAATACATCGAGAGAAAACCTGGGCAAAGTCGTCCAAGAGCCTTGACAGCCAGAGAAGATTGCTATTTGTCCATTTTAGCGAGGCATAACACATGGGCTACAGCTTCTCAGCTCTCTCAGGACCTGTATGCAGCAACAGAAGCCTATGTAACAAGGGTGACTGTTTCCAAAAGACTGAATGAGAGAGGGTTGTTTGTGTCCCGCTCATGTCTATGGACAGTAGAGTCCGATTAGCATGCTGCAGGCACCATAGTGATTGGAGTACAGAGCAATGGGTGACCGCTCTGTTCACCAACGAGTCCCGTTTTAGCCTAAACACCGATTCTCGCCGTACTTCCATATGGAGAGAGCCAAAGACCCGCTACCTACCCTCCAATGTCCGCAAAATCAACAATTATGGTGGTGGCAGTATAATGGTCTAGGCAGGCATTACGTTGAATGGCCACACACCTCTCCATATCTTTGACAGAAGCTCTGTGACTAGTGTAAGGTATAGGGATGAGGTCTTGGAGCCCTATGTTCGCCTTTTCCACAGTGCAGTGGGCCCCTAGTTCATCTTACAGGACGATACCACAAGGCCACATAAAGCTCTTCTGGTTGACGAATTTCTCGAGAGTGAGGATATTTGCCAGATGGATTGGCCAGCCAGGTCTCCAGACCTCAGCCCTATAGAGCATGTCTGGGATGCTCTGGGGAGGGCAATTGCAACTCGCAACCCCCTCCGAGAACCATCCAGGAACTGAAAACAGTGTTGCTGAATGAGTGGGACAAATTGCCACAGGCACTGATAAACTCCCTTATTTCCACTATGACATCATGCTGCGAGGCCTGTATGGCTGTAAGAGGAGACCATACCCCCTATTAACCCATTTCTTTTGTGTCTTCTGCAACTGATGTTTCAGACCTTCAGACTTCCATGAGTGTTATACACGAACATGTGTGTTTATTATAACTGCTAAATGTTTATTTGGTTTGTATTATATCAGCCTATGTCCACACCAAAGTTTATTAAAATCTGTCCAGTAGATCTGGAGATTGTAGGTCAAATATGAAAATTCTCTTAACTTATTTCACCAGCATTTAAATAGACAATTCTCCATTACTTTCTTGCATGGTATATGTAATTTTTTACTCTTTTTCTTAACTAAAATATTAAAAATCTTTCCTTTTCCTTTTTCCTAAAATAAAAATGAAGCTAAAAGGAAAAAAAGAAACACTGTAAATGAAGTCCAACCAACCCTGTAGACAATACCAAATGCTCTCACAAAAGATAAATTTGTCAAGTGTTGCAGATCATGGGAATAACACAGGCATCAGTATTAACAATCTAATGACACTTATTTCAAAGTTGGAAAAAGAAACAGAATGTAAGATATGTTAATAAATTTTTACAAAGAAATTTTGAAAACTTTTAAGTAGTAATTTTGCAAAATACATAAATCAAATATTTACCAAAAAGTAAGATTTATTATGAACATAATTCTTTTTATCATGTTCATTATGTTCTGTCTCATCACTGGCTACAAAAACTTTCTGATCTTCAGATGATGAAGAATCTTCCTCGGTCACATCTAGATCTTCAACACATGTTGTTATAATTTGAAGATCTTCATCTTTCATAAGTGGATGATTACAAGATGTTTCACTAGAAATTCCAAGCTGTTTTTCTACAGCTTTAGTTTTTTCATTACTACCAGGTTCATCATTTAAATTACATTTTTCTGTTTCACTGGATGATCTAAGTAAAATTTAAAAAAAGTTAACATTAGCATTTCTATCTTTTTTTTTTTCATGTACCATAGAATAAAAAAATGTAAATGTCATAGATTAGGGGTAAAAAAGAGTAAAATAAGGTATGGAATGAAATAATAGCAAGGTGTCTAGAATCATATACATGCCTAGGAACTGATAAAAATCACGATAAAGAATAAAAGTTCCCAAATATCCCAAAATGTGGCCATATGAAATCAGAATTATGCTTTTAATTTCATAGCACTTTCTTCTTATGAGACAAGAACCACAGTTTCCATGCTTAATTACTTAAAGGGACTGACATAATTTGGAAATTAGCACAATTCAGTGCAGAGAAGCTCAGTTTTCACACGTTATGCACTTTTTATAAATGTGTTTAATCTTCTTGGTAATTGGTTCAAGATAAGAAATGCTGATAGCCACTTTTTCTCTCAACTCTTAAAAGATTACTGGCATTTTTGATTCATGCACATTTAAAAAAAAAAATGTATGCTGCATGTTCTCATTCTTAAATTTGTAGCATATTACTTTCCTTACTAAGGACAGTTACATCATATGTATATAAATATATATATAAGTGTGCCAAGTGAATTGAGGCTGCAAATCAATTGAAATAAAAATGAGTATTTTATTTGCCTTGGCTGCTAAGTTTGCTCTTCATTATGGATCTACGTTCTACACCATCAACGTTGTTACGTCTTGTTTATTACAATCACAAAATGCCATAGTTCTATATCTGTGCTACCAACTGTCTCAATAATAGTCTAAGACTGCTTATCATTCTAATACTGCTTTATTATATAAATAAATATCTATATGTAATGATAAGCAGTTTTAGAATACTACAGAGACAGTTGGTGGCACAGATGGAGAAATATGGTATTTCATCATCGTAAAGAAAAAAAAGTAGCAATGTTGATGGTGTAGAACATAGATCCATAATGAAGGGCAAACTTAGCAGCCAAGGCAAATAAAATACTCATTTTTATCAACTGATTTTGAAGCCTCAATTCACTTAGCACACAAATCCTGCTTGCTTCAGAACAGTTGCATTTTAAATATTGTTGCGTTAAGAAGAACAGCAACATCTTAGTGAAAACACAGATAGAAGCAAAGTGTGCACTTAAGCTTACCAAGAGAAAATTTCAATTAAGTTCCGAATTAGTTATGTCATCAGCATTACTAATCCATATGTATGGATTGATCTAGAAATGATGCAGTCAAGAGAAATTTTGATGCACTGCAGATGCTAGGAGAAGGACATATAAAAATTTACAGAGTAAATTTAAAGAGCTATTGCTAATTAAATTACTAATTTATTCGAGATTTATTTTCTTATTTTATATTTTACACACACACACACATATATATATATATGTGTGTGTGTGTGTCTGTATCCATATGACTATAAATTAACAAAACTAAAAAATATATTTAAACAAAAAAATTATATAAAAGTTAACTAAGAGTTTGAGTTGAACTACAAGAAAACAGTTTTATTAGGAAAAATTTTGCTTTCCCACACATACTTCTCTTTTCACTTTACAATTTTCTTTAAAATGTTTTTTTTTTTTTTTTCAGAAATTTTGTGACTATGAAAAACAAAGGTGGATGTACTAAAAATAAATGCTAATAGTCTAATTTCAATGATTACTTTCAGTTATATTTCTTTGCCAATTATATCTCTTTATTTGAATAATTAAATATATACATAAACTGTTTCATCACAAAATATAACTTGAATGCAGTATTTTATCACCAGGTATTTTGAATTAAAAAATGCATCAAAAAAGCTATTTTACATAATAGTTTATAATTCAACACAGAGATTATACTTTATAATAATAAATAAATAAATAAATAAATACATCAAAAAGAGACTTTTATGATTAAAACACAAATTCAAATGAAAAAAAAAATTGTTAAATTGCTCTGTAATTACTTAACAATAAAATTAAATGCTTTACTTAGATTTTTGCCATTTCAGATTTTAAAATTGGATAATAATATTATACTTACTGCTTTAATTTGTCATTATCCATTTCTTCTGCCACAGGTATCGTCTTACCTTCAGAGAGTGAACTTTCATCAACTGAGTTAGACAAATTTGCTTTCATTTTTCTTCGAAGACTAGATCTTTTTAATTTTTTTCCTTTAATTTTTTCTTTTGGTTGCTGAGGCAATACAGGATCAGGTTTTATGACATCAAAACATTTAGTCACTACACTACTGTCCATGGAACGAACTTCAGCATTTATTGCAACAGCTTTGATAGTAATTTTGCCTGGTGGCAGGCAGAATGGTGCTGTATACTTAAAAGTTTTACTTCCTTGCACTATTCCAGCATAAGGCTGTGGTTTTGTCCCATCCAAAGTATAAAACACTTCATGCTTTATATGAGTGTCACAAAAAAGTTCAATTCTTGTTTTTGTATCAATACTTCGTGGACCACCAAGAACAGGAATTCGAACAGGTATAATACATGGAGCAGGTATAGAAAATGGTGCCATTTGTTATTGTAAGAAGTTCAGCATGTTTCTCAATAAATAAAGCTTTGGAAATAAATTATAAAACCAACATTCATAGCACAGTAAGAACACTTTACAAACATGAACAAGAAATCTAAATAAATTTTCAAATCACACAGATCATTTTCTGTAACAGACATTAACAAAATCATAAAATAATTTTACATACTGATAAATCAAAACAATAAAATATTCATTTCATATGAAACATACATTTACAACAAATATGATTATTTATTTTTAATCACTAAATACCAACAAATAATATTTGAAATCTTTTTCATATACTTTAAAAATAAATTTACACGAATTTATTTATTAAAAACAATTATTGTCCTAATTAGCTTCATGTAAATTTAATTAGACAATTTTCACATGTTTATCATTATAAACCATTTTGCTTCAACTTGAATTTCAAATAAATAATATATTGAATTTGTCACAAAAAAACAGGAAATTTTTTATAACAATGGAAATCTCATAAAAGAAAATTTCAGTCTAAAATGAAAACAAAATCTAGTAAATAAGCCAAACTGCAAATTAAGGTAATACAAATACTTTATGGTACAAACAGAAAACTTTGTATAAAATTCAAATCCAGGATTCTAAGCTCTTTAAGAGATATAAGGGTACAGAATAAGAACCAGAAGTTGATATAATTCCAATATGGAGGATTGTATGCCACAATGTTCATAACAGAGAGTTGTTTTGTTTTGACCTTTGATGCTGCATAACAAGCAATCATTTTAGACTGTCATGTCACATGTGATGAAACCGAATCATCTCTGAATATTTAACAAGAACCTCAGTGCTTTCAATTTTATAAGATAATATAAAATGAAAATATAATAATCAAATACACAAATTGTATGTATTGGATACCACACGATTTAACATGAGCTCAAAAGGATGAGGGGGGAAACCCTCAAACAATTCAAATTAGATGCCTTACAGTTGTCGTTGACATTGTAAATATGTGGTGAATATGAATTGATTCCTATGAACCTGAAACAAAACAAAAATTAGTACATGCCCAATTTTCTGCACTCTTGGTTTCAACATTCAGTACAATGGCCATGTTTTTGGTACATTTTCAAGCAACACATAACAACTACCTCAAGCATGCACATGACAACGACCTCAAGCATTTATTATGCATCTATACTAATATTTGTTTAGATACATAACAAATATATGGATTACTATATATTCAACCATGATTTTGCTGAACCAAACCCACCACGCATAAAAATGTAAATATTAGTGATTTTGAATTTTTCTCTCTCTCATTTCTTTCTACTTAAAATCATTTATGAATAGAACAGTAGCTAAGAGGGCTAAAGATAGGCTGACAAACATTTTGGCTAGTATTTATTGGTGACTTTTTGTGGAGATGCAGATAATCAGAAAGTGCCCAAGGATTTAGTGTTGTTTCAAAATGAATTAAATTCCACAAAAAGAGTTTATGTACAAAATCATTCAAAGAAAATTATTGCTATGTTTTTCTTTCTTTTTTGGGGGGGGGAGTATATGTGATGACTTAGTCTGATAGCGGAAAGCAACAATGTGTTATTATAAATGCTACTAAAAAAAAGGCAAAATGCCTCAAAAGTTTAAATTTGTCATTGAATAAAAGCAAAAGTAATTATGAGTACTTTCAATGTGCCATTACTGACCAAAATGTATACAGTTATGCTATAATTCATTGTAACTAACCTTACCCACACAAATCATATAGCCATCCCCTTTCTCAGTCTGTCACTGTCTATCATACAAAGCAGGGGCAGCCATCCATACTTTCAATATTTAGTGAATCATTGAGTTAAAAAGTTTTCTTTGTTTATAGCTGTGGCATTCAAACCATTTGAGTATGAAGTTTCGTCTTAAATCAGTTTTTTATTTCAAAGTTGTTAAATGTAAAGTATATAGAAATAGTGGCTAGAAAGTAGATCATTACGTAAAACTGAAAAAATTTACAATGGATAGAAGTACTGATAGACACTCAGACCAAGCACTTTCAAATGATAAGTCTGTCATTTGAATGTCAAGATGGTGCCGTTATTCTGGTAACAGATAGCAAATACTGGGAAGAAAAGTCTAAACAGAGATTATCTCCAGAAGAAAAGAAAGTATTCTAATGAATATTTAAAATATGATTTTCATTCATAAGAGATGAAAACTGCTCCAGTTATTTTTGTGTAACAGTCCTCTTTGTGTGTAAGTTTTATCAGATGGAGAGAAAGAGAAGTATGAAACCTTCCACACTGATCTGCAATTCAGAAACTAAAAATCCCAGCTATAAACAAAATGAAAATAACTTTTTACAGCAAAGACAAATTCATAAAAATAAGTAAAAAATATCCTTCATAGAGATGGACTGTCGGTAGCATTTCTTTCGAAAACCTCTTTATACACAGTCCAGTCACATTAATGTGACCACCACGTACTTTCCATGTCAGAGTTAAATAACCAATCACAGAAGGCAGGTGGCAGCACAGTGCAGTTGAGCGTATATAAAGGGTGTGTGAGGGCTTCGGAAAACATTTCAATCGTTGGCGTAATGCAGAAACGAAGCGATTTATCCGACTTCCAAAAGGGCATGATCATTGGCTTTCGGGCCAAGGGTGGAAGCATTTCCGAAACGGCTGAGTTTGTGAACTGTTCGCGTGCCGCCGTGGTAAAAGTGTACTGTGCATGGCAAAATGGGACTGTCCAAAATCAGCGACGTGGCAAATGTGGTGCACCACGGGCCATAGATGACAGAGGCGAACGACGGTTGCGTAGATGCGTTCGGGCAGATAGACGGGCTACCGTTGAGCAACTGACCACCAAAATGAACCAAGGGGCTACCAAAAGTGTCTCCCAAAGTACTATTCAGCGAACATTGCTGCGTCTGGGCCTCCGAAGCAGACGCCTGGTTCGTGCACCTATGCTGACTGCTGTTCATCGACGGCGAAGGCTAGAATTTGCACGCCAGTACAGCAGCTGGACGTCCACTGAGTGGCGACAGGTTGCGTTTTCGGATGAATCGCGTTTTATGCTCCATCGGACAGATGGACGTTGGCGTATAAGGCGTGAAACCTCTGAAAGGAACCACCCTGCAACCATTGCCGGAACGGTCCAAGCTGGAGGCGGGAGCATTATGGTCTGGGGAATGTTTTCCTGGCATTCTCTAGGTTCACTGATCATTGTGGAAGGCACAATGGATCAATACAAGTACGCATCTGTCCTTGCGGACCATGTTCACCCCTACATGCGCATTGTTTTTCCTCAGGATGATGGCATCTTCCAGCAGGACAATGCGAGGTGCCATACAGCTGCCAGTGTACGTGCGTGGTTCGAAGAGCACCAGGATGAGTTTACCGTCCTCCCCTGGCCAGCAAACTCACCTGACTTAAACCCAATCGAGCATCTGTGGGACCATCTCGATCGAGTTGTTCGCGCCATGGATCCTCAACCGCGTAATCTAGCGCAGCTGGCCACGGCATTAGAGTCGGCATGGCTCAACATCCCAGAGAACACCTTCAGGGACCTATGTGACTCTCTTCCTGCATGTCTCGCAGCAGTCCGCTCTGCGAAAGGTGGTTATTCTGGCTTTTGACAGATGGTCACATTAATGTGACTGGACTGTGTATTACACTCCACATACCTTCGATAGTGCTGACATGAGCTCAGGTTTCCAAATCCTTAAATGTCACTGCATAATTTATTGAGAGGTGAATGAAGCCATTTAAATCTTCATTTATAAAACAGTCAATTAATGCTTTTTTTCTCTTTCGTTCCAAATTGTACAGAAACTTCAGATTAATCTTATCACATATAGCCATTTTATGTTGTAAAGCACAAAATAAGCAATATACTTCCTAACCAACATCCAACACATAAATAAGCCCTTACATATATTTTTCCCTCAATCAAATTCACTTCAATCAATCACTTCACAATAGGTTGCCATAACATTCAACTACACAGGCTACCATAAATGAAGCAACAACTTGGCGATAATCCAAAGAGCACCCTAAAATATAGACTAACCTAGTCCTGATGTAGTTCATGCATTTCGTAAGAGGTTACTAAAATGGGTACCCAGTGTCTGGGGGTATAGCCAGATATCCTGACCCTGAGGATTATATCAGGGGACTGGTCCTACAGGTTGGGGTTGGGCACAATGCTAATCAACCTGCCTTGTAAAAACTCTTCCAAATAAGAAAAAATCAAAAGAATTTTCCAGACTGACACATTCCCAACGACCTGGCATGCAATTAGACCTGAAATTTGGAACATGGAATATACGAACTTTTTATGTAGAAGTGGAGCGCTGAAAATCTTTATTGACATTTTTATCCAATACAAGCTAAATGTTCTAGCCATCCAGGAAATGAGATGGACTGGTCAGGGAGTGATTGATAAAAGAAATTTCAGTATCTATTGCAGCTACACATCAATCCGGTACTGGTTTTATTGTTAATAAGTGAATTAGGGATAGAGCTATCGAATTTAAACCAGTGAATGAAAGAATTTGTAAGATATACATTAAGGGTAAAACACAGAATATTTCAATTATATGTACTCATGCTCCCATGGAAGAAAAAGATTAGGAGGAGAAGAATGAATTCTATGATATTCTTCATAAGATTTACACTGAATGTCATTCAAATGATGTAAAGCTCATTATGGGAGATTTTAATATAAAGATCAGAAAAGATGAAAACATGAGGATATTTACTGGATCTAACAGTCTACACAAAGAGACAAGTAATAATGGTTTTGGACTTGTGGACTTTGCCATTGCATCTTTGCATCTAATACGATGATTGGAAGCACATTTAAACATGAAGATATAAAGAAAGCCATCCGGGCAGAACTTGAAACCAAACTGACCGCGTTCTCATAGATCTGAGACATAAAAGTAGTCTCTTGGATGCCCGGACATTCTGAGGAGCAAATGTAGATTCTGACCACTTTCTGGTTATCGTTGCAGGATAAATAGGTCCTTCAACAAAAAGAAAGAACAAAAATACAAAAGGCCTGATACTGAACAATTAAAGAAAGCAGGGATATGTAGGAAGTTTAAAAAAAAAAAAGAACTGTGTAACAAAATATCAACTGAAACGTAAAGCTTGCCATAGTCTTAAAAAAAAAAAAATCATAATTGAATAATTCTGAGAAAACAGTACCTGAATATTTTGTGAAGAAACATAACCAATGGCTTGATGAGGTATGTTCGGTGATAATGGAAAAGAAGAATGCAGCTTGAAAGAGGAAGAATGATCCAGAAGCATTTCACGAGGGATAATAAGGAAATATAAAGAACTAAGAAAAGAAGATAACTAGTAAGTAATGTAAGAGCTGAATTTAATCCGAGAACTATAACCTGTAGGAAAGAAGATGAAGAAATTGCCAGAGATATGGAAGAGGTTCTATCTCTTCTGTATCTCTGGAGTTTTATTATTCTCATTCCAAGAACATTTCAGAAATCTGCTTGGGGATAGACACATAATGAAAAAGAAACTACTTGCACATATGATACTACTTAACTTCATCTATGAAGATGAGGTTGAAGGGATGAAACACAGTCCTCCAACCTTCTTTGATGATGAATTTGCAATCGAAAAGCTAAACGTAAACCAGCTGGACCAGATGGTATTAAAGCTAACTATTAAATTTTAGTAAAATGAAACTAATTAAAGTAATCTGTTGCATTATTCATGATATATGGACATAGGAATGAATGTCTACTGAGTGGGAAGAAGGGTTTTGTCCTATTTATAAAAAAAGGAGACAAGTTGGAATGTCATAATTCCCCTGTGATTACAACATTCCTTTTTTTATGCTGACTGATGATGATTGACTAATGATTTTATATCCTGTATTCTATTGAATACAGCATATAAAATCTTCTCCACCATCCTTTATAAAGGATTGCACAGATATAATTCTAAAATTATTGGGAACCACAAATATGGTTTCCAGAAAGGAAGAACAATGATTGATCAAATACACTCTATCAGACAAAATTTGGAACGGACAAAGGAATAAAACATTGACACCTATCACCTGTCTATTGATTTGACAGCTGTGTATGACAGTTTAAACAGAGAAAAATTACTTGAAGCTATGCTGGAATTTAACATCCCAAGGAAACTGAGCAGCCTTACAAGGATGACATTAAAAATGTGAAATGCAGAATTAAAATTTTGTCTTTTTTCTCAAAGTCTTTTTAAATGCTGAGAAAGGTCTGCAACAGGGAGACTCACTTTCTTGTCTGTTGTTCAACTTTGCACTCTAAAAAGGCGGTGAGAGACTCTCAACTAAACGCAAGTCGAACTATTCTGCAACGAACAAGTCAGCTCTAGCTTTCACTGATATCATTGGACAGGCTAAACGGGCTGCAGTAGAGGCATTTGTCTCGCTTGAATATGCAGTAGGGAAGATGGGTTTAATTATCAATGAGAATAAGATAAAATTTATGATGATAACAAATAAAATCACATTCCTGCACACTTTAGATCAACAATTATACTTTTGAGACTGTTAAACAATTGAAATATCTGGGTATAACGATTTCAATGAAATTAAAAATAGGATATCTGTGGTCATCAGATGTTTTTATGGACTTAGAATACAACTTAAATCCAAATTAATTAGCATAGAAACCAAAATAAGTTTATATAAGGCCTAAGGAAAGTATATTCCCTATATGGAAGCGAATGCAAGATACTTATCTACTACTGATATTAGAAAGAAAAATTTTAAGGCAGATTTTTGGACCAGTGAGGCAAAATGAGCTGCTGTGAACATTATATAACCATGAAATCTACAGGAAATGTAATGAGCCTGATACTGTCAGAATTGTAAAGAGATCTCTTATTAAATGGCTGTGCCATATGTATATACATTTCCTATTAAAAAGACAACTTTATCAAAAATAGAGGCAAAGTGACGAAAAGGAAGACTACTCACTAGATGGTTAGATCATGTGGAAAAGAACTGAAACTGATAGAGGTAAACCAATGGGAAGCTGTGACCCAGCATAGGGTCAAATGGAGAAAAACTTGGAGAGACAACCTTGGCCTGTAGTAGAGCTCAAGAAGAAATGACTTTAAGGGTTTGTATACTTAACTGATATTATTCAAGAAATAATTAAAATCAATATAGGATAATTAAACAGCCCCATACTTATTTCAGTGTCTGACAAAACTCATTCAAATATCAAAAATCAGATTTTTGAAAATCATAGATTGAAAAAAATTACATAAAAATATCTGAAACATTTTACAATTCTTAAAAGAAAATGAACTCTAATTAACAAACAAAGTCAGAGTCAGGATGCATTTCAACAGACTTCAAGAATTGTTCAAACACTACTTACCTAAATAAAGTGAAGAGGACAGATGGATTTAAAATGATTTCAATGAAGATTTCTTTAAAACAACGTCAAAATTATTCTCTGAGAAAGAAAAACATTGGGTTTTCAACAGATTCCTCCTTGAAGGCCGTCCTTAAAAAAGATAGCAGTGTTTCTAGTTGAAATTCAGTAACAGAAGAATATAAAGAAATAAGTAACAAGGCATCAAAATGCTTATTGTAATTATAGTAGAAATTGATTTACAACAAACCTTTATAACAGTCAAAAGAATAAGATTAAAAATATTCTAATTCAAGTTTATTACCAGACTAAACATATACACACATTGTTTTTGTACATAGAGCACAGCATGAGTATTAAAATGTTACTGTGTCTCAATATGTGACTTCCGTCAATATTGTTTTACTTTTTATTATTTCTTGTTGTGATAAGTATGCTCTGGAGATGTAAAATATCTGTAAAAAGTCATAAAACAATTATTTTATATTTATAAAATATTCTAATACTTACAGCCAACAAATAATGAAGGGGGAAGAGAAAGAAAGATTAAAAAAATCTGAAAGGGCTCAGATTTTAATAATTGTCCCAAAGGGTTCTTTTAAAGTTTAATATGGTTCATGAGTAGAGATTATCAATAGAGATGGTGGAATAGTGAAACATTTTATAGGATATTAATTGAATATGCATATAAACAAAGATGGGAAAGTTATACATCTTCTGCATATTTAAAAAGTCAAATATGAAATGCAATTCTATAAACGTTTTTAATTAGATACATTATGAATTAAACACATTTTTATTTAAAAATATTCTTAAGTGCATGTACTGCTTTTAAATTATTTAATTTGTTAATTACTTACAAACAAACTAAATGTGAAAGAATAATATTTTATTACATTTTTCTGAATGACAACAGACTTGAATGAAAAGTGAAACAATGCAATAAAGCAAAAAGACGCAAAATCATGTTTCGAGACTAATAGCTCTTTTGTGTTAATAAACATCAACAAAATTCACATTCCATCGTAGTAAAGAAGATGAGAAAGTCCCTAAACCTGGATTTCAAAATAAAGATTATCAAAGAAACTCAAAAAAGACTTAACTGTCAAGATATAAACCACAAAGAAAAATTGTTAAATTCAACCATTTCAGTGATAATAAAAGATAAAACCAGTGTAAAAGAGGCAGTTAAAAATGCCCATTTTCGATTTTTTTTTTAAAAAAAAAGAAAGAAAAAGAGAAAAGGTCCCATTCATTAAATAGAAAAACTGTTAATTATATGATAGATGATGACATTAACAAGAAAATTCCTCTGAGCAAACAAATGCACAGAGCCCATCTGATAATTTTAAAAAAATCAACAGGAAGAAAAATACAGTGAGCAAATAATTAACACTGGTAAAGGTTGGTTTTATCAGCTTAAAAATTTATATAGTTTATGTAATACATATATAATAGGGAAAGTTGCTAGTTGTGATTTTGAAGTTTCTGAAAATTTCAAGAAATATCTAAAAGGTATGATAAAAAAATTGGTACTATTCTGCTATCAGGACCAGATCCAGAAATGTAAGTATGTATGCATGTACGGGAAATGTATGTGTTGATGTATGTATGTATACGTGTACAGTCAGACACATATATGTACATACACTTCTGAAACCAGTTCTTATTACAAAAAATTCTGAAACCATGATTTCTTTTTACAGCCTATTAAATTATACGCATTTTTTCTGCATTTCATTTAAACTTATTTCCCTGAATTATTCTCAGTTACCTAACAAATCTCTCAAGGCAAGTTTAAAATGGCAAAAAAAATTACAAACTTTGAAATTAAATATCCTGGCAAATTTTTGTCATACAGGAGTCAAACTTTTTATAACTTCATTTTTTCATAACGAGTACAAAACTTCCCAAAATATAAGTATAGAAATTGGGAGACCACATTAAAAGTTAGATTTCATTATCTGATAAAAATTCTTCTTTAAAAAAAAAATTTACATTGCCAAACCATGAATATTTTCATCCTGGAAGACAATTGAAAAAATAAAGGCTGAGTAATGGGGTGCATATATATATATAAACATAGTAATACGCCTAAAAATTAAAAATAAAAAAATTTAACCAGTCCTGCGCTATAGAGCAGGTTTGCAGTAAATTACATTTAAAGCATCTAAAGTTCAAATTAAATTGGAATCAAAGTAAGGCAATTCCTCAACAATATTAACCATGGATAAGAAGTTACACTGGATCTAAACATATCAAAATTAAAATAAGAATTCCTCCATAAAACAAACTCAAAAAATAAAAATGCAAAAAGGAAAAAATATGCAAAATATAAAAAAATGTAAAAATTAATCTCCCTTTTTCTGAAACTCTAATTCAGAACTCATAAGGGGAAAATGAATTAAAGTTTTATAAAAGTTGATTAATATGTTTCGTTCTTCTGGTACATTTGAGATTAAAAACCAAAAAAATAGTCATTTAAATTTTCATTAAAGACATTAGAATTCATTTAAAGCCGAAAACTCAAATCTCAAATGTTTCCAAAATTTTCCCTGCACATATTCGAAACACTTGGGGAAAAAAATAAAACATAACATTATACCAAATTAACTACTAAAAAAAAAATACTTTACAACTTTACATTATGCAAATTGACCATTCAAAAAACAAAACTGGTCAAAAAACATTATATGTAAATCAGACATTCAAAAGCAATTACAAATTCAAGAGCAAAACAAATATACTTAAATCAAATTGTGCACGATTATGCAATCCTAAACTTTTAATACCAAGAAAATAAAACCTTTTCAGAGAAGATTTCCATAAATAATATAAACTCTAATCTGATGTTCTCTTCAATTTTTGTTTCAAATAGGTTTTTAATTTTTAGTTGTTTAATGCTCAGATTAGATTTTATATTATTTATACACAACTATAAAAGTAAACACTTATAAAAATAAACTTTGTAACAACTTTAAAAGTAAACACTGGCAACTTAAGCCAATCTTTTGACAAGTTTAGCAAAATATTTGATGACAACTCTGGTCCCGATAAAAGAACGCAAATGAAAATATAAATATAATTTATCTACCATCCATTACAAGTTGTTGTGATCAACCTATGGATAAAAATCTGATTGCTGCATTCAGATCATATCCAAGAATTACATTTTCTCAGATCATAACAGAAGGTGACAAGGGCATTATAATATTACACAATTTCTGAAAAAAGTATGATATTGGTCAATACATCCAAAATACTGGAATTTGACGGAAACAAGTTTCAGAACAATACATGCGAAAAATTTTCGCACAGTTGTTGCTCCAAGGAACACTTCAAGAATATAATAAGCATAATATAGTAGTACTTTTTTTTTTTTGGTGTGCATCATTAATCCTTTCCAGATCTTTGGATATATACTAAACAAACTTTACCAATCAGAAAAAAAAAAAAAACTGAAACTTTTCAAATTTTACATTATGCCCAAAGAGGCGTACTTTTTAATGTTTTGTGTGTTACCTTTATTTATTAAATATCATGTTCTTCACACTTAAACCATAAAATTCAGCTTAATAGCAATATCAAAAAATAATTTTAAAATGAGCATTTTTTTAGAATTTCCGATGAACAGTCTCGCGCGCTGGAGATAAAAATGTCCCCCATTCCCGTACAGTGTTGCCATTGCTCACGCTGAAATCGTTGAGTCTGTTAATAAAAAATTCGTTAAAGTTTTACAAAATATGAAATCGATAATAAGACAATTTTCAAATTTGGGCTTCCAGATGCCCATATTCAGGTGGAAACGTATGCTATTCAAAACTGGATGGCTTTAGGTACCGTTGTTTTCTCACAGCACGAGAAACATATATGCATTTATGCAGATTCTTCTTTATTTAATTTCTTTAAATATAACATGGGGCTCTATTGGTGGCAACAATTTGAAAAGTGAACCAACATTTATAGTGAACCAATGCCAAATGCCAAAATGAAATTAATAGCCCTTCTAGGCTAACGGCCTTTGGTCTAATAAAGGGCAAATAATAAATTTGTTCTTATAAAAAAATTTGGTGAAAATGCGCTTTAGCCCACTGCTTGGCGATGTTTTGAAAATCGCCAATTCGGCGCGTTTCTGTGAAACGTCTTTGCAACTGCAACCTTCCTGACACGCTCCGTGAAAACCTATTGTAAACAAAACATAGAATTCTAAAGCATAAATTAGTATGGAAACTGTTGCCACAAAAAGATAATAAAATAATATGCAAAACGAACATTATGATCATTAAAATATTTGTCAGTTAGGTTTAAATTAATTATTTACATTTTATGTTGTAATACTTACACATTTTATGCCGTTACATAACCTTTCCCGACACGCTCCGCGAAAACGTAACCACAATGGCATCGAAGAAAGAAGGAATTTTTTTTAAAAGGGCATTAAAATTACAAACAATACCATGTACACACCGTTCCGTTTTAACTTTAAAAAAAAAAAATCTGCGAATTGCACAATGTAGGCAACGTACACAAATGAACAAAATAAGCTA